>OX442421.1:6627069-7012431 GCA_949361645.1 Spongilla lacustris | reverse complement strand
CATTAATTGTGACGCAAAAGTACAAGAATTTGTGATATACGAAAGGGCGGGACACATGGTAGGGTGGGTGGATGTACAATGATAAAGCAATGACACCATACACACTTACACTCCCAATGTCTATCTTTCCCCAAACCATTTCTCCCTCTCAATTAACTCCAACAGAAGGAGCTGCATAACAATAGAGCCGTCCTCGAAAGGATAGAGCAAGGCCTGGGAACTGGGTGGAGGAGGTCCTGTAACTTACTGCGGATATCTGTCAGAACCTCCATATCATGATCAGTTTGGGAGAGGGTGTCACATGAACTGGTATAGGTACATGTACATTTGGTTTGTGGCTGAATAGAATTTGGTACATGTACCCATATGCATGTAGATGTACATGTGATTAAACCTTTGGAGCCATTGTAGTGTCGATGGGGACAGTGCCCCCTCCATACATGTACTTGTAGATCACTATCTGGTTATGTTGCAGCAGGGCACTAATAGGGAGTATCGGGGAAGGGTATAATAGGTAATGTTGGGTGAGGGGGGCACTAATAGGGAGTACTTTTGAAGGGGATATGTAGCATAACTATACATCCAGCTCCCTCCCCGGCCCCCAATCCCCCTGCCAACTTTGATGAATACATTTATAATAATTATTATAATATTATATCCACTGTTCATGATTCTTAATATGGGCTCACACCTGAGAGCTACATGTATTCACGCACTACTAGCTGATGAACTCTGTATTTATCAGGGCCAATAGGATTACGTGATTTACCCAGGTTATAGTTAATAAAAACCTCAATACGTGTAGAATGTTCACATACTACCTCAGTTAGCTGCCCTGCTATCAACTGTAATGGAACAAGAGGCAATAACACATGTATTCCTATACGTCACAAAATTAAAAGGATTGTACATACATGAACTAGTGCACCACAGTCATGTTTAAATGCAATTGTACACTGATGCCAAATGTTAGAAAGGAGAGGGGAGAGAGTGAGAGGGAGAGAGGAAGACTGAAGTACACTGTACATCCAAGTGTAATTATTATACTGAAATGCATCAATACATTTTGGACTTCATTTCCATGTTGCCATTTTTGTGATAAATATTCTTGGCATGCTGATACTATTCATTTTAATACTGTTCACCTACTTCAATTTCAAACACAATTTGTTATATACATGTACACCATGCACATGTCAATACAATACAGGAGGTGGTTGTAGATTCCGATAATGTACCCTTTAGTTCACAGACAACCACATCTATTGTACATGTCATACAAGCTAGGGTCATGAAGAAAACAGACTTGCATTGCACATGTACACCTAAGTATACATCTAGTGTACAGAGTTGTACTTCTACAGATCAGAGGGCTGACAGCCCCATTGTGTATGAGTTGGGCAACTCATACGCAATGGGACTCTGAACAGTACAAGTACATCTCAGTCTACACTGCATCTTTGTAGACAGTTAAAAATTAACTCTTGGAACATAGCTTAATAAGGTAAAAATTTTAAATGTGAACCGTATAATAACTTGACTACATAGTACGACACCTATACAGTTGCAATAAATAAACCTGAATAACAGATAGGAATACAAGTTAAGTTTTGACCTCTGGGATTCCAAATGACCACACCCACCTCCGGGCCACCTTCTCAGGATGGCCTTCTGCATATAGTCACACACAAAGATGTACCACTCCAACCTACACAAGGGAAAAGAATATATTTATAATACCATATTATGTACACATGTACCAATGGATGAACACCTCATTCAAACATTGACAGAAGAGAAACTTTACAAAAGAAATGGGGAGCCATGTGGGGGGGGGGGGGGGGGGGGAGGGTTGGACTTGGTGTGAGATAGACTGGCACTAATCAGGGCAATAGGCCAGGATCACGGCTAGGCAAGTCTCACTCAGCAAAGCAAAGATAAAGTAAAGGTTATTGTGGGAGGAGGAATAGATGTTGTCTGCCATGTATTACATGTAACATCATTACTGGGCATATGGTCAATTTAGCAGTTGTCTTATTTTGGTTGTCACAATAAGTACCATAAGCCAGGTTTTGTCAGTCAGTACACCCATCACACCCTCCTCCATTCCTCCCTTCACTTCTCCCCTTACCTCAGCCTTCAACTCCTCCCCTTACCTCAGCCTTCTACTCCTCCCCTTACCTCAGCCTTCCACTCCTCCCCTTACCTCAACCTTCCACTCCTCCCCTTACTTCAACCCTCTACTCCTCCCCTTACCTCAGCCCTCTCTCCCCTAACCTCAGCCCTCTACTCCTCCCTTACCTCAGCCCTCTACTCCTCCCCTTACCTCAGCCCTCTACTCCTCCCCTTACCACAGCCCTCTACTCCTCCCCTTACCTCAGCCCTCGACTTCTCCCCTTACCTTAACCCTGCATTGAAGAAAGTGTTCATGTTGAGATCCACCAACTGATCATGAGTCATCACCACAGCAGCAAAGATTAAGAAGGCTGTGTAGCCCAAGTACTGCAACCCGAGGCATTGGGAGTACCGAGTACCCCTGTTAGGAGAATTCAAAAGGGAAACAAATACCAGCGCACAGCACGGCCATGTCTCTTTACCCAGTCCTGACCATAACATAAGCACTGGGATCCTCCCACTTCTCCCTCAGACCAAGAAGAGTGTGTGGCAGAAAGCCATTCTCTCTGTGATAACAATGTAGTTTGTTTTTTTAAACCCAGCAGCTGACTGGAAGAGATGAAGATTGATTAACCAAAAACAACATACCTATACATACACAGCTCTTATGCATTTACCCAAATAAATGCTTCATGCACAGAATATGATTCAGAAGTGCCAATCCCACATGCCACACAGCAGTGCCACTCCCACCACACATAATGTACGTATGCAGGTGTGTACAGGCCTACATTATGGGTACATGCACATGTATGTACACACATACAGCAGTATATCCTATTCAATACATGTATGAAAAATGGTCAGTGGGGAAGGAGGCTTAAGGGGTTAAATACCTTGGTCCCTGCTGACCTACACTTTGACACGGTGTGGGGCACAGTGCTTCGAGGAGGATCAATGAGATATGCCAGACCCACAAAGCACAGTTCTCCCAGAAATACAGCCAAATATGTGAGTTAGGGGCTTAGGATTATCCACCTGCCATATAGGGAGGTGCTTACCCAAGTTGATTCTAAGGCAAAGTCTTTGGATAACCTGCTCCTATCCAAGTACATGTAGTGGTGGGCAAATTAAGCTGAATCAGCCATGACAATAATATACGATCAGCTCCACTAGCACACTTACATCCCCAAACCACACACCCAACAGTGGTGCTACCTAAACCATACACACTACCCACACTAACCGACGTACACTCACCCCAGGTCACAGGCACCTCCTACATAGCATAGAGAGCACATGAATGAAGGAGCCAGTTATGCGTACTTCTTCACTCAAAACTGACCTCTCCATTCTTGTCAAGGTAAGTGTTGGACAGTTGTAGAATCTTCTCTGGAGCTCCTGCTCACATCACTACACAAGCACATACACAATAATGAAATTTTCAATACTGCCAGGAGTGGAAGTTAAGGATAATCTACATGTGCATTCTGCTACTACATGTACAAGGACTAACTTCATAATGCTAATTACCACTAATAATAAATGAAGACCAGCTATTAATTTATTCCAATGTACATTGGCAGAAGTAATAATTTTAAATGAAACTGCTATCTTGGCAGCAGTTGTCGATTGCCAATGTTACAGAGGCTAGGGGTATGGGAATGCAACACAATTTAGTGGCAGATCCAGGATATAAGCCAGGGGAGGAGGTGGGGCAGGGTAGGGGATGAGTGGAAGGCATGGAAGGCAAGTAAAAAGAGGAATACTAGTTGTGGATGAGTGATTCAACTGCAAGTACTACCAGTAATTCATTACACATGTACATGTATGTACTCCACCAAAGCAACCAAAAAGGTGTACATCCAGTTTATACCTGACTATACACCATTTAACCCTACCAATGTTCTTCCGCCACCGCAGCAAGACCTTTTCACATTGGTTGCGGAGAACAAAACACTTGTCTAAACCGTACCCAGTTCAACATATTTCTCGTTCTTGTATTTCTTGACCACACAATACGCATAGTAGTCTACATGTAACCTTAACCATACTTAGTAGATCTCAGGATAGGAACACTTATAAGAGTAAAAATCACAACAATAGCTTCGAAATTGTTAGGTATTCTTGCTTCTGTGGTCAAATACCTCACCACCACCTCCACATCCATCACCCTGCCCACCTCCACACATTACCTATTGATCACGCAGACCCCCCGGCTCACCACCTTCAGACTCCTCCTCACCACTCACCTCCACACCCACCTGTGTACATGTATACATGCCTACATGCACACGTGCATGTGTCCATAATGATGTGTATATATGAACAAACACACACATAAAGTAAAGTTGACATTGGTGGGAGTTAATACAAGGTCATTCTTAGCTATGAATTTGGTATCTTACGTGTGCAAATCTGTTTACATGTACAAGCATGCACACTTAACAGCATGAATTTTGCACAGCAATGTGGGAATTTGGAAGGGTGTGTGTACATCTGTACCTCAAAATGTCCCCTTTATTGCACATATACATGTAGCTATGTCTGAATCACAAGATCATTCTGTGGGCACCTCCCCTACATACATGTTTGGTGTAGATGATCCGATAGCTGGCTATATATGTGCCTACCTATACCCAGAGCATTTTAGCAGCTCTCATAACTGGTGGGAGGAGTCAAGTAGGGAAAAAGCACCTCCCACCCAGCACTTTGGGGGGTTGGGGGATAGGACAGATCTTTGCCATCATGATATTATCCCATGTCATGTGTGCTTTAATTGCTTTGTGAATATCGAGTTAATTCATTTGCAATATGTTAATTAAATAATTCGATACTGACTCCTGCTTCCCTCTCTCTCCACCCTCCTCCCTCTCTATCTCTCCTCCCTCCTCCCTCTCTCTCCACCCTCCTCCCTCTCTCTCCACCCTCCTCCCTCTCTCTCCACCCTCCTCCCTCTCTCTCCACCCTCCTCCCTCTCTCTCCACCCTCCTCCCTCTCTCTCCACCCTCCTCCCTCTCTCTCCACCCTCCTCCCTCTCTCTCCATCCTCCTCCCTCTCTCTCCACCCTCCTCCCTCTCTCTCCACCCTCCTCCCTCTCTCTCCACCCTCCTCCCTCTCTCTCCACCTTCCTCCCTCTCTCTCCACCCTCCTCCCTCTCTCTCCACCCTCCTCCCTCTCTCCATCCTCCTCCCTCTCTCTCCACCCTCCTCCCTCTCTCACTCTCCTCCCTAGAGCTAATCGTCCTGCTTTCCAATCCACTCCACTGCTAACTAACTAACTCTCAACACTCCCCATCTCCACTGGAGATCTGCACCATTGACATCATGGACATGTGATGATTGCTTTGATGTGGTATCCTGTGAGTACTGTGGGAGGTGCCTTTGATTCAGATACATGTAGGTGTGCCATGGAGGGATTTGAGTACCCTTGGCTTGTGAGTAATGTACAATCTTGTACTAATTTGAATTGCACAGCTGTACGTGTAGAGGGACATTGAGGAAACCAACAAAACACAGGACCTAGCCATGCAGCTAAAATGGGGTGAGAGAGTGATGCATGTGTGTTTTCCCACCCTCTACACCCATCACCTGCCCACCTCCATACCCATCAGCTGTTATGGCACCAGAGCTGGTGCTGGTCCGGTTATGGCACTGGTGCTGTTGTGGCACCGATGCCAGTGCTGTAATGGATCTGGTGCTGTTGTGGCACCAGTGCTGTTATGGTGCCAGTGCTGTTATGGTACTATTGCTGGTCCTGTTATGGCACTAGTGCTGGTGCTGTTATGGCACCAGTAATGGGGCTGTTATGGTACTAGTGCTGGTGCTGTTATGGCACTAGTGCTGATGCTTTTATGGCACCAGTAATGGGGCTGTTATGGTACTAGTGCTGGTGCTGTTATGGCACTAGTGATGGGGCTGTTATGGTACTAGTGCTGGTGCTGTTATGGCACTAGTGGTTATTAATGTATTATTTGTAGATATTACATGGATTATGTACTACATGGTTTACCTAACTTGTCACGATGCCTATCTATTATTGCATCACCCTTTGGCCATCCCTAAATAATAGAAAGGCCATGACAAGTTAGGTAAACCTTGTAGAATAATAGAACACCAGCACCAGTGCCATAACAGCCCCATCACTGGTGCCATAACAGCATCAGCACTAGTGCCATAACAGCACCAGCACTAGTACCATAACAGCCCCATCACTGGTGCCATAACAGCTGTTATGGCACCAGTGATGGGGCTGTTATGGTACTAGTGCTGGTGCTGTTATGGCACTAGTGCTGATGCTGTTATGGCACCAGTGATGGGGCTGTTATGGCACTGGTGCTGGTGCTGTTATGACCAGCCTTGGACTGCCTGACATCACAGCTACATGTATGTAACCTACTGTGGAGAATGAATGTTACATCCTCTCCTGCAAGTGGCTGCATGGAGGGGGGGGGGGGGGGGGGGGTGGGTGGTCAGTGACAGATTAAAGCCTGGAACCTCGTAAGGTGCTGAGCTAAAAGATAGTGTGGAGTGCATATAGAGAGAGAAGCCTGGTTTTGTCAGCTGCTAGCTTAAAAAGCAGTTACCTTCTCACAAAGGCACTTCATGGCAGTCTTGTCATCAATGGCAACTGTGATGGATCCAGTATTTCAACCCAATAGTGTGGCATCAGCTGAATTAACCGCACGTAGAATATCCCAGATAGAGCAGAATGTACTATGGCGATGTGTTCTATTATTCTACAAGGTTTACCTAACTTGTCATGGCCTTTCTATTATTTAGGGATGGCCAAAGGGTGATGCAATAATAGATAGGCATCGTGACAAGTTAGGTAAACCATGTAGTACATAATCCATGTAATATCTACAAATAATACATTAATAACCACACATAACACAAGCAATTACACACAAAGTAAGTTCATCCACCTGCTGCACAAGGTGGGAATAGGAACGGCTCAGTATGGCACGAGCATTAGCTCTAATTAGTGAATGACTGAGGCGACCAGAGAGGTCCATCAATGCCATAGGTTTAGGGTTAGGAGAAAATAAACCTTGGGGACAGGTCTTTCTCCAGAGCCAATTTCATGCCCACCTAACAATTACGGTCATTCCAAAGATGCTGTACTAATCTCAAAAGTTGTTTATAATGAGTGAGGGTTTGAAGTGATATCCCCTACTAGCATCAACTGCTTCAGCAAGTATATATCTTCAGTGGCGTAGGAACGGTTCAAAAAGTGGGGGGGCTGAAATTAATTATTCATAAGTGGGTGTGGTAAAACGAAGCTGTCAGTTGCGCAGTGGCCACGTGGGACCTGGCACACAGGCCCCACCTGAGGGCCTAAATCATGTAAAGCACGGGGGGGCACCAATAATTCCACGCATGCGCGTCATGCATGGAGGCAATCCATGTAACTCGATGTATAACTACATCATGGACTTTTGAGCGGTCTCGTCTTATAAGACAGTTGCAAACAGTGCAAAATTCTGATTTGTTCGTGCTATCCATGCAGTGGAGAATCGGATCGAGGATTCGATGATGTATTTAGAACAGCGACATTGTTCGTTCGCATTTTTGTTGACGAAGTAAACTAAACGGATCGACCAGCGATAGTGCGTGTGTTTGCCGGTGACTATGGGAGGGAGGCGGTATAATATTATAATATTATTATTTAGCCCCCCCCCCCCCCCCCCCCCCCCCCCCCCCAGCCATGAAATAGCCACGGCCGCGCCACTGGTTACCAAACCGTATTCCGCGATGCTTTAACTTTACACAATTCCATTGTAGTTAAAAGATTTTCACATGTATACGCAACTAATAGTATGGCATAGTATGAGAATGATATACGAGTGTAAATGCAGAGCTAACTATACGTGTGTGCATATACACAGCACGATTGGCCATGTGGGGTTGCCATAACATTTCTTCGACGCACGATTTCATTACAATAGTTAAGATGGAGATTAGAAGACTACAAGCTAAGTATACATGTACATGTATATGTATAGGTAATTGCATGCATTTTCGATTTCCTGCTGTCAATATCCTTGGTGCAGCATTGCCGTATATAGAGCCTTTTACGTATCTTTGCCACACATTTGCTGCCTGCGGCAATGTCTAGTAGTAGTAACCCTAAAGAACCGGCCTTGCTGTGCAATTTATGACATAAATATGAGAAAATATCCGCGAAAAGGGACCTAATGCATCTTATTTTTATTTGGTCCTCTACAACTTCATCCTTTCTTATGCACTTGAAATTCGACTGTCCATATTTAATTTAAATGGCGGTGTAAATTTTAATTACGCGTACATGCACGCGTCCACTTTGAGGCTCGTTTCTGGTAAATTCAATATTGCTGCGTTAGGTCCCTTTTTTATATCCCCATACATTTGTCAGTCTATGATAATTGAGGGTCATGCAGAATCGCTGCCATACCGACGCCGTTCCGAAAACGGATAGGTATACATATAGGTAATCAGCTCCTTTCTGCTCGCCGTGATCTTGCATCCGTTAACAGAGCGATTAATATTAAATATGGGCCCAAAAAGTGAGGGGGCTTAGCCCCCCCAATATCAAAAGTGGGGGGGCTATAGCCCCCCCTGCCCCCCCCGCTTCCTACGCCTATGATCTTCTAAAATTCTTGTTCACAAACAGTGCGTGTGTGATTCTAGCAAAAGCAGGTATTGATCTGGCTGGGAAAAAATTAGGTACATTGACACCATACATACAGGTGCCCATGTGACCAGGCAATGTAATAATGGACACAATAAAACATGCTCTTTGTGGTTAAGAACATGCACATGCATGGTTCGAAGGCCGGCCGGCCAGACTTTAATTGATTAATAAACAGCTCAATAATAACATTGTGTACGTACGTATATACGTATACAGATGGTCGATCGTATTAAAGATGGTGAGGCTTGCTATTTCGTACTGCTGAGAAAGCGCTCCTATTGTGTTGTGATGTTGTAACACGGTTATATGTTGGAGTGGGAGAGGGGAGGGGTTCCGTTTTGCCTGGCCGTGAATTAGGCCCAGTTACTTGAACGCATTGTCACTTCCAAAGCAGAGCGTGGGGACTCGTCAGAGGAACAAGGCGGGAACACTGAGCCTGAAGAAGAAGCATAGCTGGAAACTGTACACTTTTAAAGTGACCAGTTCGACGTACTTCCACTATTTCGACAAAAAAGACGTACGTAGGTGTTGTATGCGTCGTTTTGTGTTTACAGTAGACTAACCCGGCCCCTGTTTATTTGTGTGCCAGCAGGCAAACAAAGCCAAGGGACAGATCCTTCTCCACCAAGTGGGAAAGGTTGAGGTACTAAACACTGCTTCGGGCCCAGGATATCCTTTTGCTGTGCACTTTAGTGACAAAAGTTCCCCGTGGTTGCTTAGTGCGGCTTCCGAAGTAAGTGGTCCTGTAAACACATTCCAGGTACCTACGTTACGTGTGACTATACCGCAAAAACAGCACAAACACACTGCATTCAACGTTTGCACCGAGCACTCCTCACACATGCACACTTACACTCCTCACTTACACTCCTCACACATGCACACTTACACTCCTCACTTACACTCCTCACACTTACACTCCTCACACTTACACTCCTCACACAATGCATGCTTACACTCCTCACTTACACTCCTCACACTTACACTCCTCACACTTACACTCCTCACACAATGCATGCTTACACCTCACACATATGCACACTTACAGTCCTCACACATATGCACACTTACAGTCCTCACACATATGTACACCTCACACATGCACACACTCCTCACATGCACACACACCTCACACACATGTTGCACACACTCCTCACATGCACACACTCCTCACATGCACACACACCTCACACATATGCACACTTGAATGTACATCAATATTGCATGCATGTTTGCAAATGTTTGTGTGTGTGTAGTGGACATGTGTGTATACATGTATATATATATATGTGTGTTGTAATGGACATGCATATATGTGTGTAGTGGACATGTACATGTATGTAATGGACAAGTATATGTGTGTATGGTGGACTTGTATATATGTGTGTGTAATGGTCATATATATGTGTGTATACTGGACATGTATATTCTCCTGTGTCAAGGTTTATATGTGAAATTTCAAATTTTAACCAAGACAAAACCCCATTAGTTCAGCTTCGCTGTAGTGAAGTCTAGTAGAGGTATCTGCCCTTCCTGTGTGGAGTGTGAAATCTGTGTAGGTGTGTCTTGTCACCACATTGTTCACCTCCCCCCTGCTCTCTCTTACCACCACTCTGTGCACAACGTAGGTTGACAGAGCCAGCTGGATTGAGGCTATCAAGCCTGGAGCACTGGCCCAGCAGAGATCCACACTTGAGAGATACAAATTGACCGAAGAGTCCCCAGCCCTTACCTCGACCTCAAGGCCCCAGCTACTGCGGTTTTTTTCGAAGCCAGCTTCTACCGAGAACCCCAAGTCGCCCATGAGCACACCTGTGGAGCCTTCTTTGCAGCTCTGCAGTCCAACCTTGCCCATGCAGCCGAGCACAGGGGGGCAGGTGGTTGGGCCCCCTCCCTCACCCCGCCTATCAATGCCGAGCACAGGGGGGCAAGGGGCTGGCCCCCCTCCCTCACCCCTCCCATCACTGCTGGGCACGTCCCCAAAGGCTCAACTTCACATGGACCCCTCCCATTTTGCTGCCTACCCTGATGACTACACTTCGCCTTTGGAGAGCTTCAGTTGGAGTCAGGAGGTGGAGAACAATCTGCCACCCCCCTTGTTGCCAACGCGGACCCTTCGGGGGGCAGACCCAAGGGAGGTGTTGCCCTCTCCACCTGTACCAGCGCGAAAATCCCCCACACCCCTGCATGCCCCACTGGGGCAGAAGCGGGTGATCTCCAGTTCTTGTTCTGATTCCTACATGGTGCAGGGTCCATCAGACCTCACACACAATACACTTCTGCCTGACTTCACACAGAAGGAGCAGACACCAGACTTCACACAGAAGGGACAGACACCAGACTTCACACAGAAGGGACAAGCACCAGACTTCACACAGAAGGGACAGGCACCAGACTTCACACAGAAGGGACAGCCACCAGACTTCACACAGAAGGGACAGGCACCTGACTTCTCACAGAAGGGACAGGCACCAGACTTCACACAGAAGGGACAGGCACCAGACTTCACACAGAAGGGACAGGCACCTGACTTCACACAGAAGGGACAGTCACCAGACTTCACACAGAAGGGACAGGCACCGGACTTCACACAGAAGGGACAGGCACCAGACTTCACACAGAAGGGACAGGCACCGGACTTTAAGGGATTTACACTTCTATCAGACTTGACATTGTCAGAGACATCACCAGAGGAGCAGGTGCCCACATCAGGCAGTATGGCTGTAGGGGGTAGGTATGGAGCCACACTTACCATGGGAGGTATCAATGAGGTCAGATGGGATGATTTAGCAGACCAGGTAAGGAAACTTCCACCAGAGCAACTAGAGAAACTGCTGGCCATGATGAAAGGAGCCATCAACCCTGAGGCCATGTTGGGACAGGAGGATGAAGAGATGTCAACTGAGGAACCAGGTAGGGAGGGACTGGGCACCAGATAGAGTGGTGTTAGGAGGACTGGGCACATGGTAGGGTGGTGTTGGATGGGACTGGGCACCAGATAGGGTGGTGTTAGGAGGGACTGGGCACATGGTAGGATGGTATTGGAAGGGACTGGGCACCAGATAGGGTGGTGTTAGGAGGCATGGTAGGATGGTATTGGAAAGGACTGGGCACCAGATAGGGTGGTGTTAGGAGGGACTGGGCACATGGTAGGATGGTATTGGAAGGGACTGGGCACCAAGGTGTTGGGCACTTGAGAAACTATACATGTGTTTTATGGTTTCAAATCTCGGTCCCTTGTGTAAACCTTGACCTGTGACTCTCCAAAACTATGTTTGTTTTCAGAGTGAAGAGGGTGTGTGTGGAGGGAGGAGTGGAGGTGGGGAGTATTGGAGCATTTAGGAGGGAGCGTGAATGTGGGAGGCAGTGTGTAATGGGAGGAGTGTGGAGGGAGGTAGTGTGTAATGGGAGGAGTGTGGAGGGAGCTAGTGTGTAATGAGATAAGTGTGGAGGGAGGTAGTGTGCAATGGGAAGAGTATGGAGGGAGGTAGTGTGTAATGGGAGGAGTGTGGAGGGAGGTAGTGTGTAATGGGAGGAGTGTGGAGGGAGGTAGTGTGTAATGGGAGGAGTGTGGAGGGAGGTAGTGTGTAATGGGATGAGTGTGGAGGGAGGTAGTGTGTAATGGGAGGAGTGTGGAGGGAGGTAGTGTGTAATGGGAAGAGTATGGAGGGAGGTAGTGTGTAATGGGAGGAGTGTGGAGGGAGGTAGTGTGTAATGGGATGAGTGTGGAGGGAGGTAGTGTGTAATGGGAGGAGTGTGGAGGGAGGTAGTGTGTAATGGGAGGAGTGTGGAGGGAGGTAGTGTGTAATGGGAGGAGTGTGGAGGGAGGTAGTGTGTAATGGGAGGAGTGTGGAGGGAGGTAGTGTGCAATGGGAGGAGTGTGGAGGGAGGTAGTAGTGGAAGGATTGGAAGTGAAAGTTAGTTTTATTATTATTTTTTGTACCTTTTGCCTCATGGAAGATATTCAAACTCTGCTTTCAGCTTCCATGTTTGATTCGAGCACGGAGTTAGACTCACTCACGGACCTCCAGACACAGACATTTAGCATATCTTCCTCTGCACTGTCAGATCTGGTGCCCATTGGACATGGTAGGTTGGAACACATGTTTTGCCATAAGGGAGAGCATTTTTGTTGCATTGAAAGGACTGCACCTCAGACACTCTAGAGGTTGAATGTTAATCAGGAGTTGATATGCATGTGCACTTTTCATGTTTTGGACTTACATGTACTTTTTCATTGACCTTTTAACACCCCTTGGACCAGTTATGACCCCTCCCTTGGACCAGTTATGACCCCTCCCTCATGTGCAGTTATGACCCCTCCCTTGGACCAGTTATGACCCCTCCCTCATGTGCAGTTATGACCCCTCCCTCAAGTGCAGTTATGACCCTTCCCTCAAGTGCAGTTATGACCCCTCCCTCATGTGCAGTTATGCCCTGCTCCTTTGTGAAGCAAGGCAACATGTTCTTTGTTTATGTTACCCAGGTCAGTTTGGTAAGGTGTTCAGAGCCACTCTGCACAAAGGGACACCTGGTGAGGTACTGGTGGCTGTCAAGACAACCAAGACCAACTCCACCGAGAAAGACACGGCTAATTTTATGAAGGAGATGATGGTGATGTCCAGGCTGCTTCATCCTAACATCGTTAGGTTTTATGGAGTGGTGCATGAAGGTAAGTAGCTCAGTGGTGGTGGGGAGGAGGGATTAGGGGTGTGGAGGAAGGATTACCGTAGGGTACGTGTACTAAGCCCCCCTTCACCCCCACCAAAAAAATGGCTTGTGTTTGAGCATATAATCTCGAGCAGTGCTGCATGCTGTTCTTCAAAATTTGTTAGAGTGTACCATTTGTTTCCAGGAATGTCGAAACAGGTACGTGCTAGCGTTAATGATTACAACAATACGCTCATTTAAACATGAGCCATTTTTTGTGGGGGCAGGGGGAGGGGGGAGATGCTTAGGACACGTACTCTATGGTAGGGTGTGGAAAAGGGATTGGTGGGGAGAAGGGATTAGGGGGGATTAGGTCCTAAGGAGTGAGTAGGAGAGATTATAGGTGGAAGGGATGGGAGGAGTGAGAAATGAATGTGTGCAAGCATTATGAGGTAGAGTGGGAAGGATCATGAGAAGGTGACAAGTGGCCCCCACTTCCCCTCCTCTCCACTCTGATGTTGATTTAAATAGTGCGCGATGGGAAAAATAGAGCGCAATGTTATAAGCTATTGCCTGTTTTGCAGCTGTTGATTCCTACTTGATTGTCCTGGAGTACCTCACTTTTGGAGACCTCAAGTCCTACTTAGTGGTATGTGAGGAGTGTGCCTTACACTGGCCTTGCTCACAACTTCACACTACACCCTTTTACCACCTCCTCCTCCCCACTACTCTTCTGCTCCTCGTGCGTGGTTAGAAAACTACACCTTCAAGAAAACAGCTGGTGAAGTACATGATTGACGTTGCCATGGGGATGCACTATATTTCAGAGAAGGGGCTTGTTCACAGGGTGTGTCGATGTATGTCTGCAGCTGTGCATATTATGTCTGCCCTCCTCTTTCTCCCACTCCTTCCTCCACCTCCTCCACCTCCTCCACCTCAGGACCTAGCTGCAAGGAATGTGCTGGTGGGAGAGAATGAGGTCTGCAAAGTGGCAGACTTTGGTCTCCTCAGGGAGTTACCCGAAGATGGTGACATCTATTACTCCATGCATAACATTCCCTGTCCCATTAAGTGGATGCCCCCAGAGAGTATCAACGGCGGGAAGTTCTCTGTTGCCTCCGATGTCTGGAGCTTTGGAGTTCTGATGTGGGAGATGTTTAACCCTTCCAAGACTCCTTACCAGGGAATGAACAATATGGAGTGTGCTGTGGCGGTCTGCAAGGGCCACCGGCTGCCCATGCCCAGGGGCATTCCAGATATTATGGCCAAAATAATGGAGTCGTGCTGGTCCCAGAACCCCATGAGGAGGCCTAACTTTCTGCTCATCCTCACCCTCCTCACCACCAAGGCTTTGCCACAAGTCTCATGAGGCAAATTTCATTTCACAGCAAAGATTTGTGGTTGTATTTTTTAATTGTAAATGTGTGTCCTGGATTTATGGTTTCATATTTTAATACTGGGGAGTTCCTTACAATATGAGCATATCACTTGTTACATACAGTACAGCCATTGTGTCATGTTACTTACGTCTCTTTGGGGGGTTGTGGGACGATACTAATCAGTAAGCATAACTGCAGCATTGTTGTTTACCCGCGAGTGCAGCACTATTACATACATGTACCCAGGCCCTCGTCGTTTGCACTTGCAGCCTGCAAAACCCTTTGCGTGCCAAGGGTAATATCACAGCCCAACGTCTATGATACCACACACATGCAAATGGAGGTACAATCAACTCTGTTCTTGAAGATGAGTGCAATGAGTTAAGGAGGAGGTGGAGGAGCAAGCTACATAAACTAATTATAGAAAGTAGTACAGCTTTTCAAATTCCTTCCACCATTACATCAACTGTCGTCCACTAGGTGTTGATGTGGGAGAAACGCAAGTAGTAATCAGCAATTGACAGTTTGTAGAGTAAATCGTACATAGAGTAATTGAGAGACATGCAAATATATTCAATGCATGTAAATTGTACAAGGTACCGCCCCTTATGCCCAAAGAGTTAAAAGATACATGTAATTATTACAGTCCTTGGTCCAAGTACAGCGCAAGATTGTCGTGTGTATATATCCCAACAGCTGCAGCATGTCATTGTCAATGTGGGCACACTTCTCAGCATCATGAAGCATGCATATGCATTTACAAGTGCGTGATGTACACGTCCCACCTTTGCCCATCACCTTTATGGTACATCGTCGTCGTGTACATGTATTGCTGTACACATAATTATAACAAAGTGGCCGGCCACGGATATGACGCAAAACGGGGGAAATCCCCATGCAGATTAAAAGATCGTTCGGATGTCGCACAAACGCTGCAAGGAGGGTGTCTTGTCTAAAAGGACTGATGGAATACGTAAGGAATGGAAACACTTCAACTTTAAATACAGTCAAGCCTACTTCCAGTATTTCAAGGACACCATCGAGGTACCCGGTATTGAATATAATTATATTGTTATATCGGAACCAACGTTCACGAAATCATTAAGACGGTACCCAGAAACAGATAGTTATGCTATTTTGTTGCTATCGAAATAGAAGGGAATAACCGTCATTTTCATGTTTTGTTCAAGTCGCCACGTTTGCTTTAATATTAAGTTCTTACCGTTCACGTTCCCAGACTCGTTTTTCTCATCCGACGTTTTTTTTTTTTTTCCCCCCCCCAGGGTGAGTATAACTCAGGATAGGAACGTCAATAGCTTTAGAATTTACCTGCCGACTGCCCCTTGATGTCAGATATACAATTTTTGTATAAGGTTGCTATACGCGTTACTTGTACCTAGAACAGCTGCAAATATGACAACTGTGTTGCTAGGCAATAATAACCATCACTGCTAGCTGACAAATGGGGCACATCATATAGTCAGACAATGGGGTGGCTTCGTTGCCGTCTATCCTTCTCTCTTTTACTGTCATCCATACAATGTATCAGAGGAGCGTGATCAAATCCAGGACATGCTATACACATCCCAGCCTCTATTGAACTGACAGTCAGTGAATCTCTGATACCTTTGGTGTAGCATGATTAACAAAAACCTTTCAATGTTCCTCTATTGTGGTGTATGTACATGTATGTATGTTATTTATTATTCTATTATTAAAATAAAAAAAGAAAAAAGAAGATGCATGTACATTATTGTGTACAACGGCTGGATTTTATCGTACTGTATGTATGGGTTGCACAATATAAAAGAATGAAACAAGATAAATGAAATGAGATATAAATACATTATCTCCGAGAAAGATAGTGGCATATAGGATTTGAAGGCAGTGGTAGTGTAAAAGGGATTGGAGATAATGATAAATAGAATATTACTATTTTAGAATTTTTGTAGAACAGCATTGCATTTATACAGTGTTCATCATATCTCAATTTATCTTCAGTGTATCTATACCTGAAGATGTAATCAAATCAAATCAAATCTCTTGTTTCCTTCCTTTTTACATCACCATTGCCTTTACACTCAGAGAGAATATTTTTTATATCTTGCCGGCTACATACCAACTGGAAGATGCATATTGTATACATGTATTCTAAGAAAGACTACCTTTTGGAAAAGGACTGCAGTATGGATGATGTGCAAAGCTGATAACGTTACTTGCAAACATGTGCATCATGTATAAAAATGAGAAGACACAATATTATTATACTTTAAGTATCAACACATTACAATTAGTCAAAATATCAACATACCCTTCTCAGATAACCACACTATAGTTCTGTGAATGGGGAACTGGGGGGCCCCCATATGATTGGCTGTATAACTGTTGTGTGTCATTATAAAGTTCTTAGGCTCAAGCTTTAAACTTAAAATTTTTATGCTCCCTGAGGACGATGTCATCACATTGCTGCAGATGTGCTATCAAATTCACCATCTCCTAGCATTTATATAAATAAACAAGCCTGGAGAATGTATTAATGGCAACAGCATTCCAGGAATTCTTCCTGAATTTAATAACCATCTAAAAAAAAAAAGTCGTTGTGCTAATATCATGGTATCTCACCATCTATACATAAGCAAGCTCACTCTATATTTGATGTTGCACTGATTGTTTGGGAGTGTATACATATTGCTGGGTTAACCAGTACTTGAATATGTTAACACCAAGCTTGTGAGGGCCTCGGTTATAAACCACATCCTTGGGGCTCCCTCTTGTCTCTGCTACAGACCTCCAAGGCAGAGGGACAGGTCTTGACAAGTCAGATTACAAAGGTTGAGGCGGGAGTTTCCAAGCACATTGGAGAATTCCCATTTGAGGTGCACTTTACCGTTAGAGGATCTCCATGGTTACTGATTGCAGCATCAGAGGTAGGTGTCTGTCCTGCTTGCTATGTGTGTGTGTGCACTCCATTTGATTGCTGGCTCCGTTGTGTGTGGGTGGCTCGATGCCACTTACAGTTAACATACACATATGCATCTTTAATTAGCAAAGACACAATGTATGTATACATGGACATTACATATGTGTATGTGCATCCATGTACACACATGTACAATCAAGTTCTGTATTTCCACAACAATGCAAGGTTCTATATTGCAGAATGATATTATGTTGGGTGGAGCTCTAGAGGATGTCAATGAGGAACTTTGTACTCATAAGAAATAAAGTGTCCGCAAAGATTAAACCTGGGCACTAACTTCGCACAGCTGTTGTATGTGGCACAGAAGACTGGGGCTACTAGGTGCTATTTGGAAAAATAATAAAACAATAAGACATTTTCCAAGGGAGTTTCCAGTATTTGTCAACACCACTCTACCTAAGACACCCTGTCACATGACCACTCTACCCATAGACACTCTGTCACATGACCACTCTACCCGTAGGCATCCTGTCACATGACCACTCTACCATAGACAACCTGTCACATGACCACTCTACCCATAGACACCTTGTCACATGACCACTCTACCCATAGACACTGTCACATTACATCACTGAGTGATGTCATGTCCTAAGTACTCTGGTAGGTAGCAATATCCTTCGGTCCTTATAAGCAGTGCTAAGGTCGAAGCAGTTATGTGTGTCATTACAGAAGGGATAAATATTCTGCTCCACAGAACCTTTCATCCTATATTGGTGGATCAATGGATGATGCACGTCCAGTGTACTCTTATATAGGCATATGTTTAATGCCACACCAAACATGGGCATAGGTTTGACACCAAACATGGAAAAAGGTTTGATGCCAAACATGGACACAGCTCTGATGTTTTGTATATTAGTTATTGTTCCAAATTCTTTGATGGTAGCCCTTAGTAAATAACCAGGTATTTTAAATTTCTTTCCATAGAGTAAAGAGACTACATTGACATAGCTAATTATGATATCAGTTGGCTTGCTTTTGTCCCAAATAAAGGTGACAGTAAATTTAATTCTACATGTCACAGATACTGCAAAATGTAACTGTGGGGGGGGGGGGGGGGGGGGGGGTGCTAATTGGACATTTTTTTAGTTGAAAGTCAACACATAATAGCTATTTGATTAATAAATATGCAATGCTACATGTACACATCCCTGCAACAGTTCAAAAATATCCAGGATTCATAACTCAAGAGTCTCTATGGGTGCATCATGGATAGATGTTAACATGTGGTTTAGATGCAATGGATTGTGTATCACTTTTTCTATTGATATTACATGATTTAATTTAGAAATACATGTACAAAATAATATACACACAAAACTAATTACACATCACTTTTAAATAGGAAGAGAGAATCAGCTGGATGGAAGCAATCAGGCCTGGGTCAGCTGTGAATCTCAGGGGGGCTGCCCCCCAACCTCATATTGACCTCACCATGAGTTGCTCACAACAACGACAACAACAACAACAACAACAACATCAGCAGCAGCCTTATACACTGGTTCCAGTACAGCAGCAACCATTGCCACCACAAAGACCCCAACCCCAACCACAGCCCACAGTCAATCCACCACCCAGGCAACTATCTCAACATTCAATACAACTTATAAGTCCACCAGTTAAAAGTGGGAGGGAGCCAGATCCATGTTTGCAGCCAGGAGAAGGCATCCCAACAATACATGTTGCTCCATTGCAATTGTCTCATTCCATCTTGTCTAATTCTGAAGAAAATGCACCATCTACAGCTCAAGCTACCACTGCCACTCATGTGGATGCAGTGATGGGCATTATGAAGAACATGTCAACAGACCAGATGCAGATGCTGGTGCAGAAGCTGTCCAAGCTCAATCATGGAGAACACAGTCATGCAACCCTGGAGAACATACTTGTGCAACCTCATCATCAGCTGCGTAAGAAGCATGTTGTTATATAACTGTGTCCATGTGTGTATGTGTGTAGTACGTTTTTCAGGTTCTAATTTTTTTCATTCATTTTTTTCCTTCTTAGTACGGAATTGAATCGTATTGAAGGATATTGTTTACTTTGTATTTTTTGTGGTTATTATTAAATAATGGGATATTCACAATACAAGATAAATGGACATACACAAATACACTGATATATAAACATTATTATTATTATTATTATTATTCACAGGATTCCTTCTCTACACTATTATTTTTTTTGCGGAAGCCTATATTGACATGCATGCATATGTAGATTCTATAAAGACGACTATTTTTCTATAGCATGCATGTGTCATCATAACATAACCTTGAGCAAGGTACTTGCCTGAAACTGTATACATGTACATTTGTGCATGCATGTAATTTTCATTCCACATACATGTAAGTGAACAACACACGGTCAATTGTAACTAATTCATGCAGGCATACTTTCATTCATGTGTATGCAAATAGATGAACAATTCTGCAAGCAAAGTTGCAATAATAAAGATGCACTTGCTGTAGAAAATATGCTAAATCGTAATGCATCACCTTTACTTTCATTCACTGCACTAATCTCAGCGGTAAAAGACATCCTACTACCATCAGCTGTCCCTCCAGTTGCCCCATCACGGTCATCATCAAATGGTCCCCTGAAGCATGCCCATACCTTCCCTGAGATGGACACGAATAACAGTGGCTACATGAAAGTTGAACCATCATCAGTGCCAATCAGGGCACCAAAGGCTATCCCACCATCAAATACCTCCTCAAGGCCATCTCCCCTGAAGCATGCCCACACCTTCTCTGAAGGGGACACAGATGAGAATGACTACATATTAGATGAACCAGCGTCAGTTCCAATCAGGGCACCAAAGGCTATCCCACCATCAAATACCTCCTCAAGACCATCTCCCCTGAAGCATGCCCACACCTTCTCTGAAGGGGACACAGATGAACCATTAATGCCTACACTACAGAGTGTGTTTCATACTGTATCTTGGCCCAACAGCTCTAATCCTGAAGAAAGCACACCACCTGATACTCCCACCACTACAACTGACCCTGTTGCTCCTGTGAGTGAAGTGGTGGGCATCAAAAAGAGCATGTCAACAGACCAGATGCAGATGCTAATACAAATGCTGTCCAAGTTAAATCCTGGAGAACTCAGTTATGCAACCCTGGAGAACTCACCTTTGCAACATTACCAGCTGTGTAAGACACCTTGTCTATATTTAGTTAATTTGTGGACCGAAGTATGATGTGCACATACCACATGTAACGCGACAACATACACACAATGTTAAGCATGTCTGCACTACACATGCACTACAGGTGTGAAAAATGCTCCTTTTACTTAATTACTTTTGTATGCACTGTAAAGGTATATAATGACCAGGATAAAATAACCATATCAGTAAGGTTCCATACAATACTGTGTTTGCATTTTGAACATGTGTGTTGTTTGATCACATGATCCTCAATGTTGTGTGAAATTGTTTTATTATTTTTCTCCACATACACTAGTCACAACAATCAGTCAGTCCCCAGACCTGGAGTGTGTGTTGTAAGTGGCTCTCCTCCCCTCACATCACTTCCTCACCCTCATGTCACCTCTTACCCTCATGTCAGCTCTCACCCTCATGTCACCCCTCACCCTCATATCACCTCTCACCCTCATATCACCTCTCACCCTCATGTCACTTCCTCGCCCTCATGTCCCCTCTCACCCTAATGTCACCTCTCACCCTCACATCACCTCTCACCCTCATGTCACTTCCTCACCCTCATGTCACTTCCTCACCCTCATATCACCTCTCACCCTCATGTCACCGCTCACCCTCATGTCACCCCTCACCCTCATGTCACCTCTCACCCTCATATCACCTCTCACCCTCATGTCACTTCCTCACCCTCATGTCACCTCTCACCCTCATATCACCACCCTCATGTCACTTCCTCACCCTCATGTCACCTCTCACCCTCATATCACCACCCTCATGTCACCTGATCATACTCATGTTTTCATTGCTTAGGCTAACAACTGAAGACGATGAGGAATATAGGCCACGCCCAGAGTGGGCTAAAGCAAGTATGTGTGTGAGGTTTATGGGTCTCTTGTTTCAGCTCCGGTCCTTACTAACATCATCTTCATCACTGACAACACCCTTTATCACTGACACCTCTTCATCACTGACACCTCTTCATCACTGACACCACATTCATCAATGACACCACCCTTACACCACCTTCATCAATGACACCACCCTTACACCACCTTCATCAATGACACCACCCTTACACCACCTTTATCACTGACACCACCTATACACCAATATATATGTTCATTACATCAGATGCCAACTCTACTGAGGATGACTTGGGCCAGTCGTCTGATCTCCAGAGAGAGGCTCTGTTTATCTCATCCTCATCACTCACTGATCATGTTCCCATAGGAAAGGGTAAGCTTATGCCTTGGATCCAGTGTGCTTTATTTGGGGAAAGGAGGTGCATTATATAAAGATGATATATAACTGGCTTGAATCTTCACTATATAAAAGCTGCACTAATGTGGGAGGTTGTAACCCATCCACACCACCAAGATTTAATATATACACATGCACACACACACACACACACATGCAGGCGCACACACACGTATGCATGCATACACACATACACCCTCACATGCATACATGCTTGCATGCATGTGTTCATAAATTAGGATTTCGCATTTTTGCCACCAATGTACTATATGTTACCCAGGTCAGTTTGGTGAGGTGTTCAGAGCCACTCTGCACAAAGGGACACCTGGTGAGGTAATGGTGGCTGTCAAGACAACCAAGACCAACTCCACCGAGAAAGACAGGGCTGATTTTATGAAGGAAATGGCAGTCATGTCCACACTGCTTCATCCAAACATTGTGCGGCTCTACGGCCTAGTCAATGAGAGTGAGTGTGATAGCTAATGGTGGTGTGAAATATTGGGTATCACCCACCTGTACATGAAGGTTATGATACACTTTCATTATTAGACCAAGATTCTCCTTCAATTGTACTGGAGTATCTTCCTAATGGAGATCTCAAAAACTTCTTGACTGTAAGTAACATCTTCCTGTGGATGCTATGCACTAGAGGGGTGTACTACTTTTATTTTCAGAAAAATCCCCGTCCTATAAAACAGCTGGTGAAGTACATGATCGACGTTGCCATGGGGATGCACTATATTTCAGAGAAGGGGCTCGTTCACAGGGTGAGCTGCTAGGAGTAGGCCATTTTGTGGTAATATATTTACTGTAAATCAATTCCCCTTCTTCATCTTCTAAAAACATGCATGAACTGAACATACACTGAATCACATAGCTCATATTGTATATTGATTTAGTTCTAAGTGCTTCATATACTGAAGCACACACACACACACACACACACACACACACACACACACACACACACACGCTCAAACACTCACGCACTATGTTCTGCACAGGGAGCATTGTTTAGCTAGTAGTGTATTTGTTTCACTTGTTCTCATCCCTAAGGACTTAGCTGCAAGGAATGTGCTGGTGGGAGAGAATGAGGTCTGCAAAGTGGCAGACTTTGGTCTCCTCAGGGAGTTACCCGAAGAAAACAGCATATACCAGTCAGCAGCAAATGCTCCTTTACCTGTTCGATGGATGGCTCCAGAATGCATTCAGAGAAGAAAATTTTCTGTTGCCTCTGATGTATGGAGTTATGGTATTCTGATGTGGGAGATGTTTAACCCCAGCAAGGTCCCATATCCAAACATGACCAATATGGAGTGCATATCCAAGGTGTCTGAGGGATTCCGCTTAGCCCCCCCTAGGGGAGCCCCCAGCATCATAGTGAGACTTATGAGGGCCTGTTGGCACAAGCAGCCCGAAAAGAGGCCAAGCTTTCTTATCATCTCCACTTTGCTCACAACTAAGGCGTTTGCAGAGATTGAGATGAGCAGTAGTTCTAAATCATGACATTTTATAGCTTGTAGTTCTGTGGACTGCGTGTTGTTTGAGTCTCATATGGCTACCTCATATGGCTACTGTGCACTACATTTTATCATATGCATGTAAAAAGGGTCAGTGGTCAAATATAAAACTGGGACAATCGGAATTAGCTAGAATTCACAAAACCAAAAGTCCATATGCCCATACTCAAAGGACAGGATGACTTAAGATTCTACACCACGTATATTTTAGCACCTATTAGTAAACAATGCCAATACTGAATCAGATTTCAAACTGTCCCAAAGTTATAAGTTAAAGGCAGTTCATGGGGAGGGGTGGGTCACTTGATTGGTTGAGTCTATACCACAATGTACATATAATTCAATTGCAAGGCAGCTGGCTTTGTGATGTAGCCTAGTGGCCAGAATGTTGGCAAATTCATTACTATAAAGAGACAGCCTCCATAAGCTTAGTTTTGGCATCAGAAGTGCACTGTTAGTGTCCACCACACTTAGCTGGTAGACATGCATGGTGGCTGTTTCAAACAGCGAAGAGCTATAAACCAGCCCGGGGCCCGGGGCAAAAATATATATCCCGGGCCCTTATGCCGTGCAGCATATAGAGAGGCTCAGTGACCGCGCGCGGCAACGCCGTCGCCACCGTAAATAATAGAAATGGTCCGGTTATTCTGAATTGCAAGACGGGTACCCCCCCCCCCCCCCCCCCCCCCCCGGCCCAGAAGCGCTTTTTGCGGAGAAGAACAAACTACGCAAAATCTGTACTAATTGTGGTGCGGCCCGGGCCCCCGGACTGGCCGGAGGTCTCCCCCATCGAGCCGCTGACGCATTTCGAATTGTCATGCAGGATGCAAGTACGAAACTGTACGATGTGCGATGATGTAATAATAGGGGGACGCTGGAGAAAAGTGGTCCAGTTTAGTACAACTACAAGTCAACCGTGCAACCCGCGTACACCCTGCTCAGTCTAAGTCTAACGGTCTTTCTGCGCACCATGGTAAAATTCGGCCGCTCGGTCCCCGTCTATAGCTAAATTTAAAAAGGTCTCGTTTTTTCGCTGAAATTATATACGTCACTCCCGGCTAGGCCTCCAACGCTCAAGATACGTAGGATTAAGGGGGCGGAGGAATTTTGCCCCTCTCCCTGGCCTCTGAGTCTCATAGGCGCTGAATGTGTTTATTTAACAGAGCGATCGAATAATAATCATGTGATCCGCTTGTCATCAAATTATTAATAAAAGTTTGGATAAGAAGGTTAAGTTGTCGGTTTCTCTTGGTTCGAGGATCGGGACTTGATTCAGCCATTCTTCCGCTCAGATGTCGCAGAAACGTAGTAAAGAGGGCGCCTTGTCTAAAAGGACCGACGGAATACGGAAGGAATGGAAACAGTTCAACTTCAAATACGGTCAAGCCTACTTCCAGTTCTTCAAGGGCACGGAGGTATACTATTGAATATATGCTGTCTGGGCGTGCAGCGGCTGCATGCATATATTAAAGGCTAACTGTTGGGGTAAACGGACTAGGATTTTGTGTACGTAATCCGAGCATGCACCATACTATGGTCTCTGTTACAGACCTCCAAGGCAGAGGGACAGGTCTTGACAAGTCAGATTACAAAGGTTGAGGCGGGAGTTTCCAAGCACATTGGAGAATTCCCATTTGAGGTGCACTTTTCCGTTAAAGGATCTCCATGGTTACTGAGTGCAGCATCGGAGGTAGGTGTACAGTCTTGTGTGTGCACCCACCAGACCTGAATGTCTACACTGCTGCTGATGTCATGCGTGTGCGTGTGCACACAATTGGTAGTGACACACACACACAAACACGTAGGATTTTCACATGTCCACTTAAACACACACACATGCACACACACACACACATGCACACATCACACACACATGCACACACACACAAACACACACACACACATTAAACGTTTTGGTTTGCACAATGACCCAAAGTTCCACTTACATGTAGTGTGGTTGTTGAGTGCAAGGACATGATGCACTACGCCTATGCCCTCCCCCCCCTCCCCCTATGCCCTCCCTCATGCCCTCCACCAATGCCCTTCTCCCCCAATGCCCCACTATGCCCTCCTCCACCAATGCCCTCCCCCCTATATTACACTGTGTACCTGTACATGTATGTTATATTATTTGTAATACACGGAAATGTTGAACTTGTTTCTTCCTATTGATGTAAATTTGTCAATAACTTTATCGAAGTTAATACACTCCAATGTTTCTCCTTCTATACTCAGTAGAGCAAGGTTGCTAAGGCAAGATTTCTTGTCCCATCGATGTAGACAAAATTAGTTTTAATTTGCTGCAAGAGCGTTCACAATCATCGATAGTGCAATGCGGAGATTTGGGAATACATCGCCTCCATATGCATATGATATAATAAATGACACAAGCTGGGCATATGTTCCCCCCCCCCCCCCCCCCCCCTCCCTTTACTGCTT
Organism: Spongilla lacustris; assembly: GCA_949361645.1. Lineage (NCBI taxonomy): Eukaryota > Metazoa > Porifera > Demospongiae > Spongillida > Spongillidae > Spongilla > Spongilla lacustris. The sequence continues at coordinate 6,986,238 of OX442421.1, read as the reverse complement.
TGAATGCACCAAAATACCCATAGTGATGTAGTTGATCCTCTAGAGATACCCAAAAGGAGGCTACATATACAAACCCAGGTAGCCATGGCTTCTTGCTTGGGACAAAGGTGTGTAGTCCTATACTGGTACCCTTCCCCACATGCTGATAGCTCTGCCTCCCTGTTATTGGTAATCAAATATATCAATACAAAACGTTGTGTTCAGCTGGTGATAGCATGAGTGGGTGCATTCTGCTAATGGTAAATTAAAATGCCATCTTTGAATGAGGCTGAAAGCCTGAACAACTAAAGGAGTGGCTTGTGCATATACATGTATGCCAAGGTGACTAGTCACCTCTATGCCAAGGTGACTAGTCACTTCTATGCCCTCCTCTATGCCAAGGTGACTAGTCTCCTCTATGCCAAGGTGACTAGTCACCTCTATGCCAAGGTGACTAGTCACCTCTATGCCAAGGTGACTAGTCTCCTCTATGCCAAGGTGACTAGTCTCCTCTATGCCAAGGTGACTAGTCACCTCTATGTCAAGGTGACTAGTCACCTCTATGCCAAGGTGACTAGTCTCCTCTATGCCAAGGTGACTAGTCACCTCTATGCCAAGGTGACTAGTCTCCTCTATGCCAAGGTGACTAGTCATGTCTATGCCAAGGTGACTAGTCTCCTCTATGCCAAGGTGACTAGTCTCCTCTATGCCAAGGTGACTAGTCACCTCTATGCCATGCAGTCTGTTATTCTTATATGGTGGAATCTTACTGACCTTCTTGTTGTATGTCTAAATAACCTTCATGTTGTGTGTCTAAATGGCCTTCATGTTGTGTGTCTAAATGACCTTCATGTTGTATGTCTAACTGACCTTCATGTTGTATGTCTAAATGACCTTCATGTTATGTGTCTAAATGACCTTCATGTTGTGTGTCTAAATGACCTCTTATTACCACATACATTACTGTACAAGTTTGTGTCATTTCCAAGCATATTTGAGGGCAGGGGTTATCTTGTGTGGTGAAGGTCATTGTATTGTGACCTTCCCCCTCCCTTTCAGTTTGGTTTGTTTCTAACTATGAACTATGAATACACTTACCTACCGAAGCCTGCTCGTGTAGACAGTACATGTAGAGTTATGTGCTCAGGTGGTGGGGTTGTGTGCTCAGGTGGTGGGGTTATGTGCTCAGGTGGTGAGGTTATGTGCTCTGGTGGTGGGGTTATGTGCTCAGGTGGTGGGGTTGTGTGCTCAGGTGGTGGGGTTGTGTGCTCGGGTGGTGGGGTTATGTGCTCAGGTGGTGGGGTTGTGTGCTCAGGTGGTAGGGTTATGTGCTCGGGTGGTGGGGTTATGTGCTCAGGTGGTGGGGTTGTGTGCTCAGGTGGTAGGGTTATGTGCTCAGGTGGTGGGGTTGTGTGCTCTGGTGGTGGGGTTATGTGCTCGGGTGGTGGGGTTATGTGCTCAGGTGGTGGGGTTGTGTGCTCAGGTGGTGGGGTTATGTGCTCTGGTGGTGGGGTTATGTGCTCAGGTGGTGGGGTTGTGTGCTCTGGTGGTGGGGTTATGTGCTCAGGTGGTGGGGTTATGTGCTCGGGTGGTGGGGTTATGTGCTCAGGTGGTGGGGTTGTGTGCTCTGGTGGTGGGGTTGTGTGCTCTGGTGGTAGGGTTATGTGCTCGGGTGGTAGGGTTATGTGCTCAGGTGGTGGGGTTATGTGCTCAGGTGGTGGGGTTGTGTGCTCTGGTGGTGGGGTTATGTGCTCAGGTGGTGGGGTTGTGTGCTCAGGTGGTAGGGTTGTTTGCTCAGGTGGTAGGGTTGTGTGCTCAGGTGGTGGGGTTATGTGCTCAGGTGGTAGGGTTATGTGCTCAGGTGGTGAGGTTATGTGCTCAGGTGGTGGGGTTGTGTGCTCAGGTGGTGGGGTTATGTGCTCAGGTGGTGGGGTTATGTGCTCAGGTGGTGGGGTTGTGTGCTCAGGTGGTGGGGTTATGTGCTCAGGTGGTGGGGTTATGTGCTCAGGTGGTGGGGTTATGTGCTCAGGTGGTAGGGTTATGTGCTCAGGTGGTGGGGTTGTGTGCTCAGGTGGTGGGGTTATGTGCTCAGGTGGTGGGGTTATGTGCTCAGGTGGTAGGGTTGTGTGCTCAGGTGGTGGGGTTGTGTGCTCAGGTGGTGGGGTTATGTGCTCAGGTGGTAGGGTTATGTGCTCAGGTGGTAAGGTTATGTGCTCAGGTGGTGGGGTTGTGTGCTCAGGTGGTGGGGTTATGTGCTCAGGTGGTGGGGTTATGTGCTCAGGTGGTGGGGTTGTGTGCTCAGGTGGTGGGGTTATGTGCTCAGGTGGTGGGGTTATGTGCTCAGGTGGTGGGGTTATGTGCTCAGGTGGTGGGGTTATGTGCTCAGGTGGTGGGGTTGTGTGCTCAGGTGGTGGGGTTATGTGCTCAGGTGGTGGGGTTATGTGCTCAGGTGGTAGGGTTGTGTGCTCAGGTGGTGGGGTTGTGTGCTCAGGTGGTGAGGTTATGTGCTCAGGTGGTGGGGTTATGTGCTCAGGTGGTGGGGTTATGTGCTCAGGTGGTGGGGTTGTGTGCTCAGGTGGTGGGGTTATGTGCTCAGGTGGTAGGGTTATGTGCTCAGGTGGTGGGGTTGTGTGCTCAGGTGGTGGGGTTATGTGCTCTGGTGGTGGGGTTGTGTGCTCAGGTGGTGGGGTTGTGTGCTCAGGTGGTGGGGTTGTGTGCTCAGGTGGTGAGGTTATGTGCTCAGGTGGTGGGGTTATGTGCTCAGGTGGTGGGGTTATGTGCTCAGGTGGTGGGGTTATGTGCTCAGGTGGTAGGGTTGTGTGCTCAGGTGGTGGGGTTGTGTGCTCATCGTATGTGACAAAGCAAAGATGGAGATGCACTTTTGCCTGCTAATAACCTTTTGTTTCACTATGATACTGATAGTTTTTTTATCTTAACCACTATGAAGTGGTCAATAGATATGGGAGCTGAGCCTAATGTGTATGTAGCTAATGGTTGGGAGTAGGTAGCTAAGGTTTGGGGGATTGTGTGGGCCTATAATCAATGTACCGAAGTGTAAGCCATAAAGTGGGATCATTTTCAATATAATTACTGTTGTAGCACGGCTGTTTCATTACATTGAAACCTTGGACAAAAAGGCTACGCCCCTTGATACGAAATTTTTTCATAGCAACGGACCTAATTACGACCCTAGCAACACATCTGTTCTTGTGGATGGACCTTTTTGTACAGACCGTTTCGATACAGTGCCGGCGTTGTCTATGTACAGTTTCTACAATGTCTACTGGTATTAATGATGTGCATCTCTGGCGTTATCTTTCAATCCTGGATGTGGCATTAGCTTGCAAATCCATGGGGTGATTCTCGACCTAGGAGGATAAACGTTGCCCTGGTAAAGTTTCCGCCTTTATAAAGTACCTTGAAATTTTAACAGTGTAAAGCCGGTAGGTTGTTTCTATATTTTCCAATGTCATCTCGTGGTGCCGCGTATTCTACTAGAAGTTGTGAGCATTCAGAATATTGCTATTTTTAGCGCTATCACCCGCGACACCATATTCTGTACAGTGTATTGGCTATTTGTCTATGCATTGGTAAAGATAGTTTGCACTCTGGATGCATACTAGGTGAAACCCTCCTGCAACGGGGCCAGGGATGAACCCAACCAAGGCTGTTATGAAAAGACACAGCCCGGGCCGTTCTCCCACGAGACAGCCTCCTGCATACATGTATAGTGCATATGGCCTATCCATTCCTGCATATGGTATTCAAGCAATGTGGTCTGAGTGGAGCCAAGGCCTGTGGTATTGGAAACAAGGCCTGCTGGGGTTTTACTGGAACCATGGTCCATGAAGTTGGCCACATGTTATTGTACAACCATGCTCTATGTTCACTCATCCAATGCCCCTCATGCACACCCATCCAATGTCCCCCATCACACACACCCATCGAATGCCCCACATGGGTCATGTACACACATCCAATGCCCCCCATGTACACCCATCCAATGCCCCCTCCATGTACAAACATCCAATGTCCCCATGTACACCCATCCAATGTCTCCATGTACACCCATCCAATGCCTCCATGTACACCCATCCAATGTCCCCCATATACACCCACCATGTACACCCATTCAATGTCCCCATGTACACCCGTCCAATGTCCCTATGTACACACATCCAGGCTTGTGGGGTGATTGCCATCTATTGCTGTACCCATATGGCGTTGCATAGAGTGAGGGATATTTATGTCCCCCATGTACACCCATCTGATGCCCCCCCCCCCTGCACACACACCCATCCAATAGCCTCCATGTACACCCATCCAATGTCCCCATGTACACCCACCATGTACACCCACCATGTATACCCATTCAATGTCCCCCTTGTACACCCATCCAATGTCCCCATGTACACCCATCCAATGTCCCCCATGTACACCCATCCAATGTCCCCATGTACACCATCCAATGCCCTCCATGCACACATACCCTCCATGTACACCCATCCAATGTCCCCCATGTACACCCACCATGTACACCCATTCAATGTCCCCCATGTACACCCATTCAATGCCCCCTTGTAGACCCATCCAACGCCCCCATGTACACCCATCCAATGCCCTCCATGTACACCCATCCAATGCCCCCATGTACACCCATCCAATGCCCCCTCTATGTACACCCATCCAATGCCCCCCATGTACACCCATCCAATGCCCCCTCTATGTACACCCATCCAATGCCCCCCATGTACACCCATCCAATGCCCCCTTGTACACCCATCCAATGCCCCCATGTACACCCATCCAATGCACCCATGCACACCCATCCAATGTCCCCCATATACACCCATCCGATGCCCCCCATGCACACCCATCCAATGCCCTCCATGTACACCCATCCAATGCCCCCTCTATGTACACCCATCCAATGTCCCCATGTACACCCATCCAATGCCCCCCATGTAACATACACCCATCCAATGCCTTCAATGCACATGCACGCATCCAATGCCCCTATGTACACTCATCCAATGTCCCCCATGCACACACACCCATCCAATGCCCCTATGTACACTCATCCAATGTCCTCATGCACACACGCCCCTATGTAAGATACACTCATTCAGTCTCATGGGGTGATCATTTCAGTTTTATGATGGTCTGTGGTGAGCTGCGCCATCTGTTGCTGTACCCATATGAAGTTGCATAGAGTGAGGGATACTTTAAAAAAAGAAACCATTTGCATACCTTACAAGTGCATGTATAACTGAACATAGCACTTGAAGTGATTCTTCAGCTCTTTTGCCACAAGAACACGTGAGCTTTAGTTAAGCACAAGGTGCACATTTGGGGGTGGATCTCAGGTGTATCAACAAGAACGTTGATGTTAAAAGCCACCAGAAACTTGTCAGCATAGGAGATACAGCTGTATGGTGGCTCTGGTTTTACTGCTCTCCCCTTTGCTTTGATCCCTCTATGCAATATGCACCCGCACACTCGGCACAGATCATCTAGTGCTGCACTTCCATTCTTGTGGTGCGCGTTATTCATAATTTGAGTATGTGTGTTCAAATAATTACAGCAGGGCGTAGGAGACGCGGCACCACGGACTGAAAACATATTCTTACCTGGCAAAGATACCACTATAAACTGTTTTTTTACCGCCAGCACTTATAAGGGCGGGAAAAAAGCTACACAGTCGTGATTTTATGCTATTTTTCCCGCCTAAAAAGTACCATCTTATGCGCGGAACGAAATGCAGTGCGCCACTCGAGGCTAATGGATGCGTGAGGCTAAATCTACTAAGAAGACAAGTTCTAGTTACCGTTTGTTGCAATTTTATTTGCATTAGATCGATTGGCTGCGGAAACCTTAAGTTGAAACTTTAATGAGCTTGTAAAGGGAAAGCGGTTGTTGAACCGTAAATCTTTTTCCTGTGCTCTAATTATGACCCTTTTTGTCCAATTGTAACAGCCGTGGTAGGAAGGAACATTAATAACTACAAACACGGCTTATATAAGAGGCTTTAAGAGGCTTTCCTGCATGCCCCATCCCCAATCTGTCATTGATAAGCCAACCATGCCCCCTGGTGTGATCGCTTGTGACCTTCTGTGGGTGACCTGCAATGTACTTATGTATGTAACAAATTGGGGCAGGTTACATTTTTATTTTGAATCGAATTATGTAAATTTTGAGCACAGTGCAAAAGGTTGGTCAGTGTGCTTTGCTCCTCTGGTGAGTGTAACATGTGAAGTGTGGTATGGGATGCAGTATATTGTCATGCTTATAGTGCGTTGTTGTTGCTGGTTGGTTCAGGCATTGTGAGCACACAAAACAGCAGAAGATAAAAACAACAGATACACATGTTAGTTGATGTATTAGGACAATGTCTTGCCATATGTAGTAGCATAGTCCAAACTCAGCCCATTGTAGGGTAGTCTGGGAACTAGAAGAGGTTATAACTGATTAGCTCATTGTTGTCCTGTTAAGTGGCTGGGCTCCCTTCCTTCTATCTGTGTGGTGCAGTTACCTACCTGTCACTGGAAACAGTGCAGTACTGTTTGCCAGCCATATTGGAACGTCACAACACATGTACGTAATACACACATGTACGTAATACACACAACATGTACACACACACACACACACACACACACACACACACACACACACACACACACACACACACACAATGTACTAGCTCAAATCCCAAGTTAGCTATTAAAATATGTGATTTGGACATGCAATTAAGCATACCCATAGCACTTGGAGGAATGGAAATGTGGTCGTGTGGAGGTATGTGCTAGAGGTGGAGGGAGGTATGTGATAGAGGTGGAGGGAGGTATGTGAAAGAGGTGGAGGTATGTGATAGAGGTGGAGGTATGTGATAGAGGTGGAGGGGGTATGTAATAGAGGTGGAGGTATGTGATAGAGGTGGAGGGTGGGTATGTGATAGAGGTGGAGGGTGGGTATGTGATAGAGGTGGAGGTATGTGATAGAGGTGGAGGGTGGGTATGTGATAGAGAGGGTGGGGTTGAGATATGTGATAGAGGGATACAGTGTACAGTGTGTGATAAAGGTGAAGATGTACTCATACTCATGGGTGTAATTACAACTGAACTGATTGGGTGTATCTTGTACTTTCTGTTAAATAGGAAGAGAGAATCAGCTGGATGGAAGCAATCAGGCCTGGATCAGCTGTGAATCTCAGAGGGGCTGCCCCCCAACCTCATATGGACCTCACCATGAGTTGGCCCAGGGCTGGTGGAGGGTTTCCACAACAACAACAACAACAACAACAGCATCAGCAGCTGCCTTATACACTGGTTCCAGTACAGCAGCAACCATTGCCACCACAAAGACCCCAACAACCATCATTGCCACAGCAACAACCCCAACCACAGCCCGCAGTCACCCAACTACCACCCAGGCAACTATCTCAACATTCAATGCACCTTAGAAATCTGCCAGTTGAAAGTGAGAGGGAGCCACAACCTTACATGCAGCCAGGAGAAGTGACGATGAGCACCCCACCACCAGCTGTCCCTCCTGTTGTACCATCACGGTCGTCAAGTGGTCCCCTGAAGCATGCACACACCTTCCCTGAGATGGACACGGATGACTCTGGCTACTTGAAAATTGAACCATCAACAGTTCCTATCCCTCGGACAAAAAGTGTGTCTCAGCCTGTGACTTCCAATCCTGAAGAAAGCACACCACCTGCCACTCCCACCACTACGACGGACCCTGCCGCTCATGTGGATGCAGTGGTGGGCATTATGAAGAACATGTCAACAGACCAGATGCAGATGTTGGTGCAGATGCTATCCAAGTTGAACCCTGGAGCTAAGGCTGAAAACTCATCTATGCAACCCCCTCAGTTATGTAAGACCCAAAGCACTCACCATGTTGTATCAGTTATGTAAGACCCAAAGCTCTCACCATGTGGAAGTACGATGCATGTACACATTGTCACACACCATACACACAGTAACACCTGCACACATTAGCATATGCACATGTGTGTGACATTTTGAACTTGTGTTTGATTAATGATCCTCAGTGATGTGTATAATGATTTAATTTCTCTGCACACACTAGTCAAAATGATCAGCCAGTCCCCAGACCTGGGGGATGCATTGTAAGTTATTACCCTCATGTCCCCTCCTCAACCTTATGTCCCCTCCTCAACCTTATGTCCCCTCCTCACCCTCATGTCACCTCCCCACCCTCATGTCCCCTCCTCACCCTCATGTCACCTCCCCACCCTCATGTCACCTCCCCACCCTCATGTCCCCTTCTCACCCTCATGTCCCCTCCTCACCCTCATGTCCCCTTCTCACCCTCATGTCCCCTCCTCACCCTCATGTCCCCTTCTCACCCTCATGTCCCCTCCTCACCCTCATGTCACCTCCCCACCCTCATGTCACCTCCCCACCCTCATGTCCCCTCCTCAACCTCATGTCCCCTTCTCACCCTCATGTCCCCTCCTCACCCTCATGTCACCTCCCCACCCTCATGTCACCTCCCCACCCTCATGTCACCTCCTTTCCATTGCTCAGACTGGTGACTGAAGATGATGAGAAGTATGAGCCACGCCCAGAATGGGCTAAAGCAAGTATGTGTTAGGAGTTGTGGGACTGGGTACTTGTCATGGGTCTTATTTGTTACTGAAGTCCTGTCCTCACCACCCTTCGTCACTGACACCACCCTTCATCACTGACACCACCCTTCATCACTAACACCACCCTTCATCACTGACACCACCCTTAATCACTGATAACCCTTCATCACTGACACCATCCTTCATCACTGACACCACCCTTAATCACTGATAACCTTTCATCACTGACACCATCCTTCATCACTGACACCATCCTTCATCACTGACACCATCCTTCATCACTGACACCACCCTTCATCACTGACACCACCCTTCATCACTGACACCACCCTTCATCACTGACACCACCCTTCATCACTCACCACTATTAATGTTTACCACTCGCCAATATGTCCAATAAAATTAGATGCCAACTCCACTGAGGATGACCTGGGCCAGTCGTCTGATCTCCAGAGAGAGGCTCTGTTTATCTCATCCTCATCACTCACAGATCATGTTCCCATCGGAAAGGGTAAGCTTATGCTTTGTATCCAGTGGGCTTAAATTGGAAAAGTGGTAGGTATGGGCAGGCTATAAGGGGGGGGGGGGGGGGGGGGGATATAGTGTCCGAAGGGTGTGGATACGTGATCACAGCTGGGGCTTTACAGAACCTTTAAAAGGGCTTTTTACCTGCTTTGTTTTTGTTTTTTGTTTTTTTTAATTTTTAATCATACGTTTGCATTGAATTGAAAATTTTGCTTGAAATGCTTCATACATAAATAGATTGGTCATTCACAATAACCATAAGGTGCCTGAACCTAAGTCCTTCTATTAGTGCGATAGTATTGTTATTATTATGTGATATCAAGACATGTACACAATGTATAATAAGGAAGCAAAACTAGAAATCAGACATGCTCAATGTCTACTTTTGCTCTGGAACATGCCAGCGCGATTGTATCTCCCAATAAAAAGTCCGTATTATACATGTACAATGTAGATCTGCTCCCCCTAATACACATTATTGCTGGCGAAGTAGTATTGTTGGGCACCTTGTTGCCATATAAGTTGAATCATGAAATGAAATTATTTATTTTTAACCTTTAATTTGCGTGAAACGATCCTGAATTCAGGATCGGTAAAATCCTGAATTCAGGATCGGTAAAATCCTGAATTCAGGATGGTGAGTTCTGCCGTTTATAACAACCATTGCAGTGAAAATTAAAACATAAAAGCTGTTTGTTCCAACAATGGTGCACACATTCTATAGCATGGAATAATTTTTATCATTTAGAAAGCTGCCCAAACTTCAAGGATGCATAAGGACGTTCGTTGCTCCCGCGTACATAAATTAAATGATTAGCAATTTATAGTTTGTAATGCTTACAAAGAGCATTGAACATATCAATTTTACTCCTTTTCACTACTTATTGGTGATAGCACCTCCAGACTCTTGGTAGAAGTTGTATTTTTATCAAACTTGTACACAAAATAATAGAAAAGTGTAATTTATTATCACTGTCCGAGCATCCGCCCCTTCTTTTTATGTCCCATCAGTAGAGGTGACAGCATTTCTACCAATGCCAGGCATTTCTGCATCGCTCTCAACGACAGAAATGCTTTTTTTATTTTTATTTTGCAGAGGCTAACGATCGTACCACCCGCTCTGATTTGCTTCACTTAGTCCGCCTTGAATTAATTCGATGCTCGTACCTCCTGTGTCCCATATTGTTTAATTTGCTTACATGGCTCTCCTTACAGATCTTAGTAACAATTTCTATCTTGAAAGTAAGCATCCTGCTCTTTCTTCAACCTTATACCTGACTCTGATGGTAACCGTGGCATTATTTGTGAACGAAAATGTAAACTAAGCCTAACCATTGTTTTTTCTAAAAGAAATAACGATTTGAATGACTAAAATGGATAGCGCTGTTTAGATGAAAGCCTTCAGAAGCTAAATATTTTTTTAAAAATCATCAATACCGTTCGAATTTATGTCGATACGAGCGGCGTAAAGTCATCCTTAATTCAGGAATTCCATCCTGAATTAAGGATGAAAATAGATTAAAGGTTAAAATCTTTGTTTAAATAGTGATAATCATCAGTGAGGAGTTTGGTGGTTGCCAGTTTCTATGAGCTGCCAGTGTTTAAACCCCAAGATTAATACTGTAAGGTTGCGCATGGAAAGATGTCATATATGCTATATGGTCAAGGAAAAGCAGGTGAATGAAAAGAGATGGAATTAAGCAATAGTGGATATGTTAATGACAGGCCATCAGTACATAGTGACTATTCTATGGAGGAGAAAGTAAAGATAGGCAAGTATGCTGCTGAAATCAGGTGATGAAGGCTTGTTGACACTTCAAAAAAAGCATCAGGCAAAATGCAAGAAGGTTAAGGTCTTGAGTGCCTTACTGCCAGGTTGAAACCAGTATTAGTTCTAACCAACAATGTTGCTAAAAGGATTTCTGTCCTTGGTGCCAATTTTATCATTTAAATATAATTATTATAATGGCCATCAAATAGCCGATTAAAAAAAATCCTAATATTTTCCCCACCCATACCACAGATACATGTACATGTATAACATATCATCTTATACATGTACAGCATTATTATTTAAATAATGCACAGGATGTGGGTGACCGTCATTTTAGGAAGGTGGGGAGAAAGTCATTTGCTCCTTACTTTGTGTATGGTTATGTGTTCAGTATAAGTATCTCTGTATTAATATTCCCCAGGTCAGTTTGGTGAGGTGTTCAGAGCCACTCTGCACAAAGGGACACCTGGTGAGGTAATGGTGGCTGTCAAGACAACCAAGACCAACTCCACCGAGAAAGACAGGGCTGATTTTATGAAGGAGATGGCAGTCATGTCCACACTGCTTCATCCAAACATTGTGCGGCTCTACGGCCTAGTCAATGAGAGTGAGTGTGATAGCTAATGGTGGTGTGAAATATTGGGTACCACCCACCTGTACATGAAGGTTATGATACACTTTCATTATTAGACCAAGATTCTCCTTCAATTGTACTGGAGTATCTTCCTAATGGAGATCTCAAACACTTCTTGACTGTAAGTAACATCTTCCTGTGGACACTAGGGGGTGTACTTCTTTTATTTTCAGGAAAATCCACGTCCTATAAAACAGCTGGTGAAGTACATGATTGACGTTGCCATGGGGATGCATTATATTTCAGAGAAGGGGCTCGTTCACAGGGTGAGCTGCTGGGGGGTGATTTAATAGTAACATTCATATTTAATGTACATGAATTTACGGTGGCCCGGTAGGTCGCGCACTAAGACAGTTGCGCCACGCACTACTTGAAGTTTGCACCGCGCACTAGTTGAGGTTTGCACCGTGCACAGCGCACTAGTTGAGATTTGCACTGCGCACTAGTTGAGGTTTGCACCGCGCACTAGTCCGGGTTTGCACCGCGCACTAATTGAGGTTTGCACCCAGCACTAGTTGAGGTTTGCACAGCGCACTAGTCGAGATTTGCACTGCGCACTGACTATGGGATGGCGAATTGTTTGGTGACGTCACTATCTATTAAAGCGGCTATTAACAAACAGTTCGAAGTTCTAACGTTCTCATGCTGCACCAAAACGATCCAGAGGTCTTTCGTTGCCTCCAATATACTAGTTGGGCGTAGCCTGACCTTCACGTTTTGGCGGAAGGTCGGGTATGTGTACCTGGTATAGGCTTGATTAGATACCCGACCTTACGCCAAAGCGCGAAGGTCAGGCTACGCCCAACTAGTATATTGGAGGCAACGAAAGACCTCTGGATCGTTTTGGTGCAGCATGAGAACGTTAGAACTTCGAACTGTTTGTTAATAGCCGCTTTAATAGATAGTGACGTAATCAAACAATTCGCCATCCCATAGTCAGTGCGCAGTGCAAATCTCGACTAGTGCGCTGTGCAAACCTCAATTAGTGCGCGGTGCAAACCCGGACTAGTGCGCGGTGCAAACCTCAACTAGTGCGCAGTGCAAATCTCAACTAGTGCGCTGTGCACGGTGCAAACCTCAACTAGTGCGTGGCGCAACTGTCTTAGTGCGCGACCTACCGGGCCACCGTATGAATTCCTTTACAAATCGGTATACATGTACATGTAGTTGTACAGAAAGTAATCTTGCCCAGTAATAGTTATGAACAGAAGTACTCAGTGCAATGTACCACCTGTCAAGGCATGATGTTAAGTGCTCAGGGTAATTGTCACATGGTCCAAACAGAAAATTCGGAGCGATGAGCAAAGCATGCATGTGTGTGCAACAGATTGGTTTTCTACTAATTGGCTATCATTGAGACATCTATCTAAAATAAGAGAGAGGGCCAATAATCTCTTATCGTCCGTATGCACGTCAATTTCACTTTGCTTTGCACGGAGTCAGGGGCAAATACAGGAATGTTAAAAAGGGGGGGTGCAGGTTCCAGTGATTGATTAATGTGTGCACTAGATTGAAAAAAGAGGCAGGAGGAGGTGCTGTATTTAATGATGATGCATGCTTATTGATAGAGTAGATGTTGATCTTTTGTTACTCTGGAAGACCAGTTTGTGTTGTCTGCCCTGTATGATATCCATCAAGCTAACCCCTCGTTCCACCTCCTCCTCCTCAGGACCTAGCTGCAAGGAATGTGCTGGTGGGAGAGAATGAGGTCTGCAAAGTGGCAGACTTTGGTCTCCTCAGGGAGTTACCCGAAGAAAACAGCATATACCAGTCGACAGCAAATGCTCCTTTACCTGTTCGATGGATGGCTCCAGAAAGCGTTCAGAGAAGAAAATTTTCTGTTGCCTCTGATGTATGGAGTTATGGTATTCTGATGTGGGAGATGTTTAACCCCGGCAAGGTCCCATATCCAAACATGACCAATATGGAGTGCATATCCAAGGTGTCTGAGGGATTCCGCCTAGCCCCCCCTAGGGGAGCCCCCAGCATCATAGTGAGACTTATGAGGGCCTGTTGGCACAAGCAGCCCGAAAAGAGGCCAAGCTTTCTTATCATCTCCACTTTGCTCACAACTAAGGCGTTTGCAGAGATCGAGATGAGTAGTAGTTCTAAATCGTGACATTCTAGTTTTGTGGACTGTTTGTTGTGTGAGTTTAATGCACTGTGTGTTTTATCTGTGCAAAGTGGTTATTGGTGGATGTCATGTTCCTTGGTGAGGTTATTGGTACATAAGATAATGATAATTTGCCAGGTTGTTCACATAATGTAACCAATGCAGCTCCCCCCAAATGCAAGGCACATGCATTATTATACACTTCTTTCAAAAATGCAGTGATTATGGATTTTTGCAGAACTCCATGGAGGCACAGGAACCATAAATGATTCTTTCTAAATGTCTAGAAATCATTTTTCAAATATATATACATGCAACTGAATGTTGTGATTACTTGTTTACAAGTCAATACTTCCAACATCTTGGTGTTACAGATTGTACTGGGTGGGTCATAAGTGACTCTGTTTACACTGCATGTAAGATAATGGATGTGATCTGATGATGAATCACTCCAAGGTTTGTATGCACAAGCCCTGCTACAAAAGAAACTGCTTGGAACAGTACTCATTGATGCATGCACATGTGTTGTTACTGATACATTACATGTAATGTAAAGTGAACATGTTCAGCACACTGCACATCTTGAACTCTGCTGCACAAGTTGCAAAACTCACCTGCAGATAGGCTGGTAACTCGGCAACCCGAATAAAACAATGCGATTAAATTTTATACATGGATCACATGATGTACACACTACACAGCACAGTACAGTCACATTATATAATTAGCCTGATACAGACTGATACATACAAAGACACAAATTAAGTCAGTGTGAACATTGTGTATTAATCATGCTAAGGCTGAAATCCACCTTAATAAATATGGGGCCGCGGTTTTTTCATTAAAAAAATTGACAACGGCGTTCCATACATATCGTCTCGTACCCAGACCAATACGTCACGGCAGTGGGTGGATTACATCACCACTACGTTTACCGAACGTAGTGGTGATGTATCCACCCACTGCTGTGACGTATTTGGGTCTGGGTACGGGACTATCCGTACCGTACCATCATCAATTATTTTTAAAGAAGGTCGGACGGGAGGTTGTGGGTTTTAAGACTTACTTGGTTCGGGGGACTTGATTCAGCAATTCTTCCGCTCAGATGTCGCAGAAACGTGGCAAAGAGGGCATCTTGTCTAAAAGGACTGACGGAATACGGAAGGAATGGAAACAGTTCAATTTCAAATACAGTCAAGCCTACTTCCAGTTCTTCAAGAGCGCGGAGGTATATGCTGTCTGGGCGTGCAGTGGCTGCATGCATGTATTACAGTTAAAACCTTATCTCCTTAACGGTTACTTTAAGGTGAGTGAATAATTATTACCTCATTCAATGTGAGCTTGTGTTTTATGTAGTAATGTACTGCTTTTACTATTTACCAACTTATAACCTAACCCTAAGCCCAGAGGCTTCGCTTGAAACACACGCTAACAAACATGAACCTACATGTAAGCTTATGCCATTTACCAACCTATTAGTATAACGTATAACCTAACCCTAGCGGCTTCGCTTGAAACACACGCTAACCATGGTTATGATATCTGGATAGGAAACAACTCCGTATACGGGCAAACCACACTCAATAATAGACGAAATCGAAACACTCGATCCCAGTGCATGAAGGTCTGGGGTGAGACCTCATAACTCAATGCTTAACGTTCTTGGAAGCTTTAACGGACGTACAACTGAGGTTTATAAGTTGGGTTTGGAAGATCCCAGTATCTAAACTAATACTTTATCTACACTAAAAACAACCCACCAGGTATAAAGCTTAGTTCGCCAGAACTCGTAACTATAAGATCACCCCTTCAACGTAATGCGGATAGATTTTTGAAATATAGTATTTTATCCGTAAAACAACCTCGTTTCCTATCCAGATAATTTTTATTTTTAATATCCATGCGCTAATTAACCAACATGAACCTAAGCCCAGCTCCAGCGGCTTTGCTTGAAATCAATACGAGTTGCCAAGGCAGTGAGGGGGGAAAAAATTTGGCTTATGTACATTATAGCCAACCACATTACATATTATGATCTTTGAAATCTATAGCACCACATATAGTACCATACATGTGCATAATTTTCATTGCAGATCAAAGTTCAATTACAACCTCTCCTTGTGTTGGGGTAGGAGCTATTTAACCGTATACCCCTACAGATGTAACCCCTGGGACAACAATGTATCTCGACACCCCTGGACAAGCTTCAATTCGATTCTGTTATCCCTATACCCCCCGGGACACCATTTATTGTCATCTGTAGGGGTATAATTAAATAATGGATCGAAAGCCCATTTGGTGTACGTAACTGATCCAGGCATACATTGTACTATGGTCTCTGTTACAGACCTCCAAAGCAGAGGGACAGGTCTTGACAAGTCTGATTACAAAGGTTGAGGCGAGTATTACCAAGTACATTGGAGAGTTCCCATTTGAGGTGCACTTTTCCGGTAAAGGATCTCCATGGTTACTGAATGCAGCATCGGAGGTAGGTTGTGTGTGGACCCACCTGACCTGAATGTCTACACTGCTGCTGATGTTGTGTCATTTGTGCGTGTGCACACAATGGACTCTTTGCAGGAAAGATTGGAACTATGATAAGCATCATGTCTGTCCAGAGTTAAAACCACAGCGGTTGCCTAGAGACATTGTGTCACAATCACGGACCTTTGCGTTCAGTTCCTGATCCTACCAACAGTAAGCTTGACAGAGTCTGACATTTCAGGAGCATTTTTCCATAGGATGGCTTTTAAAAGGCTCCTGGTATGTCAGACTCTTTTTGCAGCGTATTTGGATCAGGAACTGCATGGATTGGCTGGAGGATGACTGTCCGAGCAGGAAGGAATGATTCCAAGCATTGCCATTTTATTTTATATTATGCAAAGGTCCATGAACATTTGTAGGCAACCGCTGAGGTTTTTACTCCGGACATGATCGTTTATTGTAGTTCTAATCTTTCATGCAAAGGGTCCATTGGTAGTGGCACACAATATAAACATATAGGATGTTCACTTAACACATGCACGCACGCACACACACACACACACACACACACACACACACACACATACACACACACACACACACACACAAACACACACACGCACACACACATACACACACATTTTGGTTTGCACAATGACCCAAAGTTCCACTTAGAATGTGGTTGTTGAGCGCCTGGGGACATAACACACTACTCCTATGCCCTTCACCCTTGCATTGTGTGCCTGTGTGTACCTGAATTTGTCATGTCATACACGGTAATGTTGAACTTGTTTCTTCCTATTGATGTAAATTTGTCAATAACTTTATCGAAGTTAACACACTCCAATGTTTCTCCTATACTCAGTAGAGCAAGGTTGCTAAGGCAAGATTTCTTGTCCCATCGATGTAGGACAAAATTAGTTTTAATTTGCTGCAAGAGCGTTCACAACCATCGATAGTGCAATGCGGAGATTTGGGAATACATCGCCTCCATATGCGTATGATATAATAAATGACACAAGCTGGGCATATGTTCCCCCCCCCCCCCCCCCCCCTCCCTTTACTGCTTTGAATGCACCAAAATACCCATAGTGATGTAGTTGATCCTCTAGAGATACCCAAAAGGAGGCTACATATACAAACCCAGGTAGCCATGGCTTCTTGCTTGGGACAAAGGTGTGTAGTCCTATACTGGTACCCTTCCCCACATGCTGATAGCTCTGCCTCCCTGTTATTGGCAATCAATAGGCCTACAAAACTTCATGGAATCTTCATGTTGTGTGTCTAAATGACCTATTGTTACCACATACATTGTATAAGTTTGTCATTTCCAAAGCATATTTGAGGGCAGGGGTTATTCTGTGTAGTGATGGTCATTGTATTACATGTATGACCTTCCCCCTTTCCCTTTCAGTTTGGTTTGTATGAATACACTTATCCTACCAAAGTCATGTGCCCCTATGTGCTTATGCTCAGGTGGTAGGGTTATGTGCTCAGGTGGTAGGGTTATGTGCTCAGGTGGTGGGGTTATGTGCTCAGGCGGTGGGGTTATGTGCTCAGGTGGTAGGGTTATGTGCTCAGGTGGTAGGGTTATGTGCTCAGGTGGTAGGGTTATGTGCTCAGGTGGTAGGGTTATGTGCTCAGGTGGTGGGGTTATGTGCTCAGGTGGTAGGGTTATGTGCTCAGGTGGTGGGGTTATGTGCTCAGGTGGTGGGGTTATGTGCTCAGGTGGTGGGGTTATGTGCTCAGGTGGTAGGGTTGTGTGCTCAGGTGGTGGGGTTATGTGCTCAGGTGGTAGGGTTATGTGCTCAGGTGGTGGGGTTATGTGCTCAGGTGGTGGGGTTGTGTGCTCAGGTGGTGGGGTTATGTGCTCAGGTGATGGGGTTATGTGCTCAGGTGGTGGGGTTATGTGCTAAGGTGGTAGGGTTATGTGCTCAGGTGGTGGGGTTATGTGCTCAGGTGGTGGGGTTATGTGCTCAGGTGGTGGGGTTATGTGCTCAGGTGGTGGGGTTATGTGCTCAGGTGGTGGGGTTATGTGCTCAGGTGGTGGGGTTATGTGCTCAGGTGGTGGGGTTATGTGCTCAGGTGGTGGGGTTATGTGCTCAGGTGGTGGGGTTATGTGCTCAGGTGGTGGGGTTATGTGCTCAGGTGGTGGGGTTATGTGCTTAGGTGGTGGGGTTATGTGCTCAGGTGGTGGGGTTATGTGCTCAGGTGGTGGGGTGTATTAGGACAATGTCTTGCCATATGTAGTAGCATAGTCCAACCTCAGCCCATCATAAGGTAGTCTGGGAACCAGAACAGTTTATAACTGGTTAGCTCATTGTTGTCCTGTTAACTGGCTGGGCTCCCTTCCTTCTATCTGTGTGGTGCAGTTACCTACCTGTCACTGGAAACAGTGCAGTACTGTTTGCCAGCCTATTGGAATGTCACAACACATGTACGTAATACACGCACACACACACATGTACACGCACATGCACACACACATGCACATACATGCACACACATACACACACACATACACACACACATACACACACATACACACACATACACACACATACACAGCTGTTGTTAGCTAACCCATTATTAAAAATACCATATTTGTATTATTATATACCGATTCGTATTTTATATATGCATCGATTCTTTTTTTGCAACTTTTGAACCATACAGTCATAAGAGATGCAAACTTTATTTTCAGAATCTCCTATCACTTCTACACAAGGATTATGCTGTAGTTAGGTAAACAACTTTGGTTTGTGAAACATTTTCTAATCACTGTGCCTTGAAGGAATGTAGTTAAGAGCCCAAATTATTTTATGGGTACTACTGTATAGTTCCTATGTATGTTTAAGTAATCAGCCCTTAGCTATTACTGGTTATTAAAATCGGTCCCATTATATGCATTTCTAGCTTCTGAGGTTGCTTTATGCTTCGCAATAATTCAAATGATTTGATTTGATTTAAGATGATATCAATGGAAAAGTCCCTGGGGTATTCATATAATATTTTATTGGTGCCTTGGTATTAGCATTAAATAAGTAATTTAAGGCTACAAAGTAGCACCCGTTTTTAGGATTTCTCTGTATATCGTAGTAAAACTGTGGCTCTGTTTCATGATTTTGATGTTTGTCCTTAAGCCATTATGTTCTCAATGTAGAACAACTTAGATAACTAACCAGACTGCTAACAAACTAAAAAAATCATGAAACAGAGCCAGTTTTACTATGATATACAGAAAAATTCTAAAAACGGGTGCAATTTTCATACGTTGTTGTCTATTTGCGCCCGTGTGCACAGGTGTGCATAATGTACGTACAGTGTGTATAGGTGTGCACACTTTATTTACACCTTCATAACAGTTGTTGGATTCCTGTAGCAAATTTTACATCATTTTAAAGATAGGTCTTTGCCGAATATGGGGACATAAACAACTGTACTTAAAACTCATAGTTTTTTGGCCAGAAAAGCAACCAAAAATTTGTACGCACGTGACATTTAAAAACAAATAGTGAGTCTGTAGTTCAACGGGAGAGGCCAGAGTTTCAGTTATTAGAGTCTCCACTTGCGCTTGGTTACCAAATGGCGTGTTAACGAATCAATTAGCCCACTGTTGGTGCTAAAAACGCAGCGCTGACTCAAGAACGCGGGGCGACAGTCAGCTAGTCTCGTACCCAGACCCAAATGTACGTAACGATGATTATCGCTTACAGTATAACATCACTGTACGTGATGTTATACTGTAAGCGATAATCATCGTTACGTACATTTGGGTCTGGGTACGAGACTAACAGTCAGCTAGGGGCTGCAAACAGGTTTAAAAAAAAAAAACTCAAGGACGTGGCAGGGCAGTCAGTTAGGAACTGCAAACAGGTTCACAAGTTGTAGGACGTTGCAGGGCAGTTAGCTAGGGACTGCAAGTAGGTAAAAAAATATAGGACTTGGCAGGGCAAAAACTAGTGTAGTGCACACTGGTTCACAAGCTGTAGAACGTGGCAGGGCAGTCAGCCAGGGACTGCAAACAGGGATACAAGCAATAGGACATAAATAGGAGCCATTGAGAGGACAGAGCAAGCAGTTCTTTCTGTCTTGTACATGTGTATGTGGGTAAGTATTTGCTGTTTGATGACAACAAAAGGCCAGCTAGCATGTGCAAAGAAAAGGAGTCTCATTCAGTGTTTCAATGGGGGAATACTGCATCTTTAAGGGCTATATTATGTACATGTTATGCCATTCAATGCTGGAGCTAATAGTAGTAACAGTTAAGTCTGTAACCATGCTGCCATGTGTGGTATTAAAATGTGCACAAGTGTACACACTGTATTGTCAAACTCAACAGAAAAAATATAAATGAATTTATTAGATTGATTTCATATACAAGTAATAGTACTTACTATCAGGAACATATTTAAAGTAAATATTTTATGGGTGTGGTGCATTTTACAGTGTGCACACCTGTGCATAATTTAAAAAGCCAGGCCCCAGACACTGCTAGAGAAATACAGGCAATTTCTTTACATTGCATTGGAATAGTAAAACTAATGCATGAACTTACAACCCACTTTTCATTTGCTGTCCACTAACTTTGATATGTGCCTTTTAGTGACAATTTTTTTGTAATAAAACTGTAACTGAAGCTGCTCCATTATTATAGCATAAGTATAGTATATTTCAGGACCAGAATTTTACTACACATCAGTACATCACTGGGGAATAACATTTATCAATTTCACAGCCACTGAGTTTAATGTGGGGTAGTAATGATTCAAATTGTTAAATAAGGTAAAGTATGCACGCATGTGCACACTTTCCGAAGCAAATACATTGTAGCCTTAAGTCAAATTAAATCATTTGAGTTCTTGCAAAGCACGAAGCAACCTCAGAAATGCATATAACCAATCTTAATAACCAGTACTAGTTAAGGGCTGATTACTTGAATGTACGTAGGGACTATACAGTAGTACCCATAAAATAATTTGGGCTCTTAACTACATTCCTTCAAGGCACAGTGATGAGAAAATGTTCCACAAACCAAAGTTGTTTACTTAATTACCATGCATTGTTTATAAAGCATAATTCTTATGTAGAAATGATTGGAGATTCTGAAAATAAAGTTTGCATCTCTTATGACTGTATGGTTCAAAAGTTACAAACAAATAATAACAAAACTTAACAATTTGGTCTTATTGTGTGGAGCACTATAACAGTGATCGCAGGGTACTGCTTACTGAGTGTCTTTTGCAGACAGCTTTCAATCAACCATTTTTATGTGCAATGTAGCAGTGATCGCAGGGTACTGCTAACTGAGTGGCGCTATGTGCAATGTAGCAGTGATCGCAGGGTACTGCTAACTGAGTGGCACTATGTGCAATGTAGCAGTGATCGCAGGGTACTGCTAACTGAGTGGCACTATGTGCAATGTAGCAGTGATCGCAGGGTACTGCTTACTCAGTGGCACTATGTACAATGTAGCAGTGAGTGAAGGGTAAAGCTTACTGAGTGGTGCTATGTGCAATGTAGCAGTGATCACAGGGTACTGCTTACTGAGTGGCACTGTGTACAATGTAGCAGTGATCGCAAGGTATACATACTGCTTACTGAGTGGCTCTATGTGCAATGTAGCAGTGATCGCAGGGTACTGCTTACTGAGTGGTGCTATGTACAATGTAGCAGTTATCACAGGGTACTGCTTACTGAGTGGCACTGTGTACAATGTAGCAGTGATCGCAAGGTATACGTACTGCTTACTCAGTGGCTCTATGTGCAATGTAGCAGTGATCGCAGGGTACTGCTTACTGAGTGGTGCTATGTGCAATGTAGCAGTGATCACAGGTACTGCTTACTGAGTGGCACTGTGTACAATGTAGCAGTGATCGCAAGGTATACGTACTGCTTACTGAGTGGCTCTATGTGCAATGTAGCAGTGATCGCAGGGTACTGCTTACTGAGTGGTGCTATGTACAATGTAGCAGTTATCACAGGGTACTGCTTACTGAGTGGCACTGTGTACAATGTAGCAGTGATCGCAAGGTATACGTACTGCTTACTCAGTGGCTCTATGTGCAATGTAGCAGTGATCGCAGGGTACTGCTTACTGAGTGGTGCTATGTACACTGTAGCAGTGATCGCAGGGTACTGCTTACTGAGTGGTGCTATGTACAATGTAGCAGTGATCGCAGGGTACTGCTTACTGAGTGGCACTATGTGCAATGTAGCAGTGATCGCAGGGTACTGCTTACTGAGTGGCACTGTGTACAATGTAGCAGTGATCGCAAGGTATACATACTGCTTACTGAGTGGCTCTATGTGCAATGTAGCAGTGATCACAGGGTACTGCTTACTGAGTGGTGCTATGTACAATGTAGCAGTGATCACAGGGTACTGCTTACTGAGTGGCTCTATGTGCAATGTAGCAGTGATCACAGGGTACTGCTTACTGAGTGGTGCTATGTACAATGTAGCAGTGATCGCAGGGTACTGCTTACTGAGTGGCACTATGTGCAATGTAGCAGTGATCACAGGGTACTGCTTACTGAGTGGCACTGTGTACAATGTAGCAGTGATCGCAAGGTATACGTACTGCTTACTGAGTGGCTCTATGTGCAATGTAGCAGTGATCACAGGGTACTGCTAACTGAGTGGCACTATGTGCAATGTAGCAGTGATCGCAGGGTACTGCTTACTGAGCGGTGCTATGTGCAAAGTGACAGTTCAGTGAAGAAGCAGCAGTTCATCACTAAATTTCGATAGTTAGATGACCTCTTGTTTTATTTTTATAATGAACTGCACAAGAGCATTGAAAAGAGGGGGCATTGTTAACATAGATAGCAAGCTGTTAATTGCATTATCTTTTGCTGACAGCTTTCAATCAACTATTATTATTATTATTTTTATTGCTGTACGAATATGTATGTGTGCAGTTTGATGGCAGCCACTGCATCATGAGCCTAGGTATTGTGCGAAAAGTAATGAAGTATGTAGATGTACAGTGGAGAACATCACAATTGGCCATATAATTTTTTTCTTAAGTTCATCTTCTTCTTATTATTTTTTCTGTACTAGTATGGGCCAAAATTAAAATAATTACATACATCCATTGCAAAAGTAATTGGTAACATACACTTGAAAAAGAAAGTGATCATGTGATATTGATATTTAGTTAATAAGGTTTTCAGTTATCCCTCTCCAAATCAACTTTTTGTCGATTTTCTGCCCGAGTTACAATGAAATTGGGTATATAACTAGTCCGTCTGTGTTTCCAACTTTTTAGTCTTGTGCATCCAACATTCGATTAACAGTTATGGTGATATTCACAAAATAGTTAGGTCAAAATTTTCGCCCAGCACATTTGTTAGCACTAAGGAATTCCCGAGTCTATCTTGAGGTCATTGATATATCGAACATGTGATAGAGGTGGGTATGTGATGGGTGTGTGTATGTGATAGTGGTATGTGGAAGACATGGAGCATTGTGTGTGTGTGATAGAGGTGGAGGGTGGGGTACAGTGTTTGTGAAAGGTGGAGTGTGGGTATGTGATAGAGGGTGGGGTAGAGAAGTGTGATAGGGGGATAAGTGTATTTCATGTGTGATAAAGGTGGAGATGTGTTAGAAGCTGAGATGTGGAGGTAGTCATGGGAAGGAGAAGTTAGTAATGATGGACGCTGTCATGTGAATTGGAGTGACCTAATTGAGGGCACAGGTGTAAATGTTGGAGGTGTAGTTACAACTGATTGGGAGTATCAATTTTATGTATACTTTCTGTTAAATAGGAAGAGAGAATCAGCTGGATGGAAGCAATCAGGCCTGGATCAGCTGTGAATCTCAGGGGGGCTGCTCCCCAACCTCATATTGACCTCACCATGAGTTGGTCTAAGGCTGGTGGGGGGTTTCCACAACAACAACAACAACAACAACAGCAGCAGCAGCAGCAGTGGCAGCTACCCTGTGTGCTGGTTCCAGTACAGCAGCAACCATTGCCACCACAAAGACCCCAACAACCATCATTGCCACAGCAGCAACCCCAACCACAGCCTGCAATCACCCAACTACCACCCAGGCAACTATCTCAACATTCAATGCACCTTGTAAATCCACCAGTTGAAAGTGGGAGGGAGCCAGAACTGTATATGTACATGCAGCCAGGGGTAGTGACAACAGGCATCCCACCATCAACTGTCCATCCTGTTGTACCATCATGGTCATCAAGTGCTCACATGAAGCATGGACCCCAACAGCCATCATTGCCACAGCAGCAACCCCAATCACAGCCTGCAGTCACCCAACTACCACCCAGGCAACTATCTCAACATTCAATGCACCTTATAAATCCACCAGTTGAAAGTGGGAGGGAGCCAGAACTGAACATGTTCATGCAGCCAGGGGTAGTGACGAAAAGCATCCCACCATCAGTTGTCCATCCTGTTGTACCATCACGATTGTCAAGTGGTCCCCTGAAGCATGCACACACCTGCCCTGAGATAGACACAGATGACTGTAGCTACATGACAATTGAACCATCGACAGTTCCTATCCCTCGAAAAAAAAGTGTGCCTCAGTCTGTGGCTTCCAATCCCACACCACCTGCCACTCCCACCACTACAATGGACCCTGTTGCTCCTGTGGATGCGGTGGTGGGCATTATGAAGAACATGTCAACAGACCAGATGCAGATGTTGGTGCAGATTCTATCCCAGTTGAACCCTGGAGCTAAGGCTGAAAACTCACCCATGCAACCCCTTCAGTTATGTAAGACCCAAAGCACTTACCATGTTGTATCCATGTGGAAGTACGATGCATGTACGCATTGTCACACACCATACACACAGTAACACCTGCACACAATTAAGCATCATATGAATAGATGTGCGACATTGTGTGTTTGATTAATGATCCTCAGTGATGTGTATAATGATTTAATTATTTTTATATTTTTCTGCACATACTAGTCAAAATGATCAGCCAGTCCCCAGACCTGGGGGATGCATTGTAAGTCATTACCCTCATGTCATGCACCTCCTCACCCTCATGTCCCCTCCTCACCCTCATGTCCCCTCCTCACCCTCATGTCCCCTCCTCACCCTCATGTCCCCTTCTCACCCTCATGTCCACTTCTCACCCTCATGTCCCCTTCTCACCCTCATGTCCCCTCCTCACCCTCATGTCCCCTTCTCACCCTCATGTCCCCTCCTCACCCTCATGTCCCCTTCTCACCCTCATGTCCCCTCCTCACCCTCATGTCCCCTTCTCACCCTCATGTCCCCTTCTCACCCTCATGTCCCCTCCTCACCCTCATGTCCCCTTCTCACCCTCATGTCCCTTCCTCACCCTCATGTCCCCTTCTCACCCTCATGTCCCCTCCTCACCCTCATGTCCCCTTCTCACCCTCATGTCCCCTCCTCACCCTCATGTCCCCTTCTCACCCTCATGTCCCCTTCTCACCCTCATGTCCCCTCCTCACCCTCATGTCCCCTTCTCACCCTCATGTCCCCTCCTCACCCTCATGTTCCCTTCTCACCTTCATGTCACTTCCTCACCCATGTCATCTCACCCTCATCCTCTCCTCCTCACCCTCATGTCACCTCACCCTTATGTCACCTCCTCATCTATGTCACCTCACCCTCATCCTCTCCTCCTTAACCTTATATTACCTCAACCTCATGTCCCCTTCTCACCCTCATGTCTCCTCCTCACCCTTATGTCACCTCCTCACCCTCATGTCACCTCCTCACCCTCATGTCCCCTCCTCACCCTCATGTCCCCTCCTCACCCTCATGTCCCCTCCTCACCCTCATGTCGCATCCTTTCCATTGCTCAGACTGGTGACTGAAGATGATGAGAAGTATGAGGCACGCCCAGAATGGGCTAAAGCAAGTATGTGTTAGGAGTTGTGGGACTGGGGACTTGTCATGGGTCTCATTTGTTACTGAAGTCCTGTCCTCACTGACACCTAGCATCTATAGCATAGCCTTGGGGAGGGGGGAGGGGGGGACGGGCAGCCCTTTCAAGTTAATGCCATCCCTATCATGGAATTGCTGCCTGTACATGCATGTGGATTGACTTGATTTGGTGGTATATTCTTAAATGTAGCTTCACCGCTGTAGCTAACATTTTTACATTCTCAGCTGACAGGCAGGTCTGCAAATGCTTGCCTGCATATTCTATTATAACTGAATCAAAAACTGATTATCACAATTACAAACTCCATTGGTGGCGAGGGGGAGGTCCCCACACTGCCCCTTCAAACCAACTGCCCCTCCCCCCACTCCCCCCAATAGCCTTATTTCTAGTTCCGCCATTGCCAACGCCACCCTTTTACTAATGACACCACCTTTTTCAATGACACCACCTTCATCACTGACACCACCCTTCATCACTGACACCACCCTTCATCACTGACACCACCCTTCATCACTGACACCACCCTTCATCACTGACACCACCCTTCATCACTGACACCACCCTTCATCACTGACACCACCCTTCATCACTGACACCACCCTTCATCACTGACACCACCCTTCATCACTGACACCACCCTTCATCACTGACACCATCCTTCATCACGGACACCACCCTTCATCACTCACCACTATTAATGTTTACCACTCCATAAAATTAGATGCCAACTCCACTGAGGATGACCTGGGCCAGTTGTCTGACCTCCAGAAAGAGGCTCTGTTTATCTCATCCTCATCACTCACTGATCATGTTCCCATTGGAAAAGGTAAGCTTTTGCTTTGGATCCAATGTGATTGGAAAAGAGGTAGGGGCAGTCTATAAGAAGGGGGAGGGGTGGTATATAAAGGAGGATAAGAACCATATAGGGACAGTGGTTGAACAGGTGCCCGAAGGGTGTGGATGGGCTTTTCTCCAGCTTTGTTTTTTTTATCATGTGTTTGCATTGAAATGAAAATTATGCTTGAAGTTTTTCATACATAAATAGATTGGTCGTTCACAGTAACCATAAGGTGCCTGATCGTATTGTTGGGCGCTTTATTGCCATACATGTATAAGATGAATCATGAAATGAAATAATCTTCATGATTGATTAAGCATAAGTAAATCTT
This sequence comes from Spongilla lacustris, assembly GCA_949361645.1. Taxonomy (NCBI): domain Eukaryota; kingdom Metazoa; phylum Porifera; class Demospongiae; order Spongillida; family Spongillidae; genus Spongilla; species Spongilla lacustris. The sequence continues at coordinate 6,959,034 of OX442421.1, read as the reverse complement.
TTTAAAATAGTGATAATCATTAGTGAGGAGTTCGGTGGTTGCCGATTTCTATGAGCTGCCAGTATTAAAAACCCCAAAAATAAATTATTGGGCTTGGGTAATATGGTTGCACATGGAAAGATGTAATTTATAACAAAGCTCTGTGGTCAAGTCTTTTGCAGAAAAGTAGGTGAATGAAAAGAGATGGACTTAACCAATACATGTAGTGGGTCTGTTAATGACTATTCTAAGGAGGAGAAAGTAGAGATAGGCAAGTATGCTACTGAAATCAGGTGATGAAGGCTTGTTAACACTTTTCAAAAATGTTGGGAAAAAAGCATCAGGTAAATGCATGAAGATTAAGGTCTTGAGTGCCTTACTGCCATGTTGAAGCTGGGTGACCTCAGTGAGTATTCGTTCTACCCAAGAATGTTGCTGGAAGGATTTCTGGAGGGCTTTGTCCTTGGTGCCAGTTTTATTATTTATCAAATATAATTAATGGCCATCAAATAGTAAATATTTCCCCCACCCATATCGCCAGATATAACATATCTTATACAGCATGTTAAATTTTTAGAATGCACAGGATGTGGATGACCTTCAGGGATGGGGAGAATGTCATTTGCCCCCCTCATTTCTGTGTATTCAGTATAAGTATCTCTGTATTAATACCACCCCCCCCCCCCCCCCCCCCCAGGTCAGTTTGGTGAGGTGTTCAGAGCCACTCTGCACAAAGGGACACCTGGTGAGGTAATGGTGGCTGTCAAGACAACCAAGACCAACTCCACCGAGAAAGACAGGGCTGATTTTATGAAGGAGATGGCAGTCATGTCCACACTGCTTCATCCAAACATTGTGCGACTCTACGGCCTAGTCAATGAGAGTGAGTGTGATAGCTAATGGTGGTGTGAAATATTGGGTACCACCCACCTGTACATGAAGGTTATGATACACTTTCATTATTAGACCAAGATTCTCCTTCAATTGTACTGGAGTATCTTCCTAATGGAGATCTCAAACACTTCTTGACTGTAAGTAACATCTTCCTGTGGACACTAGGGGGTGTACTTCTTTTATTTTCAGGAAAATCCACGTCCTATAAAACAGCTGGTGAAGTACATGATTGACGTTGCCATGGGGATGCATTATATTTCAGAGAAGGGGCTCGTTCACAGGGTGAGCTGCTGGGGGGTGATTTAATAGTAACATTCGTATTTACTGTACATTAATTCCTTATTTTCATCTTCACAAATCGGTATAGTTGTACAGAAAGTAACTTTGCCCAGTAATAGTTATGAACAGAAGTACTCAGTGCAATGTACCACCTGTCAAGGCATGATGTTAAGTGCTCAGGGTAATTGTCACATGTGCAAATAGAAAATTTGGAGCGATGATAGTACTAATAGCTCGAACAAAGCATGCATATTGGTAGATTTTCTGCTAATTGGCTATCGTTGAGACATCTATATGTGCACAATGAAAATACATGTAAGAGAGAGGGCCAATAATCTCTTATCCATATGCACATCGATGTCACTTTGCTTTGTATGGAGTCAAGGGCAAATACAGGAACTTTAAAAAAAGGGGGGGGGGGGGGGGGGGGGGGGGGGGTTCCAGTGATTAATATTTGCACTACTACAGAGGCGAGATTGAAAAATGAGGCAGGAGGAGGTGCATCTCGCCCCCCCCCCCCCCCCCCCCCCCCCCCCCCCCCCCAACAGTGGTTTAAAACCATAGCTGACCAGGACATTTACAGATTATGGGATACAAATATGACCAACTTGTTTGTATCTGGATATGTAATGAGGTGATACAAAATGATGTAAGTTATTAAATAAAGTTAATCAAGATCAAGTAGGATTAACCACATTTAACAGATTTCCATTATTTTAATGAACTGATACGTTATAATAGCACATTTATGTCATGCTAAATAGGAACTAAATAAAATTTAATAATGATTCCAAAATAGTTTTAAATCAAAATCGAGGCAATAAAATCAAGATTCTTTATACTTAATATGATCAAAATAATCATGAATGTATCTCAGTTCATGAAAGATAGATGCTAATAGGTTATTCTCAAATCAAAGGCTGCATTAGCCTGTAGTGGGCTGTTAAGTCTACTTTGGTCTTCAACTAAGGTTAGTATAGATAACATAAAAAGAGCAGCATCTAAACTTATCTCACTGCTAAGCATTTCCTTGTGGAACAACTTGAGACCTGATGGTATTGCAGCTACAAGGCTGTCATGTGTAATTAATGAATTGGTATTTTTTGCACTTCTGCTTATAAGAGTAAACAAAGCATCTGTTGGCTCAATGCATGGAGTAGAGCAATTGTGCTGGTACTCACTTCATCTTGTACTTTTCGATCTCTTCCACTTCATCTTTGATTCATTATCATCATTATCATCTTGACTTAACTCTGAGCAACGGTTGGTTTATCATTAACATCAGGTATTTACATGTGTATAGTCGAGAATGTATCGCTATGGAATGGTTGATCTTGTATACTCTATAAAGGATTTTTGTGTACATGTACTTTCGCTCTTTTACTTGTTTGTTTAATCTAGTCCTAAGCCTAAGGGTGCGAAAGCGATAAACCCATCAATTAAAACTTACAGACTAGTTCACTATTCCTTCGTCGTTCATAAATTGTCTGGTGGCGGCCTCGATGTTACTTCTAAACTTCATCATGTACTAATCCTTCGGTCGTCGGCTATAAGTTAAGTTCCGATTTGTATCGTAACATTCGTAAGTCACTGGTGTTTATAGCGTTTTTGTACAACCAAACCTCTGTTGCCTAAGGCACTTGGGCGTACATTCCGCAACCATGCAGTATAATCTTATTAAAATTACTAGTTTGCTCGTTGCAGCTTTGCTTGCAGTATATACTACATAAAAGAATCTACATGCATGTATAAACTATCTCCCTCTGGAACAGAAAGACAAAAACGTATTAATAGTGTAGAGAAGGTCCAATGCAACTATACAGTACATAAGGTACTTCACGTTGTTAGTTGCATGGGCATTTTATATGTGTGTAGCCGAACAGTTATGGGTACAGCATATAGCGTGACGTCAGTAGTAATTCCATAATCATTATCTATGTACACACACACACACACACACACGCACACACACACACACACAACACACACACAACACACACACACACACGCACACACACACACACGCACACACACACACACAACACACACACACACACACACACACACACACGCACACACACACACACACACACACACACACACACACACACTCCACCATAATGTGCTATGCATATAAGAATTATACCAGTGCCTATAAGAAAGGGTTAGGAATCAGAATATATCTACTTTAATTACTTTCCAACGCTCAAAATAAATTTTAAATGTCAGTAACACATCTGTTAAACATATTTACCACACAATTTAATGCTTTGCACCTGGCTATCAAGGCATAATTTGAAGTTAGAGCTCGAATTATGATAGTTTAGGGAGTTTTTAACCATTTTTTGGAATAAAGTCTAACGGTTATATCCTGACCCCATGTCATGGTCTTAAACCACTGCCCCCCCCCCCCCCCCCCCCTCCCCGATCCACTGTTGGGAGTCCAGCACTCCTACATTTAATGATGATGCATGCTTATGGATGGAGATGTTGATATTTTGTTACTGTGGAAGACCAGTTTGCATTGTCTGCCCAATATGGTGTCTGTATGATATTCGTCAAGCTAACCCCTCGTTCCTCCACCTCCTCCTCCTCAGGACCTAGCTGCAAGGAATGTGCTGGTGAGAGAGAATGAGGTCTGCAAAGTGGCAGACTTTGGTCTCCTCAGGAAGTTACCTGAAAAAAACAGCATATACCAGTCTACAGGGAATGCTCCTTTACCTGTTCGATGGGTGGCTCCAGAAAGCATTCAGAGAAGAAAATTTTCTGTTGCCTCTGATGTATGGAGTTATGGTATTCTGATGTGGGAGATGTTTAACCCCAGCAAGGTCCCATATCCAAACATGACCAATGAGGAGTGCATATCCAAGGTGTCTGAGGGATTCCGCCTAGCCCCACCTAGGGGTGCCCCCAGCATCATAGTGAGACTTATGAGGGCCTGTTGGCACAAGCAGCCCGAAAAGAGGCCAAGCTTTCTTATAATCTCCACTTTGCTCACAACTAAGGCATATGCAGAGATCGAGATGAGTAGTAGTTCTAAATCATGACATTCTAGTTTTGTGGACTTTTTGTTGTGTGAGTTTAATACACTGTGTGGTTATTGGTGGAGGTCATGTTCCTTAGTGAGGTGATTAGTATAGAAGATAATGGTAATTTCTACATGTATGCAGCAAGGGCATAGGAACAGGGGGGGGAGGAGGCTTCGCTACAATGATCGCCATATTATCACCCAATAATTCCATGTATGGTGAGAATATGTGTTAAGCCCCTGTTCCTATGCCCTTGTGGTTGTTAACATAATGTGGTTGAGGTCTGAACCAATGCAGTCACCTACACCTAAATGCAAGGTAGGTGCACATTACAGACTCATTGAATGATGCAGTGATGATGGATGATGCAGAAGTCAGAGACACAGATAATGATTCATTTCAGTTGAATGCGAGGGGGGGTGGGGGGGGGGGGGGGGGGTGGGGGCAAAAAACAAAGTGGAAGACACCATCCCCCAACTTTGAAGAGCTCATTGAGAGCATCACTCGTACGAATATGCTATTCTTTTTTTCAGGGGGGTTAAGAAAAAAAAGTTATGAGGTATCAAAGTTAGGGGGGGGGGAGGGTCTGAGCCAAAAAAAATTTTTTGAAAAAAATTCATCACTTTTCTTAAAATATTTTTTTTTGCACTTTTGCTCGCACTACAGCAACATAATGATGGAATCATATTGTTTGTAGTGTTCATGGGTGTCCAATTCGTGCAAAGATAGGGCTTAACTGCCTATCTAGTGCGATTGTAAGCTATTTCATCGTGGAAAGCATATTATCACGTGACTGAGACACGATTCGTGGGCGTTGCCTTCATATAGATGACATCATAGATATTAATATCTATGATGACATCAATTCACTACCCAACTACAGTTTAGTGCAACAATCGAAGTGTCGCAAAGTAAAGACTATACTAACGCTAGTAAGCCACGGATACTGCTATTACACCTGGTACTAAGTAACATGCATGAACTCACGTCACTATACTACAATGGTCACATAGCCCCACATTCCTCAGCCGCACATTCCTAACCAATCACCACATCATTCGTGAGAAAGGCTGAGTATAGTCATGCGCGATACAAAAGCACAAGCGTTTGCTACGCAAATTTTTGTGCGTTATTACATAACCATAAGTCTGGGGACTAGAAGAGCATTAGAATATTATATACGATAATTCCTAGCCAAGGCTAATGGGTCAGTTTTCACCAGGAAAGCAATGGACCTCTGTGTTTGCAATCTACACATATGTAGCTATGCATGTTTGACTGTACTGAGTGTGTCAAACAACTTGAACCACACACCCTTGAGGATCATGCCTGTCACTCTGTCCCAGCCAAAGTGAGTGGGTCAGTCTATCCCCAGGAGAGCATTGGACCTCTGAGTTTGCATTTTGCACACATGTAACAATGCATGCCTGACTCTACTGAGTGTGTCACATGACTTGAACCACACACCCTTGAGGACCATGCCTGTCACTCTGTCCCAGCCAAAGTGAGTGGGTCAGTTTATCCCCAGGTGAGCATTGGACCTCAGAATTTGCACTCTACACACATGTAGCTATACATGCCTGACTCTACTGAGTGTGTCACATGACTTGAACCACACACCCTTGAGGACCATGCCTGTCACTATGTCCCAGCCAAGGTTAGTGAGTCAGTCTATCCTCAGGAGAGCAATGGACATCTGAGTTTGCACTCTGCACACATGCAGCTGTGCATGTTTGACTGTTTTGAGTGTGTCACATGACTTGAACCACACACTCTTGAGGACCATGCCTGTCACTCTGTCCCAACCAAGGTGAATGGGTCAGTCTATCCCCAGGAGAGCATTGGACCTCAGAGTTTGCACTTTGCACACATGTAGCTATGTATGCCTGGCTGTACTGAGTGTGACACATGACTTGAGCCACACACCCTTGAGGACCGTGCTTGTCACTCTGTACCTACCAAGGTTGGTTATTATGGAGCATGACTATGTGACATTTGTGGTACATTATTAAATAAGTCAGTTTTCTGAGTCTGCCTAAAAAAGTAAGTAATGAATATGTAAAAATAAAGTCATTTCATTAGAGGCAAACTGTGGTCGAGAAAGTGATGTATGGCAGTTTGTCTCTCCATATGAAAGGTCTTCATCAGTAGAGCTACAACGATCTGCATGGAAAGTACCGATGTATGAGGGAAAATGGTTGATAAAGGGTACTACCTCTGGCCAAATAACAAGTTTGTTTAATGGTGACAATGATAAGGATGTTCGTTGTTTCACATCACTTTCAACTTGTTGTAAATAGTAAAAGATTTCTAGCACCTATTGTGTAGAGAGTATATCAATGTAAAAATATGTTGCATGTAGGAAACAAACCTACCATATCATAGCACTCCATCAAAGGCCAGTATAGATCAATATTATGCAGTTCTTTAATAGCACCAGTATGTGTTTCCAGATCAGAGATATTTCTTTGCTTACTATTGCATGAATAGTTGGCTAGAGAGATCATTATGTCCACTGAATGTTTATACAATGATGTTTATACACATGTACCTCAAGATCCCTTACAACATTGTGAATTGCTGATCTTTGAAATGGAAATTGAATGCTTATATTAAGAGAACAAATATTTTTAAACCAGTCAAGTGATTTGCATTATAACTTTGCTTACTGTAAGGTTTTTCTTTTCAACTTCGGAAAGTTCCTCATATACAGGTCTTTTCCCCATCTTAGTGCAAAAATGTCATCTGGATCAGGTCCATTGATGAAATTAGGCACCAGAATATCCAAATCAGTGTAGAAAACATGTTCATCCTCATTGGTACTATCATCAGTTTCAACTTCATGCAAGTATATGCATGACAGCCACCATCACTAGCCAAATCAATATAATCTTAAATGAAGTAGCCATGTTTTCTTTTGCTTACCCGTTATCACTGTTAACTTCTTCCATGTGTCTGATGACATCATCACCAAAATGCTGTTCTAAAAGGATTACAGAGCAATAAATTTCAAAAAACATGCTTCGTTAACATACCAATCTTTGCTGCAGTATCCATTTTGCAATGTTCAATTTCTGAAACAAAAAGTTTTATTATGGCTTCAAAGTCACTTGCTTTTTCAGACCTGAGTTTTTAACATCAAGGTTCTGATGATTACATAATGGATACAGTACAGCTTTCCTTAATTCATGCACCATTTGCAGTCAAAATCTATTCATCATTTCCTGTTGGACACTGATTAAGACCATAAAACCAAGTATATCTTGTCATACCTGATTGTGAAAATAATGCGAATTTTCCAGGTTTAGTCTTGCTGCCTAGAAAGAAAATGAAATTAATTTACTACATGTATTACATATAGAAAAGTGATTTTTTAATGTTAAGATCAATCAATACAAAGTAATACGTTTAGACAATACAACTAGTTATGGGACTTACAAAGCACACAAAAAACCACAGTCTGTTGAGTTCTCTTGCATTGGAAGTGAACTGGACTGTAATTAGAAATAAATTATGGTAACACTCCCATACAACAGGTCCTTATTACCACTGAATCACTGAACTTCCACTCATCACTGCAAAGATGTTCCTTTAGGCGATATTGTACTTCGGCACACAAGTATAACCTTCATGAATGGGTGTTGGCATATTTTGCAATTGATGAGGGGACAAAGTGCCTAGCTAGCTGTGGTGCTCACCATATCCAGTTCACTGAATCTGTATATCACCAAAATGTAATGAATCTATACTAGTGATGGTTCTGTCACTGGGGCATATACAATCTGTAAAGATATTTGTGTAACTAACTGCATTTTTGGAACAATACAATACTTAACCAGTAAACTCCAGTGTTGAGGCTTGTGTATTATTGGGAAAAAAAGTTTGTCAAATTTCAGAATGTTTTCTCCCTAACAATATTTTTTCACTATAAACTGCAACATTTCAGTTATATTATTGCAACCTTGGTATGTCTTCGAACTGCTGGGTATCCTTTAGCCTTAAGCACAGGCAAAAATTTTGGATCAAAGCAGATCATCTTCTTGCCCATCTGAATATAATCTATAGAATTAAATTTAAAATGGCAGCAAATTGCTAACCTTCACTGCTGTAGTCTGCAATAATGTCAAGTAGGCTGAAATTACCTGTGGTATATAATTTTATTAAGTGACCATGACATGGAATTAAACTTACCTTTGAATCAAGACATTCACCAGACATCAGTCTAGTGAGATCTTGCCTTTCAAGTTGAAAAGACCGATGTGGATGTGGTATCTTGGACATTAACTGTACACGTTTGTGGCTTATTAAACTGATATTTGTGCACAACATGTCCCATGTGCTATACCTCACTTGCTACGTGCAATGGTAAGCCAGCATAATCCTTCAATGGAATCAATATAAAATATTGTTACAGATTTGCCTTAAACATACAATGCACTTTTGACTTGGGTCGTGATTGATATCCACTCTCTGAAGTGTAGCCTAAACGGACAATTTGCAGTTATTTATTTCACTTTTTTTAGTTTTGACACTTACATAAGTTATAGAAGTTGTATATATTGCAATGCAAGTATTCCCCTGTGTTTTATAGTCATATTCCCTGCCCTTATATCCAATTCTGTACCTCAATTTCACAAGATGAAATGTGAGCAAATGATGCTATGACATTAACAGAAGTGTCACTGTACTGAATCCACTTGTCCTTGCTTCTCACAGTACACATATCTAATAGTAATTTAAATAAATATTACGTATTTAATTGTAATTGTAAGTTACAGTGTCCTGTATCAGTGTGCCTTCCATGATGAACCTGCAAATTTGATAAATAACTATATCCATATCAGTGAAAAGTTGTACTACTTACCACAAATGCACACAGTTCATATGCAGGTTGTAGTCTGGAGCATACATGTTGCGGCGTAACTGAAACATTCTACAGTATAATTAACAGTGCATGAATGTGTATGAAGATACCTCAAGGGGGTGTGGTTCAAGTAATGTGACACACTCAGTAGAGTCAGGCATGCACAGCTACATGTGTGCAGAGTGCAAACTCAGAGGTCCAAGACTGACCCACTCACTTTGGCTGGGACATAGTGACAAGCATGGTCCTCAAAGGGGTGTGGTTCAAGTCATGTGACACACTCAGAACAGTCAACCATGCACAGCTACATGTGTGCAAAGTGCAAACTCTGAGGTCCAATGCTCTCCTGGGGATAGACTGACCCACTCACCTTAGCTGAGACATAGTGACAGGCATGGTCCTCAAGGGGTGTGGTTCAAGTCATGTGACACATTCAGTAGAGTCAGGCATGCACAGCTACATGTGTGCAGAGTGCAAATTCTGAGGTCCAATGCTCTCCTGGGGATAGACTGACTCACTCACCTTGGCTGGGACAGAGTGGCAGGCACGGTCCTCAAGGGGGTGTGGTTCAAGTCATGTGACACACTCAAGACAGTCAAACATGCACAGCTACATGTGTGCAGAGTGCAAACTCTGAGGTCCAATGCTCTCCTGGGGATAGACTGACTCACTCACCTTGGCTGGGACATAGTGGCAGGCACAGTCCTCAAGGGGGTGTGGTTCTAGTCATGTGACACACTCAAGACAGTCAAACATGCACAGCTACATGTGTGCAGAGTGCAAACTCTGAGGTCCAATGCTCTCCTGGGGATAGACTGACTCACTCACCTTGGCTGGGACAGAGTGGGAGGCACGGTCCTCAAGGGGGTGTGGTTCAAGTCATGTGACACACTCAAGACAGTCAAACATGCACAGCTACATGTGTGCAGAGTGCAAACTCTGACGTCCAATGCTCTCCTGGGGATAGACTGACCCACTCACTTTGGCTGGGACATAGGGACAGGCATGGTCTTCAAGGGTGCATGGTCCAAGTCATGTGACACTCCAATCTGAGTTAGGCATGCATAGCTACTTGTATGTAGAGTGCAAACACGGAGATTTATCACTCTTCTGGTCAAGTTCTGGGGAAAACCTTGGCTCAGGCAGAATGACAGCTAGGCATGGTCGAATGGGGGTGTTTTTATTTTTTTATTTTAACAAGACATGCACAGTAGTACTGGCTTCGAGATTCTATGGTCTGTTGGGGACAGCACCGATAAGCCTGACTGATTTCACTGTAACTAAGTACTGTGTACCTGCTGGTACATATAGCACTGCACTGAATGCAGATTGCTTTTCTAAGCGTATTCATTCCCGCGTGCGCCCTAGTAATGTGTTGAATTGTCTGGAATGTGCGGCTAGCTTCTACACGGTTCACAGTCAAGCCGACTCACGCCTCACGCGAGCAAGCCCCACCTGCTATTGTTTAAACGAGTACTTTACCGAGTCATGAACGATTAGGATAATGCGTGCCATTCTTCAAAATCTTGTTGGAGTACCGCAAACCTTAATTGATGGGCAGGGATGTGATATTCGATAGGCCTACAGCCTGTACATTACGTCATGGCACGAGAGACTGAGTATCGCGATATTCTAAGGTAAAAGTGAAACAGCGTCTCCAGCTGCAAGCGACGAAGTTACAACATCTACAACAGCTATCTGCAACGAAGCCTGCTTGCAATTTGTATCTTCATTGTAGGTGTGGTCAATTGTCAATTGCGTAATGATTTTAAGGGGCGTGGTCGAAAAATGGGCGTGTTCTAAGGCGGGGGGTTGACCTGGAACTTGATTTTAAGAATTTTTGGGATATTGTCTATAACTTTTTTTTTTGCCCCCCCCCCCCCCCCCCCCCCCCCCCCCCCCCGTCTAAAAATAATGTATACAACTGACATCAGTGGTACAAATCATACCTCCCTTCCATAATTGAATGTTGTGATTACTTGTTTACTTCTAGCATCATGGTGTTACAGTAGGATTGTACTGGGTGGGTCAGAAGTGACTCCCTGTAAGATAATATACGTAATGGATGTGGTGCAATTGTTATTTGATGATGAATCACTCCAAGGTATGTATGTGCAAGGTCGCAAGCCCTGCTAGAAACTTCATTACTTGAAGAAACTGCTTGGAACACTACTAATGGTGCACATTTCTGGAATTTGAAAATGTTAATCTGCCATACATTTCAATTCAAGTGTTAATCTTCTTTGAACTGAGTGGAGGTCTACATGGTCACCCATCTGTTTCCACAGTGACCTGAAAGTGCATCCAGCATTTAGGACAAAGAAAGCGATGGTCATTCATGTCTTTCCTCAACACCCTGCGGACTTTACATCCATAATTTGGACAGGGGGCCATCTTATCAGGACACTCTAAAAGATGGACACCTTTCATATCTTTATAGGTTCCTTCATTTTTGCAAAACCCACAGATATGTTGTCGAAGGGGACACCGCTTAGCAAGGTGAAACTGAAGTGTACTACGGCAAAAGTTGCGTTTCATAGCCATTTGAACATGGGCTTACATGCATATTTTAAGATGTACTTCAAGCAATCCTAGCAGGGACAATTTCTAGAACTACATTTCACTTTCAGACTTCTCACCCTTCGTGAAATATTGTGATCAGGAAAAGCATCCAGTGGTTGGCAACATGTGGGACATGCCCCAGCAGTGCTCCTCTGTTTATCATAGCATGACTTGCAATACAGCTTGGCACACTCACACCTTGTCTGCTGGGGGTCTCGAGCAGGAAGAAGACAGATGGCACAATAGTTGTTAGGGGGAGGGGCATCAACAAAGTCGTATTCATAACCTCTTGCACTGAAATATAGTTAGCAAATCAACCAGCAGTGTACAGATCATCATTACTGTTATGTGCATGACACAAACAATCCCTAAATTTAACTCAGCCTAGGTCTTTCACCAACAGCTGAGTTATACTTGTCGCAAATTATAAACTGATGGTTATGTCAAATTGCAATATCCAAAAGCTGATCAGTGACTATCAAGATTAAGTTAGTTTTGATCCTGTACAGTGAACAACCTTGTTGGCATGCAAAGGCACAGTAATGGAGCTTGTAAGTCTGATTATAAATAGTTTCAACAAAAATGTCGTTTCGCATAAATTATGTGTTTGAATCCCCGGCCCCATAACTATGGACCGCCATTGCCGTCAATATTCAAAAAATTTCCCAACCGCGGGCCCCGTATTTATTATTATTTTTATATATTTTACCCCCAATCTTGGTGTGCATCTATTATTAGAATAGTGTACAAATCGTTGAGATTTGTCCCCTCCCTACCAAGCTGCCGTGCCCTACAATGTACGAAGTTGCCCGTGCCCTACAGCCTACAAAGCTGCCATGGAAGGCATGTGGCGGGAGGTGCAGAATGTTTTTTATTTTATTTTATTTTTTAAATACAGTAATCTACCACCTGTTGTAATATACGGTTACTACATGTAGACTACGCAACCTATTTAATAGCCCGCGCACGCGCATGTACGTACATGTACTACTTCCGGTCTGTACGATAAGAATGAACACCGGTCAATTGCGCGCCATTGGTCGTTGCTATGTACTTTTGTGTGGGAGTGGTCGTTTCTATTGGTTGCCAGTTATGTTCAAAACCAGGCCGGCTAGGCGGAGTTTATAAATAGGTGGTTACGCTGACGTACGTACGGACGTTGTAAATTATAGTATTAGATATTTTACCTCCAATCTTGGTGTGCATCTACAGGGGCGGCGGAGGGTGTCCATATTTGGGGGGGCAGTGGTAAAAAAGATAATTATATTCATACCCATGCGCGTACCGTACCCCCCTCCCGCCGGGAAAAAAATGGTCCGTGTTTTTAAAAACTAGCGTATCTTCGTAATCGTTCATGCTTCCGCGTACCTGTTTCAAAAGAACTCGTACTCCAACAAGATTTTAAAGAATAGCACGCAACTGCGTTCATGATTTCATGATTATGTCAATACGCTCGTTTAAACACGGGCCATTTTTTGGGGGTCGGAAATGTACCGAATTATCATTAATTCCTTGGCTACATCCTCCAGATTGCTCTTTATGCACATGCAAGATGAAGCAGTTATTAAATCTTCTTCAGTTCTGTCATGGAGGATCTCAAATAGGAAAATTATGTCTATACTGACGCTTGATTTTGATGTCTTGTAGTTTTTAAGGGTGCTGCCTCGACAACTCACAGAACTACTCTCTTCGAATTCGTTCCCCCTATTCAAAACCGCACTTTGTAACCTTCGCCTTTAGTATCTTTCTTCGGAACGGACCATCATTCAAGCAATAGAACTTGCCTTCATTTCATCCGTATACACATGCACACCCAAATAAAACACCGATAAATAAGTCATTCACAGTTAGTCTTGCAAACCAGACCTACTTCGTTATTGATTACAATGGACTGGGGACCAAGACATTTAGTACATATCCTGGTCCCCAGTCCAACGTATATCGATTGTTATGGCTTACGAGACTAACCCTATTTAAACTCACAGTCACTGGCAGTACAGCAATCTCGGAGAACGCGCGCTCGCAATAAGATTAAAGTTATTCATAACCTGATGGTAGCGCAAGGGGGGCTGAGCCCCCACACCTCGATATATGGGGGGGCAATAGCCCCCCCCCTGCCCCCCCCCCCCCCCCCCTGCTCCGCCGCCCCTGAATTCTATTCTAATAGTGTACAAATCGTTGAGATTTGTCCCCTCCCCACCAAGCTGCCGTGCCCTACAACGTACGAAATTGCCCGTGCCATACAGCATAGATTAATTTATGCATACAGCCTACAAAGCTGCCGTGTCCTAGGTCTACAACCCGTGCCCCATCACAATGTCAGACGAGAAACGAGCTTCTAAGAGGGAAAGCTCGGCGCGCGTGTTTCGAACTAATGGAACAGCTGCAAATGTAACATGTACATCTATATACTAGTAGTCACTTATTTGAAAAAATGAATGAAACAAGATATAAAAAACATTCTCTCTGAGAAAGTTGGTGATATATAGGATTTGAAGGCAATGATGGTGTAAAAAGGAAGGGAACAAGGGATTCAGTGGAGATACAATAATTATTCCTATATTTAGCACTTTATAGAACGTCATTACAATTATGTTGCTAAATATAGGAATTATTATTGTATCTCCACTGAATCCCTTGTTCCCTTCCTTTTTACACTACCATTGCCTTGAAATCCTATATATCACCAACTTTCTCAGAGAGAATGTTTTTATATCTTGTGTAAAAAACATTGACTTCTTATCATATACAATCAGCTCCGTGATTTTTCACGGGCTAAGTCTAGTATAATAAATACGGGACCCGCCTTTGGGAATAAAAAATTGACAACGGCGTTCCATACCATATATCTTGTCATCAATAGTTCGAGGGACTTGATTCAGCAATTCTTCCGCTCAGATGTCGCAGAAACGTGGCAAAGAGGGCATCTTGTCTAAAAGGACTGACGGAATACGGAAGGAATGGAAACAGTTCAATTTCAAATACAGTCAAGCCTACTTCCAGTTCTTCAAGGGCGCGGAGGTATTCCTTATCTCCTTAACGGTTACTTTAGTAAGGAGAGTGAATAATTATTACCTCATTCAATGTGAGCTTGTGTTTTATGTAGTAATGTACTGCTTTTACTATTTACCAACTTATAACCTAACCCTAAGCCCAGAGGCTTCGCTTGCAACGCGCACTAACAAACATGAACCTACATGTAAGCTTATGCCATTTACCAACTATTAGTATAACGTATAACCTAACCCTAGCGGCTTCGCTTGAAACACATGCTAACCATGGTTATGATATCTGGATGGGAAACAACTCCGTATACGGGCAAACCACACTCAATAATAGACGAAATCGAAACACTCGATCCCGCTTTAACGGACGTACAACTTAGGTTTATAAGTTGGGTTTGGAAGATCCCAGTATCTAAACTATCTACACTGAAAACAACCCACCAAGTATAAAGCTTAGTTCGCCAGAACTCGTAACTGTAAGATCACTAATGCGGATAGATTTTTTGAAATATAGTATTTTATCCGTAAAACAATCTCGTTTCCTATCCAGATAATTTAATATCCATATGCGCAACATGAATCTAAGTCCAGCGGCAGCGGCTTTGCTTGACGAGTTGCCAAGGCAGTGAGGGGGGAAAATTTTTGGATTAGAACCTCTTATCATGTACATTATAGCCAGCCATATTACATATTATGACCTTCAGTAATAATTGAAATCTATAGCACCACATATAGTACCATACATGTGCGTAATTTTCATTGCAGATCAGAGTTTAATTACAACCTCTCCTGGTAGGAGCTATTTCATTATTTAACCGTACACCCCTACAGATGACAATAATTCCAAACGTAACCCCTGAGACAACAATGTATCTCGACACCCCAGGACAAGCTTCGATTCGATTTTGTTACCCCTATACCCCCCTGGACACCATTTATTGTCATTTGTAGGGGTGCATAATTAAATGATGGATCGAATAGCCCATTTGGTGTACGAAAACCGAGCATGCACCATACTAGCTATAGTCTCTGTTACAGACCTCCAAGGCAGAGGGACAGGTCTTGACAAGTCAGATTACAAAAGTTGAGGCGGGAGTTACCAATCACATTGAAGAATTCCCATTTGAGGTGCACTTTTCTGTTAAAGGATCTCCATGGTTACTGAGTGCAGCATCGGAGGTAGGTTATGTGTGCACCCACCTGACCTGAATGTCTACACTGCTGCTGATGTTGTGTCATGTGTGCGTGTGCACACAATGGACTCTTTGCAGGAAAGATCGGAACTATGATAAACATCATGTCTTCTGGAGTAAAAACCTCAGCAGAAACATTGTGTCACGATTGCGGACCTTTGCGCCCAGTTCCTGATTCTACCAATAGTAAGCTTGACAGAGTCTGACATATCAGGAGCGTTTTTCAATAGATGGCTTTTAAATGGCTCCTGGTATGTCAGACTCTTTTCGCAGCGTATTTGGATCAGGAACTGCATGGATTGGCTGGAGGATAACTGTCCGAGCAGAAAGGAAAGATTCCAAGCATTGCCATTTTATTTTATATTATGCAAAGGTCCACGAACATCTCTAGGTAACCGCTGAGGTTTTTACTCCGGACATGATCGTTTATTGTAGTTCTGATCTTTCATGCAAAGGGTTCATTGGTAGTGGCACACATAAACATGTAGGATGTTCACATGTTCACTTACACACATGCACGCACACACACACAAACACACACACACTAACACACACACACACACACACACACAAACACACACACTAACACACACACACACACACACACACACACACATTAAAATGTTTTGGTTTGCACAATGACCCAAAGTTCCACTTAGAATCAGTTGCATAGTGTGGTTGTTGAGCGCCTGGGGACATAACACACTACTCTTATGCCCTTCACCCTTGCATTGTGTGCCTGTGTGTACCTGAATTTGTCATGTCATACATGGTAATGTTGAACTTGTTTAATTTGTCAATAACTTATACACTACAATGTTTCTCTTTCTATACTAAATAGAGCAAGGTTGCTAAAGTGATCTTGTCCCATCAATGAATGAAATAGGACAAAATTAGATTTAATTTGCTGCAAGAGCGTCCACAATTGTCAATAGAGATACAGCAATTGTTAGCAATATTTGCAGTGCAATGCCGAGATTCAAGAATGCAACATCTCCATATGATTTGATAAATGGCAGAAGCTTTATAGGAGTGTATGGAGCTTCTATTATGAAGTAGCGTCCTGCAATTCTCCGGGCCTTCCCTAACCACTCACTGCCACTGTGAGTCTGTGATATTCCTGGCAATCTGAACTACAATGCATGAGACTGCCATGGGCTTATTATAGTGTCTATTGAACAGAATATGGAGGTGACGATTGGATACAGCAAGACTCAAAAGGCGCCTGTTTGCATTAACGATTATCTTTGGTCTATTTTGGTGCCCCCTTATCCCTGTGCCCGGGGACATATGCCCCCCCCCCCCCCCCCCCCCCCTTGCTATGCCACTGCTTTGAATGCACCAAAATACCCATAGTGATGTAGTTGATCCTCTAGAGATACCCAAAAGGAGACTACATATACAAACCCAGGTAGCCATGGCTTCTCACTTGGGACAAAGGTGAGTTTTGCCCAGTGCCACACATTAGGCATCAGTCCTAGTGCCATCCATGGACCCTTCCCCACATGCTGATAGCTCTGCCACCAATCAAATCAATCAATACAAAACGTTGTGTTCAGCATGGTGATAGGATGAGTGGGTGCATTCTGCCCTAATCAGTAAAACCATCTTACTAATGAGGCTGAAAACCTGAACAACTAAAGGAGTGGCTTTAATCTTATATGGTACAAATGAACTTGAGTTAGATGGAATCTAAATGACTTTCTGCTGTGTGTCTAAATGACCTATTGTTACTGTCTACAATGTACTTGTTATTTCCAAACCATAGGTTTGTTTCTAACTATGAATACACTTATCCTACCGAAGTCATGTGCCCCTATGTGCTCATGCTCAGGTGGTGGGGTTATGTGCTCAGGTGGTAGGGTTATGTGCTCAGGTGGTGGGGTTGTGTGCTCAGGTGGTGGGGTTATGTGCTCAGGTGGTGGGGTTATGTGCTCAGGTGGTAGGGTTATGTGCTCAGGTGGTGGGGTTATGTGCTCACATGGTGGGGTTATGTGCTCAGGTGGTGGTGTTGGGTGCTCATTGATGGTGGCAAAGCAAAGATGAAGATGTACTTTTGTCTACTAATAACTTTCATTTTCACTGTGATACTGATTGCTTTCATCCTAACCACTGTGAAGTGGTCAACAGATATGAGATAAAGAATGGAGCTAATGTGTGATATGATTACATAATGTATACTGTTTAATATACAGCACAACAGTAATTACATTATATCCACACACTCTCCCAAACCCTAATCCCAACCATTAACCCTAGACTAGTGTAGAAGGCTACATGTAACCTGAATCATAATTACAAACAACTTTTGCAAGGCTCAAGTATAAGACTTGCACACTGTCTGATTGTCTGATTGATTTGGTTCTAATGCTCCATCCCCAATCTGTCATTGATAAGCAACACCCCCCCCCCCCCCCCCCCCCCCCCCCTTCCCCTGAATGTGACCTTTGAGCATTTCTATGGTGACCTTTTGTCTATGCAACCTTAATTATTTTGCAATGGCATACATGTACATATACATGTACATGTAACAAATTGGGCAGGTGACATTTTAATTTTGAATTGAATTTATTAATACTGTAAATTTTGACAAGTGCAACATATGAAGTGTGGTATGGGATGCAGTATATTGTCATGCTTATAGTGCGTTGTTGCTGGTTGGTTCAGGCATTGTGAGCACACAAAACAACAGAAGATAAAAACAACAGATACACACTCGGATACACATGTTAGTTGATGTATTAGGACAATGTCTTGCCATATGTAGTAGCATAGTCCAACCTCAGCTCATTGTAGGGTAGTCTGGGAACGAGAACAGGTTATAACTGGTTAGCTCTTTGTTGTCCTGTTAAGACCCCCTAGTGGCTGGGCTCCCTTCCTTCTATCTGTGTGGTGCAGTTACCTACCTGTCACTGGAAACAGTGCAGTACTGTTTGCCAGCCATATTGGAACTCACAACACATGTACATAATGCACACACACACACACACACACACATGTACACACACATACACACACATACATTATGTACTAGCTACAAAAAAACTCCCCGTTAGCTATTTTTTTAAAAAAGTCTGTAGCAGTGATCGCAAGGTACTGCTTACTGAGTGGTGCTATGTGCAATGTAGCAGTGATCGCAAGGTATACATACTGCTTACTGAGTGGCTCTATGTGCAATGTAGCAGTGATCACAGGGTACTGCTTACTGAGTGGCACTGTGTACAATGTAGCAGTGATCACAGGGTACTGCTTACTGAGTGGTGCTATGTGCAATGTAGCAGTGATCACAGGGTACTGCTTACTGAGTGGCTCTATGTGCAATGTAGCAGTGATCACAGGGTACTGCTTACTGAGTGGCACTGTGTACAATGTAGCAGTGATCACAGGGTACTGCTTACTGAGTGGCACTGTGTACAATGTAGCAGTGATCACAGGGTACTGCTTACTGAGTGGCGCTATGTGCAATGTAGCAGTGATCACAGGGTACTGCTTACTGAGTGGCACTATGTACAATGTAGCAGTGATCGCAAGGTACTGCTTACTGAGTGGTGCTATGTGCAAAGTGACAGTTCAGTGAAGAAGTAGCAGTTCATCACTAAACTTTGATAGTTAGATGACCTCTTATCTTATTATTAAAATGAACTGCACAAGAGCATTGAAAAGAGGAACATAGATAGCAAGCTATTAATTGCATTATTTTTCGCGGACAGCTTTCAATCATTTTGTTAAAATTGCTCTGTGAGGGTGTGCAGTTTGATGGCAGCCACTGCTAGCTATTGTAAACATGCATGCATCCAGAGAGCTGCCACTCTTGGCAATTGAGTTGCGGGAAGATGTTTATATTGTGATGTAGATGTAGGTAAATCTTTCCTTATGTATATGCATGTAAGTAGCCAAAATTTCTTGACTAATACTGTGCATAACAACTGAGTGGGTTTTATCAAAATGGCATGTATGTGATAGAGGTGGGTATGTGATAGACGTTGGAGGATTGTGTGTATAATAGAGTTGGAGTGGGATATATGGGAGGTGAAAGGTGGGTATGCGATAGAGAGGGTAGGGTAGAGTTTACATGGGTGTGATAAAGGTGGAGATGTGTTAGGAGCTGAGATGTGGTATAGTCGTGGGGTTAGTATTGATGGACACTGTTGTATAGTTAGCGAGCCATTAATTTGAATAACAAGTACACGCATGCACAGACTATACATACATAGCCTAATACAAATACACTACATGTCCCTTTTATATCAATATCTATCTGGTGATCAAATACTGGTACCAGTTTTGATTCGTGTTCTTGATGATATAGGACATGCAGGCTGAATGTGATGTTGATAATTCGAATCATCCATATAATTTCCATCCTCTGATGGAAGTTCAGTGTCATTGCTACTCTCTGCAGGTGGCTGTACATCATGTTTCCCTTCTTCATGCTGGTCATTTCCAGTTCCTTCCGTCTTTCTCATCAGTGGGTACTGTGGTCTGGTGGTGATGATTCCTACATAATTGACCTTCTGGAGTGGCTATGATCTTGTGCTGCAGCAGCAGTTGCAACAGTTCCCTTTGTTTGCTTGTCTCCTTTTTTGGCCCAAACTTCAGTATCCGGTTTCAATGGGGAAAGTAATTGTACCCTGTGTCGTAAATTATAGTTGGTTTTTTGTTGCTGTTTTAACCACTGATCATAGCTCGGCTGCAAAAGTCATCAAGATATGGCCATCTTGAAGTTAACTGTGTTTCCACCTGAGGTACTGTTGTTCGGATTCTCCTCAGTCCACACCAGGGAAATGGTGCTGTTCTATAGTTCAGCAGTGCAAGCCATGGATCCTCAGTGTTGCTTAACAAGTTCTAAACCACGCGCTCTGCATGACCACTACCCTGTGGGTAATATGGGCTACTAGTAGAGTGGTGACATCCGTAATGTGTAGCTAACTCCTTCATTTCTTCAGAAGCAAACTGGGGTCTATTGTCACTCACAACTTCCTTGGGAATACCATGACAAACAAACACAGATTTCAAGGCACCAATCACTTTGGTTGAGGTTGTAGTAGCCAACTGTATTACCTCTGGATACTGTGATAAATAGCCAAATAAGTACACCCTCGACCATGGGTAGGCTCGTAGAGAAATCAAGGTGGAGGGTTGTGTTTTGCACACACATGACATCTTTGCACCATGTTTTGCATGACCAGGCCACCAGACAGCTGAAGCAGCACGCAAGTGACACTGTTGTATGCCTAAGTGTCCATCATGTAATCGCTGTAAAGTTAGTGTCTTTAAAGACTCTGGGACGACAATTTGAAATTCGAGGTGGTAAGGTATCTAAATGCTTAGAGCTCAGCAGAGGAACAAGTGGAAAACTTATCACATGCCCAAATGATTGCCAGGGCCTTTTTTTTCTATTTGAGCATAGTTCAGTGTCTGTCATAGACCTTGACACAAATGCTACAGGTCTCCAGTTCCCTTCATGATCCTTCTGTAACAGTGCTGCCCCTAGTCCATAGGATGAGGCATTGACTGAGATTTTAGTGTCGGCTGCTGGATCGTAATGGCAGAGAATTGCTGGTTTGGTTATTTCACTCTTCACTTTGTGAAATGCAGACTCATGACTAGGGTTCCATACCCAAGCATTCTTGGAGCTCAACAACTCCCGTAATGACCGAGTTAGTTCAGCAATCCGTGGGGAAAACAAACTGCCAACTTGTGGTTTCCTTTATGATTTATCTAGGGTAGAACTAGACCTTCCAAGCTTCTGAAATGTATCAAATGAGATTGCAGTAACTTCTGCTACGGTGTCTAACTTGAATGTAATGTTTCTACCAAGCAGTAGCACATGGGCAAACCAAAAACTTTCTTCACACCCACCCACCAATTGTGTCCAGAAATGTATCAGTCCTCTCACGTTTTTGGATGTGCACTTGCTTCACCTTTTTTTCCCTCTTCTGGCACTTGAA
Source organism: Spongilla lacustris (assembly GCA_949361645.1). Taxonomy (NCBI): domain Eukaryota; kingdom Metazoa; phylum Porifera; class Demospongiae; order Spongillida; family Spongillidae; genus Spongilla; species Spongilla lacustris. The sequence goes on along the minus strand of OX442421.1, from coordinate 6,937,278 downwards.
GCATGTTGCATTTCTTGCAGGGCATCTATCCTTCCTATGAGCATCACGTCCGCAATACTGACCTCTGACATGTGTCCATGGTGGAGGCTGTAGATGTCTGTGGTGTTCCTCCCTGCTGCATCTAATCAACCTCCTGAACAGGTGTTGATTTTTCACAGCCTTGCTTTGACCGATATACTTTTGAGCTTTCTCCAGTGTCAACAAGGGGTCAACTGAAGTTTTTGTGACAGTGCTGTATTCCGTAATAATACCAACAACCAATCAATCCCTAATTAGTTCCGCCTTGAGCGTCCAATACTGAGATACTGACAATCTTCTGCAAGGCTATGTACAACGGTAATGTCCTCGTCCGCTGATTCATTGACCATCCAGTTGGTCACGACGATTGAAGCGGGCGCGCTCAAATATGATATTCTTCCTTATTTGGAAAAACTCGTCTAGCTTCTTCAAAACACTCGCGTACTTCTTTCTTCAGAAGAGATACCTGTAAACGTTAATATGTCTATAGACGTATTAACGTTTACAGGTATCTCTTAAGCAGTACAGAAGGGCTTTCAATCTTCGCCTGAGAGGCCTGCTGCCATGCAAAACTGCTCATACCAGTGCTTCCAGTGCGCCCATGTGTCAGGCCTTGCAAATTGCAATGGTTCGGGGGCCTGAGGTCGAAAACTTGCCATTGCTGAGTCTGCCCGGCACCATGCATGTACAGTTATAATTAGCGAGCCATTAATTAGTAGCAAGTACACATCTAATACAAATACACTACAGCTGTCATGTGAATTCAAGTGACCTGATTGAGGGCACAGATGTACATGTTGGAGATGTAGTTACTAACTGTCAATTTTATGTACTTTCTATTAAATAGGAAGAGAGAATCGACTGGATGGAAGCAATCAGGCCTGGTTCAGCTGTGAATCTCAGGGGGGCTGCCCCCCAACCTCATATGGACCTCACCATGAGTTGGCCCAGGGCTGGTGGAGGGTTTCCACAACAACAACAACAACAACAACAGCAGCAGCAGCTACCCTATGTGCTGGTTCCAGGACAGAGGCAGCCATTGTCACCAAAAAGACCCCAACAACCATCATTGCCACAGCAGCAACCCCAACCACAGCCTGCAGTCACCCAACTACCACCCAGGCAACTATCTCAACATTCAATGCACCTTAGAAATCCACCAGTTGAAAGTGAGAGGAAGACACAACCTTACATGCAGCCAGGAGAAGTGACGATGAGCACCCCACCCCCAGCTGTCCCTCCTGTTGTACCATCACGGTCATCAAGTGGTCACATTAAGCATGGACACACCTTCCTTGAGATGTACACAGATGGCTGTGGCTACATGAGAGTTGAACCATCGACAGTTCCTATCTCTCCAACAAAAAGTGTGTCTCAATCTGTGACTTCCAATCCCACACCACCTGCCACTCCCACCTCTACAAAGGACCCTGTTGCTCCTGTGGATGCAGTGGTGGGCATCATGAAGAATATGTCGACAGACCAGATGCAGATGCTATCCAAGTTGAACCCTGGAGCTAAGGCAGAAAACTCACCCATGCAACCCCCTCAGTTATGTAAGACCGAAAGCTATAGAACCCCCCCCCCCCCCCACATTAGATGTATTGGGCCCCCCCACATTTGATGTGTTGTATCCATGTGGCAGTATGATGCATGTACCATACACACAGTAACACCTGCACACATTAGCATATGCACGTGTGTGCGACTTTTTGAACGTGTGTTTGATTAATGATCCTCAGTGATGTGTATAATGATTTAATTATTTTTATATTTCTCTTCACACACTAGTCAAAATGATCAGCCAGTCCCCAGACCTGGGGGATGCATTGTAAGTCATTACCCTCATGTCCCCTCCTCAACCTTATGTCCCCTCCTCAACCTTATGTCCCCTCCTCACCCTCATGTCACCTCCCCACCCTCATGTCACCTCCCCACCCTCATGTCACCTCCTCACCCTCATGTCACCTCCTCACCCTCATGTCACCTCCTCACCCTCATGTCCCCTCCTCACCCTCATGTCCCCTCCCCACCCTCATGTCACCTCCCCACCCTCATGTCACCTCCCCACCCTCATGTCACCTCCCCACCCTCATGTCACCTCCTTTCCATTGCTCAGACTGGTGACTGAAGATGATGAGAAGTATGAGCCACGCCCAGAATGGGCTAAAGCAAGTATGTGTTAGGAGTTGTGGGACTGGGGACTTGTCATGGGTCTCATTTGTTACTGAAGTCCTGTCCTCACTGACACCTAGCATCTATAGCATAGCCTTGGGGAGGAGGGAGGGGGGACGGGCAGCCCTTTCAAGTTAATGCTGTCCCTATCATGAATTGCTGCCTGTACATGCATGTGGGTGAATTGACTTGATTTGGTGGCATATTCTTAAATTTTATGTATATAGCTTCACCGCTGTAGCTAACGTTTTTACATTCTCAGCTGGCAGGCAGGTCTGCAAATACTTGCCTGCATATTCTATTATAACTGAATCAAAAACTGATTATCACAATTACAAACCCCATTGGTGGCAAGGGGGAGGTCCCCACACTGCCCCTTCAAACCAACTGCCCCTCCCCCCTCCCCCAATAGCCTTATTTCTAGTTCCGCCATTGCCAACACCACCCTTTTACTAATGACACCACCCTTTACTAATGACACCACCCTTTTACTAATGACACCACCTTTTCACTGACACCACCTTCATTACTGACACCACTTCATCACTGACACCACCCTTCATCACTGATACCACCCTTCATCACTGACACCACCCTTCATCACTAACACCACCCTTCATCACTGACACCCCTTCATCACTGACACCACCCTTCATCACTGACACCACCCTTCATCACTGACACCACCCTTCATCACTGACACCACCCTTCATCACTGACACCACCTTTCATCACTGACACCACCCTTCATCACTGACACCACCCTTCATCACTGACACCATCCTTCATCACTCACCACTATAATATCATGTTTACCACTCACCTATAAATTCAGATGCCAACTCCAATGAGTATGACCTGGGCCAGTCTTCTGATGACCAGAAAGAGGCTCTGTTTATCTCATCCTCATCACTCACTGATCATGTTCCCATCGGAAAGGGTAAGCTTATGCTTTGGATCCAACGTGCTTTAATTGGAAAAGAGGTAGGGGCAGTCTATAAGATGGGGGGGTAAGAACCATATAAGGACAATGGTTGAAGGAGTGCCCAAAGGGTGTGGATATGTGATCAAAGGGGCTTTTCCCCTGCTTTCTTTTTTATCATGTTTGCATTGAAAGAAAATCATGTTTGAAGTAAATAGATTGGTCGTACACAGTAACTATGATGTGCCTGATGCTAAGTCCTTTTATCAGTGTTGGGCACTTTACTAACCATGTAAGATCTATGAATCATTAGCGAGGAGTTTGGTGATTGCCGATTTCTATGAGCCACTAGTATTTAACCGACAAGATAAACTATTGGGCTTGGGTATTAAGGCAGATGTGATATATGACAAAGCTCTGTGGTCAAGTCTTTCCAAGAAAAGTAGGTGAATGAAAAGAGATGGAATTTTAAGCAAGGGCGATGCTCACGTGCGTGCGTGCTGTTGCGCTCGTCAGTTAACTTGGTTAAACTTCCTTAAACCTTATAGCATGTTAATTTTAAAGAATGCACAGGATGTGGATGACCTTCATTTTTGGGAGAGAGAGGGTTGCCCCTCACTTCTGTGTATGGTTATGTGTTCAGTATAAGTATCTCTCTATTAATATTCCCCAGGTCAGTTTGGTGAGGTGTTCAGAGCCACTCTGCACAAAGGGACACCTGGTGAGGTAATGGTGGCTGTCAAGACAACCAAGACCAACTCCACCGAGAAAGACAGGGCTGATTTTATGAAGGAGATGGCAGTCATGTCCACACTGCTTCATCCAAACATTGTGCGGCTCTACGGCCTAGTCAATGAGAGTGAGTGTGATAGCTGATGGTGGTGTGAAATATTGGGTACCACCCACCTGTACATGAAGGTTATGATACACTTTCACTATTAGACCAAGATTCTCCTTCAATTGTACTGGAGTATCTTCCTAATGGAGATCTCAAACACTTCTTGACTGTAAGTAACATCTTCCTGTGGACACTAGGGGGTGTACTTCTTTTATTTTCAGGAAAATCCACGTCCTATAAAACAGTTGGTGAAGTACATGATTGACGTTGCCATGGGGATGCATTATATTTCAGAGAAGGGGCTCGTTCACAGGGTGAGCTGCTGGGTGTGATTTAATAGTAACATTCATATTTACTGTACATGAATTTCTTTACAAATCGGTATAGTTGTACAGAAAGTAATCTTGCCCAGTAATAGTTATGAACAGAAGTACTCAGTGCAATGTACCACCTGTCAAGGCATGATGTTAAGTGCTCAGGGTAATCGTCACATGGTCCAAACAGAAAATTTGGAGCGATGATAGTACCCAATGGCTTGAGCAAAGCATGCATGTGTGTGCAACAGATTGGTTATTGGTAGATTTTCTACTAATTGGCTATCATTGAGACATCTATCTGAAATAAGAGAGATGGCCAATAATCTCTTATCGTCCATATGCACATCAATTTCATTTTGCTTTGAACAGAGTCAGGGGCAAATACAGGAATGTTAAAAAAAGAGGGCACGGGTTCCAGTGATTGATTAATGCGTGCACTAGATTGAAAAAAGAGGCAGGAGGAGGTGCTGTATTTAATGATGATGCATGCTTATTGATAGAGTAGATGTTGATCTTTTGTTACTCTGGAAGAGCAGTTTGTGTTGTCTGCCCTGTATGATATTCATCAAGTTAATGTCTATTTGCTTCGTAAAGTGTGCACACGTGTGCATACTTTACCTTATTTACAATTCAAATCATTACTACCCCACATTAAACTCAGTGGCTGTGAAATTGATGTATATTATTCCCCTATATATACTGCTTATGCTATTATAATGGAGCAGCTTCAGTTACTGTTTTATAACAAAAATTTTGTCACTAAAAGACACATGTCAAAGTTAGTGGACTGCAAATGAAAAGTCGGTAGTAAGTTCATACATAAGTTTCACTATTCCAGTGCAATGTAAGGAAACTCCATGTATTTCACTAGCAGTGACTGGGGCCCGGCTTTCTAAATTGTGTACAGGTGTGCACACTGTAAAAGGCACCACACCCACTATTACTTGTATATGAGTTCTTTTGTTGAGTTTGACAATACAGTGTGTACACTTGTGCACACTTTAATACCACACATGGCAGCATGGATACAGACCTTAATTGCTACTATTAGCTCAAGCCATAACATGTACGTAAAAATTAGATAGCCCTTGAAGATGCAGTATTCCCCCATTGAAACACTGAATGAGACTCCTTTTCTTTGCATGTGCTAGCTGGCCTTTCGTTGTCATCAAACAGCAAATACTTACCCACATACACATGTACAAGACAGAAAGAACTGCTTGCTCTGTCCTCTCAATGGCTCCTATTTATGGCCTGCCATGTCCTGTTGCTTGTATACATGTTTGCAGTCCCTGGCTGAATGCCCTGCCACGTTCTACAGCTTGTGAATCAGTGTGCACTACACTACTTTATGCCCTGCCAAGTCTTATAGTCCTTTAACCTGCTTGCAGTCCTTAGTTAACTGCCCCGCAACGTCCTACAGCTTGTGAACCTGTTTGCAGTTCCTAACTGACTGCCCTGCCATGTCCTAGAGTTTTTTTAAAAACCTGTTAAGTTTGCAGCCCTTAGCTGACTGTCGCCCCGCGTTCTTGAGTCAGCGCTGCACCAACAGTGGGCTAATTGATTTTGTTAACCAAGCGCAAGCGGATACTGGGCAGGTCCTAAAAACTCTGCCCTCTCGGTGACTCTCCCGTTGAACTACAGACTCACTGTACCTTCCATATTTGTTTTTAAATGTCAGGTGCATACGAATTTTTGATTGCTTTTCTGGCCAAAAAAAAATATGAGTTTTAAGTACAGTTTTTATGTTCTGTATTTCCCCATATTCTGCAAAGACCCATCTTTAAAATGATGTAAAATTTACTACAGGAATCCACCAACTGTTAAAGATATGAAGGTGTAAATAAAGTGTGCACACTATGCACACCTGTGCACACAGGCGCAGATAGACACTAACCCCTCGTTCCACCTCCTCCTCCTCAGGACCTAGCTGCAAGGAATGTGCTGGTGGGAGAGAATGAGGTCTGTAAAGTGGCAGACTTTGGTCTCCTCAGGGAGTTACCCGAAGAAAACAGCATATACCAGTCGACAGCAAATGCTCCTTTACCTGTTCGATGGATGGCTCCAGAAAGCGTTCAGAGAAGAAAATTTTCTGTTGCCTCTGATGTATGGAGTTATGGTATTCTGATGTGGGAGATGTTTAACCCCGGCAAGGTCCCATATCCAAACATGACCAATATGGAGTGCATATCCAAGGTATCTGAGGGATTCCGCCTGCCCCCCCCTAGGGGAGCTCCCAGCATCATAGTGAGACTTATGAGGGCCTGTTGGCACAAGCAGCCCGAAAAGAGGCCAAGTTTTTATATTATCTCCACTTTGCTCACAACTAAGGCATTTGCAGAGATCGAGATGAGTAGAAGTTCTAAATCATGACATTTGAGTTGTGTGGACTTTTTGTTGTTTGAACTGTGTGTTTTATCTGTGCAAACAAGTGGTTATTGGTGGATGTCATATTCCTTAGTGAGGTTATAAGTACACAAGATAATGGTAATCTCTACATATATATGCCAGGTTGTTCACATAATGTAACCAATGCAGTCACTTCCCCCCAAATGCAAGGCACATGCATTGTTATACACTTCTTGCATAATGCAATGATGATGCAGAAGTCCATGGAGGCACAGGAACTAACATCATGGTGTTACAGACTAGAAGGATTGTAATGGGTGGGTCAGAAGCACTGCATGTAAGATAATATATGGATGTGATCTGATGATGAATTACTCCATGCAAGGTTTGTATGTCCAAGGCCACAAGCCCTGCTACAAAAGAAACTGCTAGGAACAGTACTCATTGGTGCATGCACATGTGTTGTTACTGGTAACAAGCAGACCAGGAGGATGCATTGGTCTGCATTAGCTTCTACACATGGAGTGCATTGAAAAGTCAATGCTTTTAAGAGGCATCCAAGGTTTGATTTTAATAAAATAACTATGCAAATAGACAACAGTTAATTATAAGCCTACAGGTGATAAGAGGTTAACTGGCATAATGACAATCAAAGGTTTGATGATAGGCTAAAACAGAGGTAATTCTTGTGAACTCAATTGTATAGGTTTTACATTCACGTCAGTATCTCCACTTCTGTAGAGATGTGATGATAAAAAGAAAAATCCTACAGCAGAAGATGCAACCTATCTTTGGCCACGTACTGCAGTGCAGGTTTTACATCATAGATCAACCACCTCTACGTCATAGATTAGCTGTGCCTCTTTATAATTAGTACATGTCATCAGAGGTACTGATCAGCAACCTTATTAGTGCATGTACATCATAAGTGGTGCGGGCGGCCGCCGAGTGATCAACCTACTTCTTGAATCTAAGACTAGAGCTCAAGTGGTGAAAGTAAAAGTATGTTTCTTTAACAGGTGTGGAAGTATACCAGACACTTCTGGAATTTGAAAATGTTAATCAGCCATACATTCAATTGTTAATCTTTTGCTTGTCCTGGAAAGTTGAACTGATTGCATGTATAAAACTTTTTGGAATCAGAGTACTGTGCACCTCTATTAGAGCTCCCAGCTCAGAAGAAAGTATGCCGGTATAGTGTATTAGTGTGTGTGGGGGGGGGGGGGGGGGAGGCAGGGGGACTATATTTAATGTTGGACATTTTGAAACTCACACTTCCAAAACTATGTAAAATGTAGATACACTAGATATACATGTACAGAGAGTCCTTCACAACACATTCCATTCAGGTTTCTAAGTTAACAGTTTGCATCTTTCAGTATACAGTAGCTGTAAGCCATGGTTTACAAGCTGCAAGCACTTCTATCTCGACTTTGATACACAGGCAGTCGTCCATTAGATACTGACTTTCTCCATGGAAGCCCAGCTTGTCATGAGCAATGAACTTAGGCATATGAAGTATACTTTTTTGTTTCTCAATGACCACTCTACTGCAAGCATCAGTATCTTTGACACATTCAAAATTCACTGTGTAATGATCTTCATCTTTGAGCTGGTTAAGGAGGGTGATAGTACACTTGTACCTCAGTGGCCAAATAAGGATATCATCATGTTCTCCCTTCAATAATAACAAGTACACAGACATATGTGTACCACTTCCACTATGAAAGCCATTGGCAACTACTACTAGACAAATCCTATAGCCATTGGTATGGGTGTAAAATCCTCGACTATACCAACTCTTCTGAGACTCTTTGAGCTGTTTAAAGTGAGACACCTTGAACACATTACACTTTTTAAGTTTTCCAATCTCTTTCATTGCAAGGCCAAGATGGAGGTGAATTGTGCTGGCTACATGGTCATCCATCTGCTCCCTCAGTGATCTGAAAGTGCATCCAGCATTTATATATGGGCAGCTGATAGTCTTCTTTGGACAAAGAGAGTGATGGTCATTCATGTCCTTCCTCAACACCTTGACTTTACATCCATCATTTGGACAGGGGATCATCTTATCAGGACACTCTAAAAGATGGACACCTTTCATATCTTTATAGGTTCCTCCTTTTTTGCAAAACCCACAGATATGTTGTCGAAGGGGACACCGCTTAGTAAGGTGAAACTGAAGGGTACTACGACGAATGTTGCTTTCACAGCCATTTGAACATGGGACTAAAACATGCTCACATGTTTCAAGATGTCCTTCAAGCAATCCTAGCTCATCTACCCAGGGGCAATTTCTAGAATTACACTTCACTTTCAGACTTCTCACCCTTCGTGAAATATTGCGATCAGGAAAAGCATCCAGTGGTTGGCGACATGTGGGACATGTCCCAGCAGTGCTCCTCTGTTTATCATAGCATGACTTGCAGTACAGCTTGGCACACTCACACCTTGTCTGCTGGGGGTCTCGAGCAGGAAGAAGACAGATTGCACAGTAGTCATCAGGGTGAGGGGCATCAACAAAGTCATATTCATAGCCTCCTGCACTGAAAGATAATAAGCAAATCAACCAGCAGTGTACAGATCATCATCATGTATATATGCTCAGGAAACAATATACCTGCACACTGTTAGGAGCTATTAAATTTAACCTCAGCCTAGGTCTTTCCAGCAAAGACTGGCCAACAGCTGAGTTATACTTGACTCAAATTATAAACTGATGATTATATCAATTTGCAATATCCAAAAGCTGATGAGTAACTATCAAGATTAAATTAGTTTTGATCCTGTACAGTGGACAACTTTGTTGGCATGCAATAGCACAGTAATGGAGCTTGTAAGTCTGATATAATTATACATATATGAGACAATTTCAATGAAAATGTTGTTTTGCATAAATATATAAAATGTTATCAAATTTCCTTGTGTTTGAATCCCCATAATTTCCGAACGGTTATGGTTATCGATACATTGCACTAGCTCCATTACCAGTCCACCGGGTTCAATTCTGCCATATCTTTTGGCAGAAGTAATCAAATCGCTTCAAATTCGGTTTGTAGGTAGAGAGATCTTTTACCTATCGATTTGTTCTGTTCATTAGTCTTTATTTCATCCGTTATGGAGATACAGTTGAACAACCTGTGGGCTCATTTTCACACTCTATTTGCACCAATAATTATGGCAAATTGCTCTCATTCATTGTATGGTGATTATAACATTGATGAGAATCCTGCGCAAAAACGTGCACTTAGTTTGTTAACTGTATCTCCGTAACAGATGGCATAATTAATAAAAACAGAACAATCCAATAACTAAGGGACCTCCCTATCTATAAACCGAACTCGAAGCAATTTGATTACTCCTGCCAAAAGTTATGGTGGGTTTGAACCCGGTGGGGTATCTGATATTGCATAACTGACATGGAGCTAGAGCAAGACACCACAATGTATTTTAGTAAAATGGTTAGGTATGAAATGTTGAAAATAGGAAGTCAATAGCCATAACCATTCGAAAGTTATAGTCAAGGAAATTTACATTTTATACATATATGCAAAACGACATTTTCGTGGAAACTATGCAATTATGCATTTACGTGAGTGTCACTTTTATTTTTAAATACACATGGGGTGATGTGGAAAATACCTGTATGCATCTTAGCTACATCTTCAGTTACCTGGTGGCATTTCAAGGCTACACATGCATGCAGCCAGAAATATATCATCTATGCATGTACATAATGTCAGTGTTCTGAAATGTCTATGTTGTCATCGGGCTTCCATAATTCCATTCAATGAACTGTTTTTATTTTTTTATTACAGTAACAATAAGTAACTTGTGACTGCTCCACTAGTACCTCTCTCCTTTTACCTACAACATGATTTGACCAAGGTACGTTGTGATACTCTTAACAGTTCATGCCAGTGTAAACACATAATAACAAGATATACAAGATATCCTGTGTTCAGGATCCACATTGTACCAGAGATAATGATTGTACCAAACTCGCATGGTAATTCTAACTTTTGGCATTCCTCTTGTCGTTTCCTTCGCCTCTTCGTTCCACACATGAAGGCATTTTGACAATCACAGTAAACAAAGCTGGCAGGATGATCTACACAATTCTAATCATACGTGAAACATGGGAACGCTTTTAAGATACTCTCCATATTATGTAACGATTGTAAACATATATCAGTTACATGCTTTATTTATATATCTGATACCAGCAGATGTTCTTCCAGGAAATTCTACACCCATTGGTATAATTGGCGCTCTTTGGAACCATTCCTATCGCGAGTTATACTCACCCAGGAAGAAAGAAAGAAGCGGACTATGGACAAAATTGGGACTGGGAACGAGAACTACGAGCTTTTTTTGTTCTCTTAAAGCAAAGTGTTTGGCGACTTGCAAGTAAATGATTGTCCAAAGTATCCGTTCCTCGGTTCATGAGTTATACGCGGGTCAGGGGTTTTAAATGATTTCATGATACAGAGCAAATTCTATATGGAGCGTAGGTTCTGATAAATAAATGGAATACATAACCCTAGATACTTCACTATGGCTTATGTGCACAGCTTGGCATAGGCCACGGTCTCTACATGTACTCCGGATATGAATCACATAGCAATTATCATGTTCAATCAAAGTTCCTGAACTTTAGCATTCTTGTGACCATATGCAATTGTCCCCAGTGCAATCGATCAGTTGGGTACCCAGACTAACAAAAATGCTCATACCGAGACTCACTTTTCTCCATAATCGTTTAAAGAGCACAAGTTACACTAATAACTGTACAATTTACCTGCCGACTGCTCCTTAATGTCAGATATATAAATTTGGCATAAAGCTGTTATACGCAATAATGAGTTACCAAACACAAGCGTTCCATGACACTAACAATACGTATGATGGTATATTCATAAATGTTTTACACCACCATTGCCTTCAAATCCTATACCGGTATAATTTTTTTCAAAATCTACATGCATTGAATCATTTGAATGTTTCAAGCGCCAATTCTTGGCCGGTATTTTGCGTATTGTAATTTTCAATCTTGAAACGTTCCATGATTTACAACCGCGAGGGTGTGCCAATGATAGACTACCGTACGTACCGCCCAAACGCGAGGGTGTGGCTATGAGACCCACTACACGCGCACGTGACGGCAGCTGATCTGATGTGCGCAATGACTGAGCGGGGTTCTAACTGAGCCTGAACTTGATAGACAATTATACTATAGATCAAAAGGAACATGATGATATAACAGCGATATGGTTTAAAGCACGAGTTCAAATGTACCCCATTGCCATTTATGAGCTACGGTTAGCAACTACGTATAGTTACTCGCGATCGAGCTCATGACTGCAAGCAGGTACGCGACGTATAAGTTCGTAGTTCGTACTTACTTGTCGTCTGGCTTCAGCTTCTTGTGAGGTGGAGGCATAGTTTGAAATTTGGACGTGGACAAAGGGCTTATAATTAGAACACTATTTACGGCTCAAGTCAATCGCCGCGCGCCATCTCATTTTCAAAAAGTTCACCATCACAAATGCAAAACGTGAGACCATTTGTAACTAGTAAAACTAGTTTGGTTTCCTTATCAATATCCCAACGTGTAGCATAATCCTTCACTTTGCTACGCGTCTCCGAATGGCGCGAAAAAAAATACCATTCAGTCCATCGGGCCTTTGTATCTTCACAAAAGACACATTTTAAAAGTTCAGTCATATGTATGGTTCAGTTCTTTTCAATTAGGAAGACGTGTTTTACTCGCCGTGCCGCACTTTATGCACACCTAGGCGCATTTTGTAAAAGGTCATAAGGTCAATGCAAAGCTGCAGTTACTACATTTTTGTACGATCTGAGAAGCAACCTCAGTGACTGCTTGTGTATATATTTGTTTTGCTGGACTGCCAAATAAGATGAATCATATCCTCCTACTAGGTCCACTTCTTTATGACGTCATGTCAAGACTGACCAAGAAGGAGTATCAGATGCAAGCCTTCATGAATGCTTTTGATTACTAGTGTTACAAAGTAGTGCCATGCAAAGCCAAAGAGGATGTGCAATGACAGTGGCTCTGTGGTTGGTTGTGACATCAAAGCTTTTGCACAAATGGCTTGTTTACTCTGGAGCCAAGTGCTGGGGAAATGGAAGTGCAGGTAGCAATGTCTCACGTAATTATGCTCTTTAAATCCAGGCTACATGTATGAACACTATGATGCCTGTGATGCATTTGTTCATGGTATCAGAGAGCAGCAAATATGGTCTCTAATCTGCTCTACATCTGCACACAACACTACAAAAACAAATTATTCATTGCAGCAATATAGGTGAGAGGCATTTAATTCCATATTTTATATTCTGATCACCACTGGCAATGCGAGTCGCAAGATATCTGTTAGGTTCAGTGTTAGAGAGCATCTAACATATGTGTCTCAAACAATGAACGCCAGGTTCAACTTTGAATATCCTGAAGCGCTATACAGTTCTTGAATGGGTACACCATATACATAGAGACTTTGACCAAAAGTGCACTTGGCTGCCTAATAGATGGGGCACATTATCAGCTACATGGAGCTGGATAAGTTAGGGTGGTCCAGTAGGTACCTGATAGCATCATATTATTAGTTCTCTTAGGTTCGACCTTTTTTTTTTAAAGACAACAAGTATGGAGACTGGGCACGACATTTTTAATACAAATATGTATTATTGCAGGACTGATTGTGGCTCATTTAATGATATCCATATTTGATTCATATAGACTATTATTAGTAGTACTATGATCTAATGAATACAATTAGTGTGGCAAGAAACGGAGTGTGCCAATGGATCAATTATACAACTATTAAAGCATGACCCATGGTCCTTATAAACGTTAGCAACTGTGTATATATTAAATGTTGATGTCAGGACTGCCTAGTTATTACAGGGTGTTTCTCATCAAGGAAAATTGTATACAAATTTACCCCAAACAGTTAATTACCAGATAATTCACTGTTTGTGGTTAGTTTATAAACAATTTTCCTTGATAAGGAGAAACAAACACCCTGTAGAATGCAAAGTGGTTTAGTTTGGATGGCCATATAAATAGATCTCCCTCTATAACGTTTTCTGGTCGCGTAACCAGACTATATAAATCACATCTGCAAACTAGTGCATGGGTAATTCCATATATATTATATATATATTTGCCACCCTTTTAGCATCATTGTCTAGTTTGGACATGCTATTTTCTCCATGTGTTCTCCCCATAGGAGTATACAAAATTGCTGTACATTTGTATACCCTATAGTGTACAGCTTTTTAAAAATCAGTATAAAATTTTCATAACCTTGGTTAACTCGGTTGAGCATATCCTGAGTCCTGAAACATTCTGATTGATTTGAATATAACCAAAACATTGCTAAGATAGAGGTCTACATAAAATTAATTGATTTTAATAACTTCTTGGCATGTTACATGAAAAAGTCATGAATTTGTAATGAATTGTGACCTATCCAAAAATATGAAAATACGAATCACACCAGACTTGTACCCCAAACATATTGAACTGAAAAGCTTACTGGGACACGTATTCTCAGGGCTGGGACAGCACAAAAAGTGGCTGGCAGCCATGTTATTCCTCCTTGCAACTGTTTGTTTACATAGGGCAGTTTACACAGCTAAGGTACTGTCAAAACATAACATGGCTGCCAGCCACTTTTTGTGCTGTCCCAGCCCTGAGAATACGTGTCCCAGTAAGCTTTTCAGTTCAATATGTTTGGGGGTATGGTTAGCTAACTATGGTACAAGTCTGGTGTGATTCGTATTTTCATATTTTTGGATAGGTCACAATTCATTACAAATTCATGACTTTATTTATGTAACATGCCAAGAAGTTATCAACAATTAATTTTATGTAGACCTCTATCTTAGCTATGTTTTGGATATATTCAAATCAATCAGAATGTTTCAGGACTCAGGATATGCTCAACTGAGTTAACCGAGGTTATGAAAATTTTAATTTGTCGTATATTAAAAGCTGTACACTATAGGGTATACAAATGTACAGCAATTTTGCATACTCCTATGGGAAGAACACATGGGGAAAATAGGCTAGCATGTCCAAACTAGACATTGATGCTAAAAGGGTGGCAAATATATATATATGGAATTACCCGCATGCAGGCGGGGGATGGGGTACTGGGAAAGACACTTCAGCACTGCTGCATAGTAGTTACGACATTAGAATGATGTTCCTACTATTAATAGTACATGATTCATGTGCAAACCTAAAATCTGCATTGCCAGTTTAAACATCTTCAAAGTATAAAGTAGTTGCGGTGGTTCCCACCCCAACAGCTGTAAATTCAAAACTGAATGAACCACTTTAAATGCATACACATACATTGAGAGATAACAATTCATGGTTTCACTGTACATGTACAGTAGCTGTAAGCCATGGCTTACAAGAATTAAGCACTTCTATCTCTACTTTAATATATAGGCAGTCTTCCATTAGATATTGACTTTGCCCTTGAAAGTCCAGCTTGTCATGAGCAATGAACTGAGGCACACCATATCCTCCGCTACCCATTGTACCCTCAGTCACTCTGCTGTAAGCATCATCATCACTGCCACATTCAAAATTCACCGTGTGATGATCTTCGTCATTGAGCTGGTTGAGGAGGGTGATGGAACATTTGCATTTTAATGGCCATATAAGGTTATCATCATTCGTCCCTTTCATTATGTACAGGTACACAGACACATTTGTACCGTCCCCATCACCATGGCCATTGGCATCTACTCTAAGACACATCATATAGCCACTGTTATGGGTGTAAAATCCAGGACTGAACCAAGATTGATTGGACTCTTTGAGCTGTTGAAAGTGAGGCATCCTACACACATTATGGACAACTTGGCCCTGCAACTTTTTAAGTGTGTCAATCTCTTTCATTGCATGGACATGATGAAGCGGAATGTGGTCATCCATCTGCTCCCTCAGTGATCTGAAAGTGCATCCAGTATAAATGTATGGGCAACTGATAGTCGTCTTAGGACAAATAGAGCGATGGTCATTCATTTCCTTCCTCAACACCTTGACATTACATCCATTATTTGGACAGGGGGCCATTTTACCAGGACACTGTAACCGATGGATACTTTTAGCTTTTATCATATCTTTATAGATTCCTTCCGTTTTGCAATGCTTACAGATATGTTTTCGAAAGGGACACTTCTTAGTAACATGATGCTGCTGACGAGCAAAACTGATGTTGCATCCACAGCCATTAGAACATGGGACCAATGCATGCTCACATGTTTTAAGATGTCCTTCAAGCAATCCAAGCTCATCTACCCAGAGGCAATTTCTTGAAGTACACTTCACTTTCAGACTTCTTATCCGTTGTGAAATATTCACATCAGGAAAAGCATCCAGTGGTTGGCGACATGTGGGACATGTCTCAGCAGTGCTCCTCTGTTTATCATAGCATGACTTGCAGTACAGCTTGGCACACTCACACCTTGTCTGCTGGGGGTCTCGAGCAGGAAGAAGACAGGTTGCACAGTAGTCATCAGGGTGAGGGGCATCAATGAAGTCATATTCATAGCCTCCTGCACTGGAAGATAATAGTTAAAATCAAGTAAAATGATTATTAGTACATAGTACTGTTATAACACAAACATTTTCTGCATACATTTAGTAATGAAGCGGTCTTTCAAATTTGGACGAGCCCAGTAGCTAAATTGATTTCAAGTAACCTCAACTACATAGTTACAGAATGGGATTGGAAATGCTTTACATGCCTGATTTTAACGTTTCGCATGTGCATGACATCATAATTCAATGCCGGGATTCACCAGTACAAAAATGTGCAGGACAAATGCCACAGTGCTAATAGTGCAAAAATTGGCTTGGCGGATGCACAAG
Source organism: Spongilla lacustris (assembly GCA_949361645.1). Classification (NCBI taxonomy): domain Eukaryota; kingdom Metazoa; phylum Porifera; class Demospongiae; order Spongillida; family Spongillidae; genus Spongilla; species Spongilla lacustris. The sequence continues at coordinate 6,920,740 of OX442421.1, read as the reverse complement.
GTTTATGATATATCATCACAGGAAGCAAATACATCCATATATCCTGATTGCACAACCTCTTTAAATTTTCTTATCCCAAATGAACACACGGGGAAGAGAGCAAGCATTTCCGCAGGTGACACAATACAGAATCCTGCTAATTGATGTGATAGGGGGTGGTGCTGGTGCTGTGGCGCAGGCGGGCATTAAACAGAAGCTATATAAACCTTCTGCACTTCACTTGATGGCATTTCTCTAAAAACCTTCCTCATGCAACGGAAGCTGTTGATCGGATTTTCAGCCAACCGGCAAACCAAAGTGAATCGAAGCTCTGATTGTAACTGGCGAGTAATTTTAGGAAGCAACTTTACCTGAAAGTAACCGATTCTTTGTTGACGAGAATGGAGTTTGATCGAAAGACAACTCCACCCCTTGACAATAAAATCAGGATAAAATGTAGGTATCCGCCTAATTTCCTGTCAACCCAGTCCATATAGTTCATAGACAGTCAGCTGGAAGGCGACGTATTAAAACAGAATTGAGCTTAATTATACTCCTCTATATTCTGACAAATAAAGAGAATAAGCATTACCATTTCCCTGAAGAGCAAGAGGTCTTTACTTCAGCAAAACGCATCAGGTTTGGGTGAAGTAGGATTTCCAAATGCCTATGCAGAACAATGGTTGAACAGCAGGTGCAACACAGAAAGAACCAAATAATCTGAAACCACAGAAAGTAATCTACAAATCTGTGGAGACAGACTGAAACACTGTCTTGAATCAGATATCCCTATTTCCCAAGCCCATGCCATATCAGGGCCCATATGTCACCACCGAGATGCAGGACAGATGGGCTAGGCTGGATCACGAATGCGCTATGCTGAGGACCACAACCTCCCTGATCTTCACCAAAGATGGCATGGTGGAAGTGGTAAAAGACACTCAGGAGAAGCTGGAACAGATCGAGGCTATCCTAGTGAACAATGGTCTAACAGAAGCCAACCTGGGATGAGTGTCAAACTCATACCCAAGAGTACCTTACTCTTCCTATCTCCATTCCCTTCCAGGGAAACCACAGAAGGATACAGAAGATGTAGGTGGAGAAGAGGAACAACCAAGACCACCTCCCAAGAAAGCTACATATGTGAGGAGGAAACCCCAACCCCCCAAAGAAAGAAATCCTCCGAGGGGATCCCAGGAAATCCAGGTAAAGATCAAGCAAAGTAGAAACTCGACTCCCTGATTCCCCCCTCTCCAATCAATTGTACTTGTAGTATTAAGTGCACTTGTGTATACTGCTCTTGCAAGATCAATCTTTTGCCACGTGACCTTGAAGCTTATTTAACATAAGAACATGGGGGTTATTAACCAGTACAAATCCAGCATTCCTGGTTAACCTATCACATTGCACTCTCAATAGTGTTATGGCAGGACTCATACACATTAACACCTATACAATGTATACATACAATAGTGGCCTCAGCAGGTGCCTTCTCTGAGGTCTCCATTCATATACACACTCTTGCGCACAATGAACACCCAGGCGCACAATGAGACGGGCTTTTGTCTTCTTTGTCTTCTTTGTACATGTGTATATATATACTAGCTGTGTTCTGTATTGGACCTCCACACTTCTCCTGCATTTATTTGCTATATCTATCATCTTTGTGATTCTGGCTGAGCAACACGTCACGGAGCTATCTGCGCTTTTACCTAGACTTTATCCTGATTTCATATCCTTGCGTGTCAAAAACACAACAGATAGTAACACCAAGAAACTATTGAGAAAAGGCTTAACATTCATTACAAAACCACGGTTAAGAAACAAGGCAGGTTAATGACTTTTTTGATAAACTCATGCTCAAGTAAATGTTAAGAGGGCGAGATAGACCCATCTCGAAACTATATTGGTAGACTGGGTACGACCTGGGTAAGGTTGACTGTAACCTTATCGAACAACTTGTTCACAGAGTACGTGAAGTGGCCACCCCTCTGCTAAAATATATATATATATATAGCAGAGACAACCTTGGTTACATAGCCATTAGAAACTTGCTGTGATGACCAAAAATATCATAATCAAGAAGGCTGATAAAGGATTAGTCATAGTGGTTGAAAACAGTAAGGACTATGTAGAACACGTATTTGATGAATCAGTTCTGAACTTCACTTCATGGCATTTCTCTCAAAAAGTTTCCGCATGCGGAAGCTGTTCAGATTTTCAGCCAATCGGCAAACCAAAGTGAATTGATGCGGTAATTGCATACTTCGCTGTTATAAATTGGCAATTACCGCCACACATGGAGAGAGCAATCGAATCTGCGTACAGACGTTTGGGGTATTCAGAATAGCAGCTAAGAAGCTTAGTAGATGTATTGAGTGGGCACGATGCTTTTGTCAGATTTACAACGGGGTACAGCAAGTCATTATGTTACGCCATGTGGGGTTTTGATGAACTAATATTGCACCAGAAGGTTCATTGCTTCAATTGTGTAGTTGGTGTGTTTAGTTTGCCTGAACCATAGGAACATAAACTTCCAACATCTGAGCACTCTAAGTTTGTCACCAAGATTTTTTTTAAATCAAGTATCTCTTTTGCATACTCTTGGAGATCTTCTTCCTGTGCTTATTTCTTTTTGGTCTGTAATATTCTATGTCCACAAACTCATGCACAATGATGTCAACAGCTGCTTTGACCCTTAGATCTGGAAGGTCTAGGTACATGTTTACGTCTGGATAAGTCTCCATATGGTGGCATTATACATTCCTCACGATGTATTATATAATCACTGGACAGAATTGAGCATGGGACTTTTAACCAGACCCACTTTTCACGTAGCAGTAATGTAATCCATTAAAAAATCAAAGAAAAACTGGCCGCGTACCGGAGTAAGTATAAACATTGGAATATGCTTGGTCCACCGTAAAAATGCTCATCTGGGGCGTTATCACTCACTTTGCTATACAAAAAACGTTGTCGAGTGCGACAGAGCAAAAACGTAGCCATTTTACAACGAATACATTAAGAACACTCCTGACGTATGACCGTTGTTAGCAACTAGGTACTACACATCAGACATGCACTGGATCTCATCCGTATTTGATACAGGCCTAGTCATAGATAGAGTGGGCTACATATATATTAAGTACTCTACTCACTTGTCTGTAAGCTTCACCTTCTTCTGTGGCGGAGGCATAGGGAGGGCCATTGATTCCTTCAGCCGGCAACCTCGAAATATAGATAGCAACAGCAGCACGTTCAGAATAGTAGACCGCGTGGCGTATAACGTTTGATGTTCTCGCCTCGTACCCAGACCAAAATGTATTGACGTCATGTTAATACCGGTACTTTTCATGCAGAGGTACGGTCCAGTCAGCCAGGAAGTGTCAAACTCAGGGGCCGGGCAGAGATAATCTGGTCATGGGAACAGTAATTCCTAGAGGAAACATTCTTTTCTAGGCACCAATGTCCAGAGGGGACAATCATGCCTAGCCAAGGGGGACAACTGTTCCAGGGGACTGCCACTATCAAAATGGCGCTATGAGTATTGCGGATATGAAAGGTGTCCATCTTTTAGAGTTTCCTGATACTTTGGTCCCCTGTACAAATTATGGATATGAATGACCATCGCTCTCTTTGTCCAAAGAAGACTATCAGCTGCCCATATATAAATGCTGGATGCACTTTCAGATCACTGAGGGAGCAGATGGATGACCATGTAGCCAGCACGATACTCAGCAAGATGAAGCCGTAGAGTACCACGAAGATAGTTGCTTCCACAGCCATTAGAACATGGGACTGATGCATGCTCACATTCTTCAAGATGTACTTCAAGCAATCCTAGCAGGGACAATTTCTAGAACTACATTTCACTTTCAGACTTCTCACCCTTTGTGAGATATTGTGATCAGGAAAAGCATCCAGTGGAAGTTATTGCACACACCCATCCACCAAGTTCCCTGTTCATGTGCAGGTGATAACTTCAGTGAAGGTGGATGAAGGACATCAGTAATGGGAGGAGGTGGAAGGTACCAGTGATGGGCACATGACCCTATAGGCCTACTAGTTTCATTTATAATTACTGCATAAAATGATATTGCTAACACAACAGCATGGAGAAATGCCACAAAGCGGCACATATTTAGAGCACCACAGAACTAGTCAAATGATTGGATGAGGGTGTGGTCAAGCATGTAGACTGTAACATGTAAGACAGACTGTGTGTGTTACTGAATGCAAAAAATAATCGCAGTCTGCAGGCATATATATTTTAAAATAATAGGAAATGAAATGTGAATGAATGCATCATTGTACGTTACACGTATTTGACATCTGTACAGCCACCCGATCTAAGACAATAGTTCTCAGCCTCTCAATCTCAGCCAACAGCCTGTTGACCTGCTCCAGTCTGGCCGTCAAGTTGCCCCACTCTAGGGACACATCATTTTCTATTGCCATGTAGTTCCCTAGCAACAGAACAGGTGCTAGTACACCACACCAGGTAGGGAAATAAAACAACTCAACATACGTTTAGCCCCAAACAGCAGAGAGGCGCTGGGGTCCTTCCCTTCGCTCATTGCAATGGCAACGTTCACCAAGGACTCCAAGTCTTCCACAGACTCCATGATCTGAAGCAATTGTAGCAACTAAATAATCACACCCTACAGGAGAGCACATGGGGAGAACTAACCTTTCCAACCAGCTCCAGTGATACATGACTCTGAGCTTCACTCACACCAGTCAGCAGCTTAGCAGTCTACACACAAAGTACACATAATGCTTCTTCCACACATTAACACATACAGCCTTGCTAATGATGAAGTATACCTTAAAAGCATTATGGCACTTTGAACATTTTACAAACATATGTACAATACACCAACCTCCTCAGATGCTTCCTGTAGTGTGCTTTTCTCTTCCAAAAGACCCTGGTTCTGGCTCTCAAGCTACAAGAAGGAAAAGGTGATGCAGGGAAAGTCCCAAAAATGTGGCCAATATCACATGAACTAAATGTGTATATCGTCATATTTATGGTAAGCATAACCCCATTGGCCCAATAGTCACTTAGCATTACAATGTATGTCTATCACCCCCTGGTATGTTATTTGTTTGGGTAGATGCACAGGAAACAGTTGGTGGAGAACACACTAACCCAGGGGGCTGTAGCACCATTCATGCGAACATACGTATAAATAATACCATCTTCTCTGACATCAAAACAGCTCCTAACCTCCTTCATGGATGACTTCAGCTGTCCAATGGTCCCCTGGCTGGACTGCAGCTCACTGCTGAGTGCAGTCATGGCGTCCTAGAGCAGTAACAATGGAATGAGAAGATCACATGACCACAACAATGATAGGTGGGGAGGAGGCTCACCATATGACGGGTGAGATGTGGGGGTGGGGAAGGGGCTCACCATATGATGGACAGGGGGGAGGGGGCTCACCATATGACGGGTAAGATGTGGGATGTGGGGGTGGGGAGGGGGCTCACCATATGATGGGTAATATGTAGGGGGGGAGGGGGGGGCTCACCGAGTTCTTTGCCAGCTGCTGCTCCAGTGCTTTGGCTCTCTTGGCCAAGGTCTTATGTTGGGACCTCAGCTTGGCAGTGGCCTCCAGGAACCTCTCCCTGTGCCTCTCCCTCATGGCCTGCAGCTCATGGCGACATTTGGCCTCTGCCTCAAATAACATCTGAACAAGGGGGAAGGAGGGGCAGAGTAGGTGGGCGGAGTCACAAAGGACACACACCACTCTGCTAATGTGCGGCCAACCTTTTGAAGTTTTTCACACTCCTTCCTCAGCTGTGAATTCTCAGGCTCCAGAGAGGCAATCCTTTTCTCTTGGGACTCTGAGCACACCCTGACAAGGCACACAAATGATGATAGCAGGAGACAGCCCTCCACACCACCCCCACACAAAGCTCACCCTCCACACCACCCCCACACAAAGCTCACCTTAGCTCCCCCAGCTCTTTCTGGAGCATCTCAACATCTTCCTGGGAGCTCTGGAGGAGTGCCTCCTACAACACCACATGGGTGCACAAGCCATAAACACTCCTCCAATGCCAGTTCCCTCTCCATAATTACCTTCTCACGCAGCACAGCACTGGTCATCTGGAGGGCGTGGTGCTTCTCGGCTAGCTCCCTGGCCTGAGCATGAAGCTGGGACTGGAGCTCCATAACCTGGTGCCAAGGAGAGAGACATCAGGTCAGGTAGCACATATCATCGTTCACCAATTACATATTTATCGGTTTTTGATTAACAATGAAGTGTTGTGCAATTGCAAAGAGTAACTTTGGTAGTTAAAGGTTGGTACAATATTATGCATCCTACCCTAGCCAGGGGATGTCGTGTTAAAAGCTGGTATGTGTATGCACAGCTGGGTAGTATCAGATATGTAGAGCCACATAAACTTTGCAAAGCCAGTTCATGTTAATGAGCTTCACATTACATGTACTATCTCTCTTCACTCTAATTCACCATATTTTCCAATCCCCCCCCCCCCCCCCATGCACACATATTCTGCAGTTTGAGTTTTCAAGTACAAACTTAATTAATCACAAAACTTTGTTGATGGTCATGCCTCAATTCTCCCCATACTATGTTAACAGCAGCACTCAGTGAAGCTGGGTGAAGGAATGTGTGATGGTTGCAGTGGGAGGGGCATTGGTGATGGTGTGGGGTATAGAGGGGAGGGGCATTGGTGATGGTGTGGGGTATAGAGGGAGAGGCATTGGTGATGGGTATGGGGTATAGAGGGGAGGGGCATTGGTTATGGGTATGGGGTATAGAGGGGAGGGGCATTGGTGATGGGTATGGGGTATAGAGGGGAGGGGCATTGGTTATGGGTATGGGGTATAGAGGGGAGGGGCATTGGTTATGGGTATGGGGTATAGAGGGGAGGGGCATTGGTGATGGGTATGGGGTATAGAGGGGAGGGGCATTGGTGATGGTGTGAGGTATAGAGGGGAGGGGCATTGGTGATGGTGTGGGGTATAGAGGGGAGGGACATTGGTGATGGTGTGGGGTATAGAGGGGAGGGGCATTGGTGATGGTGTGGGGTATAGAGGGGAGGGGCATTGGTGATGGTGTGGGGTATAGAGGGGAGGGGCATTGGTGATGGTGTGAGGTATAGTGGGGAGGGACATTGGTGATGGTGTGGGGTATAGAGAGGAGGGGCATTGGTGATGGTGTGGGGTATAGAGGGGAGGGACATTGGTGATGGTGTGGGGTATAGAGGGGAGGGACATTGGTGATGGTGTGGGGTATAGAGGGGAGGGGCATTGGTGATGGTGTGAGGTATAGAGGGGAGGGGCATTAGTGATGGTGTGGGGTATAGAGGGGAGGGGCATTGGTGATGGTGTGGGGTATAGAGGGGAGGGGCATTGGTGATGGTGTGGGGTATAGAGGGAAGGGACATTGGTGATGGTGTGGGGTATAGAGGGGAGGGACATTGGTGATGGTGTGGGGTATAGAGGGGAGGGACATTGGTGATGGTGTGGGGTATAGAGGGGAGGGGCATTGGTTATGGGTATGGGGTATAGAGGGGAGGGGCATTGGTGATGGGTATGGGGTATAGAGGGGAGGGGCATTGGTTATGGGTATGGGGTATAGAGGGGAGGGACATTGGTTATGGGTATGGGGTATAGAGGGGAGGGGCATTGGTTATGGGTATGGGGTATAGAGGGGAGGGGCATTGGTTATGGGTATGGGGTATAGAGGGGAGGGGCATTGGTGATGGGTATGGGGTATAGAGGGGAGGGGCATTGGTGATGGTGTGAGGTATAGAGGGGAGGGGCATTGGTGATGGTGTGGGGTATAGAGGGGAGGGACATTGGTGATGGTGTGGGGTATAGAGGGGAGGGGCATTGGTGATGGTGTGGGGTATAGAGGGGAGGGGCATTGGTGATGGTGTGGGGTATAGAGGGGAGGGGCATTGGTGATGGTGTGAGGTATAGTGGGGAGGGACATTGGTGATGGTGTGGGGTATAGAGAGGAGGGGCATTGGTGATGGTGTGGGGTATAGAGGGGAGGGACATTGGTGATGGTGTGGGGTATAGAGGGGAGGGACATTGGTGATGGTGTGGGGTATAGAGGGGAGGGGCATTGGTGATGGTGTGAGGTATAGAGGGGAGGGGCATTAGTGATGGTGTGGGGTATAGAGGGGAGGGGCATTGGTGATGGTGTGGGGTATAGAGGGGAGGGGCATTGGTGATGGTGTGGGGTATAGAGGGAAGGGACATTGGTGATGGTGTGGGGTATAGAGGGGAGGGACATTGGTGATGGTGTGGGGTATAGAGGGGAGGGACATTGGTGATTGTGTGGGGTATAGAGGGGAGGGACATTGGTTATGGGTATGGGGTATAGAGGGGAGGGGCATTGGTTATGGGTATGGGGTATAGAGGGGAGGGGCATTGGTGATGGGTATGGGGTATAGAGGGGAGGGGCATTGGTGATGGTGTGAGGTATAGAGGGGAGGGGCATTGGTGATGGTGTGGGGTATAGAGGGGAGGGACATTGGTGATGGTGTGGGGTATAGAGGGGAGGGGCATTGGTGATGGTGTGGGGTATAGAGGGGAGGGGCATTGGTGATGGTGTGGGGTATAGAGGGGAGGGGCATTGGTGATGGTGTGAGGTATAGTGGGGAGGGACATTGGTGATGGTGTGGGGTATAGAGGGGAGGGGCATTGGTGATGGTGTGGGGTATAGAGGGGAGGGACATTGGTGATGGTGTGGGGTATAGAGGGGAGGGACATTGGTGATGGTGTGGGGTATAGAGGGGAGGGGCATTGGTGATGGTGTGAGGTATAGAGGGGAGGGGCATTAGTGATGGTGTGGGGTATAGAGGGGAGGGGCATTGGTGATGGTGTGGGGTATAGAGGGGAGGGGCATTGGTGATGGTGTGGGGTATAGAGGGAAGGGACATTGGTGATGGTGTGGGGTATAGAGGGGAGGGACATTGGTGATGGTGTGGGGTATAGAGGGGAGGGACATTGGTGATGGTGTGGGGTATAGAGGGGAGGGGCATTGGTGATGGTGTGGGGTATAGAGGGGAGGGACATTGGTGATGGTGTGGGGTATAGAGGGGAGGGCATTGGTGATGGTGTGAGGTATAGAGGGGAGTGGCATTGGTGATGGTGTGAGGTATAGAGGGGAGGGACATTGGTGATGGGTGTGGGGTATAGAGGGGAGGGGCATTGGTGATGGTGTGAGGTATAGAGGGGAGGGGCATTGGTGATGGTGTGGGGTATAGAGGGGAGGAGCATTGGTGATGGTCTGGGGTATAGAGGGGAGGGACATTGGTGATGGGTGTGAGGTATAGAGGGGAGGGACATTGGTGATGGTGTGGGGTATAGAGGGGAGGGGCATTGGTGATGGTGTGGGGTATAGAGGGGAGGGGCATTGGTGATGGTGTGAGGTATAGAGGGGAGGGACATTGGTGATGGTGTGGGGTATAGAGGGGAGGGGCATTGGTGATGGTGTGGGGTATAGAGGGGAGGGACATTGGTGATGGTGTGGGGTATAGAGGGGAGGGACATTGGTGATGGTGTGGGGTATAGAGGGGAGGGGCATTGGTGATGGTGTGGGGTATAGAGGGGAGGGACATTGGTGATGGTGTGGGGTATAGAGGGGAGGGGCATTGGTGATGGTGTGGGGTATAGAGGGAGGGGCATTGGTGATTGTGTGGGGTATAGAGGGGAGAGGCATTGGTGATGGGTGTGGGGTATAGAGGGGAGGGACATTGGTGATGGTGTGGGGTATAGAGGGGAGGGACATTGGTGATGGTGTGGGGTATAGAGGGGAGGGACATTGGTGATGGTGTGGGGTGCAGTGGACATCCTACTGTTAAGTTATTTACAGAAATATGTTCAATATCAGCTGGTCTGGGACAATGCCAAGGAGGAAGGAGGGGGGAGGAGGAGGGAGTGCACTAGGGGATGCGAAGGAGGGGGGAGGAGGAAGTGCACTATGGGATGCCCCTCCATGTACCATACCTTGGCCTTCAGCCGCTTATGTTCTTCTATGACAGGAGCTGAGGTGGCATATTGTTCTGCCCTCTCCTTGTAGTCACTGAAAACAAGCAGGTCATATCTAACATACCATCCAATCCATTTTTTCAACACAACATGATTCACATTGTATGCTGATAAATAATGTGCTTACATGTAAAAAAAAAAAACGTTTTGAAAATATATATCTTCAAATAGACAACAGTGCATACATGTACACAACAGAGCACTTGGTAGGTGAGGCCTTGAGCCTTGAAGGCTCACTACTGCTGAATGAATAGCGTGCTTAATACCCAATACCTGTATTGTGTTTAATAAGTAATGTTTGATAACTAATACATGTTCTTAATAACTACACGTAATACCTGCAGTGTGATGACTAACACCTGTAATGTGTAACTAACACAGGTATGTAATTAATGTGTTTTAACTATCACCTGTAATGTGTTTAATAACTATCTCCTGTATGTACTTTGTATGTCAACATCCTAAACACAGCCCAACTCACCCAAGTTCAGCACTGACATCTCCTAGCCTCTGCTCCAGTATTTCAACCATGCTCTTCTTCTCACTGAGCTGTGCACAGGAGGACATGTGTAACATGGTAAAATACCATAACACTGGTACTCCACCTGGTACCCCAACCTGGTACCTCCACCTCGTACCCCAACCTGGTACCCCAACCTGGTACCTCCACCTGGTACCCCAACCTGGTACTTCAACCTGGTACCCCAACCTGGTACCTCCACCTGGTACCCCAACCTGGTACCTCCACCTGGTGTACCCCAACCTGGTACCTCCACCTGGTACCCCAACCTGGTACTAGAGGGAGTGTGTAGCAATATAGACGAAGAGAGGGGGCACCATGGGTATGGATACCAATTTAGTGGGCCCAAGGATATTGTATATGGGCAGACACACACCACACTGTACATAGGCACACACACATCACACTGTACATAGGCACACACACCACACTGCACATAGGCACACACACCACACTGATACATAGGCACACACACACCACACTGTACATAGGCACACACACCAGGCACACACACCACACTGTACATAGGCACACACACCAGGCACACACACCACACTGTACATAGGCACACACACCAGGCACACACACCACACTGTACATAGGCACACACACCACACTGTACATACAATGTAGGCACACCTACCACACTGCACATAGGCACACACACCACACTGTACATAGGCACACACACCCCACTGTACATTGGCACACACACACCACTGTACATAGGCACACACACACCACTGTACATAGGCACACACACACCACTGTACATAGGCACACACACCACACTGTACATAGGCACACACACCACACTGCACATAGGCACACACACACCACTGTACATAGGCACACACACACCACTGTACATAGACACACACACCACACTGTACATAGACACACACACACCAAACTGTACATAGGCACACACACACACCACACTGTACATAGGCACACACACACGACACTGCACATAGGCACACACACACACCACTGTACATAGGCACACACACCACACTGCACACACACCACACAGCGAACACACCTGCTGCACAAGAGAACTGATCCTCTTGCTGGTTTCCCTGTCCAACTCTGCAAGTCTGGTCGTGACTTGTTTGATGTCATGTTCTGAACAACTAAACACGAAAAGCCACACTTAAATCATCAGCACCCCCTTCCTTTGGACTACTGACACTCTACCTATATGTATACCCTATTAAGTGCCACTCCCACTTCCTGTACTCACTCAAGCTTTTTAGACAGCCTTTCAATCTCTGAGTTTTTAGTGGTTGCTGTCTCCATAAGATCCAGTTTTAATCGATCATTTAGGGCTTCCAACTCCTGAAAGTGAAGTCAAGATGGTCAGTGCATAGATTGCAACACAACGCCTCAAGATCATATGGGCACATCTTCATGAAGGTCATATGGGTACATCTTCATGAAGTTCATATGGGTACACCGTCATGAAGGTCATATGGGTAAACCTTCATGAAGGTCATATGGGTACACCTTCATGAAGGTCATATGGGTACACCTTCATGAAGGTCATATGGCGATATCTTCACAAAGGTCATATTGGTACATCTTCATGAAGATCATATTAGTGCAGTCCTATTGGTACTGGCATTATACTTTGCTTTGGGGAAAATTGCATGTACAAGTACAGGGCACACAACTTGTTCTACAGCACTGCAGACTTCGACAGATTTCAATGGACACAAGGGTAGTGGTAAGGGCATAACAGCTTTGTAGCTGTTATGCCCTTACCACTACCCTTGTCCCCAGAGACACTGAAAGTGGTTGACAGCCAAACAAACCAAACAAGAGCAGGGATAGGTCCTTGGGTGTGCCAGCAGACATGAACTGTTGCCATGGGGATTAAATGAGCTATAAAAGCCACATGGACATGTATGCAAGCATGAAGTATTGCCCAGGACATGCAGAAGTATGGCTAATTAAGTATGGCTAATTAAAATTTTCAGTGCCCTATGACAGGCAGTCCACTGACCAGTGTGTAAGAACCAAAGATTGAAAAAAACTACCTGTAAATCCCTCGTCATGTCCCTCCCCATGTATATATTATGGATCATGTGTGTGCCTGGTCTTACAGAACAAGCAGCTAAGATATAAGCATGAAAGCTTACCATTCGAAAGACAGAGAAACTAGTGAAAGAACAGGGGGGGAAAAAGGCATCCAAATCCTGATATCTAAGTGTGTACTATGGGTAGTGTCTACGTCAATTAACTGTAAATGACAGTTAGAAGGGTTCACTATGAGGAAGAGACAACATGGATGGTCGGGAGATAATCAAATTATGGCTACCAGACCACCCAACAAGACAGATGTTCGATGAAAGGCACACACACACAGAGAGCATGTGGCCATCTGCCTATGTGCATGTACACACAGAGACAGCTTTGGTCTTCACCCCCTGTGGTGCTCACACAAGGTTCCATCATGCAGGCCAACACGTAGCTGTAGAGTAATCAAAGCAAGAAAACTGTTCGCTGCTGCCATGTAGACCAGACCTCTTTGTTAACTGAGGCCGGAAACCAAAAGCTTTCCTAATAAGGACGGGCATGTGTACCTAAAGCTTTCCTAATAATGTGTACCTAAAGCTTTCCTAATAAGGATGGGCATGTGTACCTAAAGCTTTCCTAATAAGGAAAGGGCATAACATGTATAGGTACTAAGCCCATCTGATTATTGCTAGGGGAACAAATAATCTATTTACATCACACATGCAAACAGCCACAAGCCCATACCACATGCAAATACAATGTACACACATAGGCATGATGATACACAGCTGCCAATTATGCTAATCCAAAAGCAGACCTAAATGGAGCACTTCCAACATTAGGTGAACAGTGAAGCCACCCCCACCCAGCAATGGCCCATTTTAAACCACTACCTTGCTGCACCCCAACAGCACTTGAGATATCTACTACCTGGTAAAGGAGATTACTACTACCTGGTACTTGAGATATCTACTACCTGGTAGATGAGATATCTACTACCTGGTACATGAGATATCTACTACCTGGTACATGAGATATCTACTACCTGGTAAAGGAGATTACTACTACCTGGTACTTGAGATATCTACTACCTGGTACATGAGATATCTACTACCTGGTACATGAGATTACTACTACCTGGTACTTGAGATATCTACTACCTGGTAGATGAGATATCTACTACCTGGTACATGAGATATCTACTACCTGGTACATGAGATATCTACTACCTGGTACATGAGATATCTACTACTTGGTACATGAGATATCTACTACCTGGTACTTGAGATATCTACTACCTAGTACATGAGATATCTACTACCTGGTAGATGAGATATCTACTACCTAGTACATGAGATATCTACTACTTGGTACATGAGATATCTACTACCTGGTACTTGAGATATCTACTACCTAGTACATGAGATATCTACTACCTGGTAGATGGGATATCTACTACCTGGTACATGAGATATCTACTACCTGGTAAAGGAGATTACTACTACCTGGTACATGAGATATCTACTACCTGGTACATGAGATATCTACTACCTGGTAGATGAGATATCTACTACATGATATTTAACTAGATTTGAAGTGCAAGAATTAGAATCAATACATCAAGGGCCCATAGGCAAGGCCCACCACCCACCATGTACATAACAGGGGGGGGGATAGAGAGAGAGACTTGAAGAGTGGCAGGGAGAGGAGGGTATAAATACACACCTGGATTCTGGAGGATAACATTGACTGGCTAGCTTCCTGCCCCTTCATCGCAACCATGTCTTTCAGCCTTGCCTCGCTGTCCTTCAATTCCTGCTGAAGTCTTGCCATGTTCTGCTTCAGCCTGGATGAATACAAATCACTTACATCAGAACAATAACCACCTTAACAAGTAAACAAACAGCAAATACAGGTGTACATTTTAACAGCCATGTACATGTACATGTATACAATGCCACACTTACATGCACTCAATAGCCATGCCACACACAATAGCCATGCCACACACACTCAATTGCTATGGCTGTGCAACATTCAATGGCCATGCCACACTCAAATAACAGTGCCACACTCGTATAGCACACACCCAACGGCCATGCCACACCCAACGGCCATGCAATACACACAAACCTCTCAATAAGTTGGCTCTTCTGGTTTAATATGCGGTCCTTCATCTCAAGGACTCCCTTCCAGCCTGATTCGCCTAAACGGCTATCACTCCTGGCTGGTGAGATCCCTAGCTGTCCCAGTGTCTCTGACAGTTTCTTAATCCTCTCCTTCTCGTCCAGATCGATCGACGCCTGCAGTTGGTCCATTCGGGACTCCGCGGTTTTGTCGCTGTTGGTGCCCAGAGGTGCAACCTTGGCTGTGGGGCAATGCGGTCTCGGACCTGAGCCTACAGCGAGAGCAGAGCCGGTAGACGCTGCCGAGAGGGCTTCCGACCCGCTGTTAACGGCTAGCTGCAGCTGCGCCCGCGCCAAAAAGGGGGACATGGGTCGGTCGGTCATGGGGGACATGGGCCGCTCTACGAGGGGATACCTCGACGAGTGGTGCTTGGGAGTGGAGTACGCGAAAATGGCGGGCGTCGGAGAAGTTGAAACAGAGGAAGAGGGATCGTCGTGAATGGAGCGCGGCCAGGAGGGCAATGCCTTTGAAGACATTTGAGAAAAGGCGGTGAAGGATGGTGCAATGTATCCGGAAGAGCTGGAAACAGAAGCTGCTGAAATGTGCTCAGCGCGGCGTAAATCGGCGGGAACCGGCTCTCCTTGAGAACGCGTCTGTTGTACGCCTAAGGGAACGGAGTGGGAAGCATAGAAGCATATAACTATGTTTATCAAATGCGCGATTACACACAAGCAACAGCAGCCAAATTTAGAACGCCTTTACAGTAGGCTTAGCCTTTTTCCCCCCAGAACTCAACAGTATATTAAAATGTCATACATTCTACTGCTAACCATACCATGAGCTTGGTTCTGCGCATCTGACGCAAGGAAGGCAGTTTCTAGCTTCGAAGACATAGGATATGGTGTAGACCATTCTGATATCTTGCCGTAGGAATGAGTCGGATTTGTGGACATATTCGAATGAAAATTAAATGATACTCACGTGCACGTGTGGAGTTTTATTTCAAAATATTGATGTGCTAATTAAACGAGTTTCCGTTCCAGTCACAATACATAATTTTCATGTTTACCATGCAATACTGTGTACATGTGCACTGTACAGCGCCTTCATTAACATGGCTATGCTGCAAGTTCGTCGTCGCCTGGGGGACACCAGCATGGTTCTCTCGGTACTAGGAATGGGAGGTTCAGGATACGGGAATTCTTACGGCACTTTTGACGAGAAAGAAGCGGTTCGAGCAATGAAATATGCTCTTGATAGAGGTATCAACTATCTCGACACAGCATACTGGTACGGACAGGGTTCTTCCGAGCGTTTTATCGGCAATGCATTGAAAGGGATACCGCGAGAGAGGTACTTTATCGCCACAAAGGTAGCACGATACGAGAAAGACGCAGCCAAAATGTTCGACTTCTCTGCTGAAAAGGTAACAGCGAGCGCTCAGGAGAGCCTACAGAGGCTGCAGTTGGACTATGTTGACCTCCTTCAGGCCCACGACGTGGAGTTTGCACCGTCCGTAGACGTTGTCGTACAAAGCACACTTCCCGCGCTACAGAGACTGAAGGAGCGCGGGCTGTGCAGGTACATCGGCATCACTGGCTACCCGCTCTCCACACTGAGAGCCATCGTCGAGAAGAGCCCCGTGAAGATAGACAGCGTCCTCTCCTATTGCAGACTCACTCTAAACGACTCGTCCCTAACCGACGAATTCAGCTACTACAAGGCCAATGGCATCCCGCTCATCAACGCCAGTCCCGTAGGCATGGGTCTCCTTACGGAAGGCGGCAAGGGCATACCGCCATGGCACCCAGCATCGCCTGAGATAAAGAAGGCTGCAGTGGACGCGTCAAGATACTGTTCAGAACACGGTGTAGACATCACGCGACTAGCCGTCAACTACAGCACCAGCTTTAAAGAGGTATGTATTATCAGCAGCAATAGATAGCTACAGATCGATGTATTCTTAACCCATCAGGTCACTACCACCCTGGTGAGCATGACCACAAGGGCCATGGTAGACAGCAACATAGAGGCAGCATGCCTTCCTCTTACTAAGAAGGAAGCTGAGGTGAGGGACCACATTAAGAGGACCTTCTTTGACCCCCTCCAGTCCAAGCACTGGGAAGGTGTGGAGTTGGAGAAGTATAGAAAAGACATAACAAAATCCCTTTAATTTGATCGCAGTAGCAGCTGCAAATCCTTTTTGTAAGTTTAGGAATTCACACAGTATGCAGAAATTATTGTTTGTAGGTAGCACCTTTTTGTCAAAATCAACTTGCTTATGCAATCTGCTTGCCATGAGGCCCCTGATAAAAAAAAGGGGGAGGGAGGGGGTTATCAAGTACAATGTATGTCATATTTACTATCCAAGAACATCTAACCATTAAGGCCATGTGTGCAACTCAAATGAATACATGTATGAGTAAAATTTCAGTAAAACTCTACATTGCAGTTTACTGAGGCTTACTGAACTTTTACCCATTTCATTTGAGTTGCACACAACATGTTGCCTAGTGTATGCACAACAAACAGAACTTTGAGGGAACTGGGATTCAAGGCATCACTATCACACAAACTAGAGTGATTGATAAATTTAAATTTGCAAAGTATAATCTAAATTCTAAGGCTGTTGCATGGCAGCTTCCTCCTCCATTACCACAAGTCTCAACCACTAAGGGAAGGTAACCAGGACACTTGGCATTGTTACACTGATGTTTGTGCCACTTCAGCAGCAATGAGCACCTGACTGACCCAAAATTGTTGGTTTTTTAATTATTGAAAGTTATAATTAGTAATTAAAAAAACTCTCTCTGAGAAAGGTAATGGTATATAGAATTTGAAGGCAATGGTGGTTTAAGAAACAAGGGTTCAATGGTGCAAAACATTGAAGTCCGTTACAGTTACATCACTAAATACCTGAGTGTTCACAACAGAATGCAATACTTTTAAACAAATAAGATTCCTTTAAAGTAGGATTATCGATTTAAATAATGATTTAAAAAATATGAACTGTAATATTTAATTGCATTTAAAAAGAAAATCAAATAGTGTCTATAATGTACAGCAACATTTTAACTAATTGATGAATTTATAAAGTTTGAAAAAATATTAAATTCTACTTACGTTTTTCTAGTTAATATTCAAAACAAATCAAACTTGAAGACCTAAACTTTGAATTTAATAACTCACTATTGCATAATACCAAATCATATGGTAGTTGATTTGATTATGGATATGCCTACTTAAACTAGACAGCCAAATATTGACCTTAAACTCACTTTTGAACTTAGTAACTTGAAAGAAATGCTGTTCCACTGCATATCATATCAAAAATGCCTAAATCACCTTGAATATGTTGGGTACGTAGGCCGACCTATGAATACAAGATAGACCATATGGCCGCCACTACGGTTCCGACGTCGACGCTGGGTTGTGGACCTGCAATGTTGTACAGGCGTCTGGAAGACACCAATGTTGCAACCTCGGTGTTAGGATTGGGTGGCTCAGTTTACGGACAGTTACACGTCGATCATTTTGACGAAGAGGAAGCCACTCGCGCATTTAAATATGCCATCGACCGCGGCATTAACTATATCGACACGGCATACTGGTACGGACAGGGTGCTTCCGAGCGCTTTATCGGCAATGCATTGAAAGGGATACCGCGAGAGAGGCACAAAGGTAGCAAGATACGAGAAAGACGCAGCCAAAATGTTCGACTTCTCTGCTGAAAAGGTAACAGCGAGCGCTCAGGAGAGCCTACAGAGGCTGCAGTTGGACTACGTCGACCTCCTTCAGGTTCACGACGTGGAGTTTGCACCGTCCGTAGACGTTGTCGTACAAAGCACACTTCCCGCGCTACAGAGACTGAAGGAGCGCGGGCTGTGCAGGTACATCGGCATCACTGGCTACCCGCTTTCCACACTGAGAGCCATCGTCGAGAAGAGCCCCGTGAAGATAGACAGCGTCCTCTCCTATTGCAGACTCACTCTAAACGACTCGTCCCTAACCGACGAATTCAGCTACTACAAGGCCAAAGGCATCCCGCTCATCAACGCCAGTCCCGTAGGCATGGGTCTCCTTACGGAAGGCGGCAAGGGCATACCGCCATGGCACCCAGCATCGCCGGAGTTAGGCACTGCGGAATCCTTGATTTTGGACCGTAAAATCCTAGACGTCAGAAGAAAATTTTTCTGTTTGCAATTTTAAAAATATTTATTGACACCATTTGGTAAAAACGATCTGGTAGCTTCATTGTGCTTCGTTGTGGCTTACTATGCATTAAGAACGACTGCCGAATGCGTGAGCAATAGACCAGACTAGTTTTTAAGTTTTAAAACACGCACCGTATTTATTAAGTGTTGTTCAAATCGAATATAGTTTTCTGGCCACGATTTTCGACTCCTAAACGCTGCGTCCCCTCCACGGTAGGTATTCTCCCCTCTAGATAATTCATCCTTCTATCTTTCTACGAAGTTTCATAAAGATTTGACGAAGCGCAGGGTACCTTCTACGATGCGCCAGTTACGGAACATCTTTGGACCGATACATCAAATGGTACTATACACCAGGATCTACAGAAGCATCATTTTTTATAACTTAGATCATAACTTTTGGGTTTGGATCACTAAAAATGTCGGAATTCCTATCTGACACTGAATTTTCAGGGTCAAAACATAAAGGTATCTTCAGGTTAAGGTTTTTGGCTTACAACTCAACAAATAGTTCGACTTAAGAGCTCCTTTTTGTTTTGCCAGATAGCTCATTATAGTAGCTATATATATGGAATGTTTGAACTCTTAACTCCAATTCGTTGTGAAGTTAGGATTGCTTTTATAAGGTTTTTGATATGAGTGCTGCTTAGCATCATTACGGCCGAATTAATTCGACTTAAGAGATGAAAATCATGTCATACTATTCAGAGGTCCCTAAAGTAACCATATAATTTTTAATAATTTATTGGACATTTGTTAACCATACTAAACATTGCTATAAAGGCAGAAAAGCGTCTAATTTAAGAAATTGTATTTAATGTTAGGATTCTTCAGTAAATGTATTTGATTACGTGACGTCACTGAGGGTGTGCGTACTACAGATAGCCAGTTATCCGCGTCAAACGCCACGGGTTCTTTTCAGAAATCAGAACCAATGCAGCTTGACATCCCAGAGGGACCATTCTGGAACAAGAGCCACGAGCCTAATCCGAAAGCGCGTGATATGACGGGTCTATTAGTGGAAGATCTCAGAGAGGAGGCAAAAGCATGGTGCTTGCAGAACTCGTTAAACGAATCAGAATTTCAGCTGACGCTTACGACATAGATTGCAGCAATATAATATAATTATATACATGCATATATAATCAACAATGTTGATGTCAACCGAACAGCTAGCCATAGCTGCACTTGTACTGCAACGAGTACAATAGTCAGCCAGGTGAGGGCCTTTATACATATAGTATGCCACCATTAAAATACGTTCTACTATGGTTTTCAAGTGTAGCTGTGAATGTTAGAATCTTAGAGTTATACTGAGACATTATAACCTCATAAGATGACTATACATCTTGCAAAAAATATACATGTATACTATGACAATTCCACAGGAGCAGCAAACCTTCATTTCCAGAGTATTTACTAATTTAACTTCTCTGCAAGGTGCATGTAAATTCACCAACGTACTATACGATGGGCAGATAACCCATAAAGCAAGTTACCAAAACTAAAAATGAAATATTGAATGATGGATGAATCTGAAGAATAAGGAATTGATGGTCATTGACATGCTCGTGGACTATTTATTGGTGATTTAGTGTTTGTGGCCAATGAAAATAATATTCTTCTATGCTAAATGATATTGTGCTCAAGTGTATGCATGCTAGTCAGTTTTTTGTTCACAATTTGAAAATATACATGTAATGAATTTTAGTTAAAACCCTTCTAAAAGTCTTAACAAAGTCAGAACCACTTATATGCAATGTTTGGAATTAATATCTTACGGAATGGCAAGGTTATGCTTTATTGTTCCTCAACCGTCACAGTTTTTATTGCGATTACGCATTGACCGCTGTACAAAAAAAGTTGTCACTTTGGCGCTACATATCTCCGGTGCTAAATATGCTACGGTGACGCATAAAGTATGTTAAACGCAGCTTTTTTTGCTCTTTCTAACGATAATAATATTATAATCTTTTGAGCATTTTTAAAAAAATTCCGCAGTGCCTACCGGAGTTAAAGAAGGCTGCAGTGGACGCGTCAAGATACTGTTCAGAACACGGTGTAGACATCACGCGACTAGCCATCAACTACAGCACCAGCTTTAAAGAGGTATGTATGCAGGGGCGTACACACGGGTAGTCCGTACAATGTACAAGGATTGTGTTTCAAAATATAAATCTAAGTACATTTAATTTTACACGCCCCTTTGCCGCAGGAAGGATCAAAACATTAGCGGCCATATTGTTTTGAACCAAAACGTGTGCTACGACGATGACGTAATCTAACACCGTAATTGTACGCACACCATTAATTAAATTGAGATATCCATTGAGCTGAATATGAACACTTTGAAATCACTTATGAGTCTTCTATGTTTTAGTTTTATTACACTGTTTCATATTTAAATAAATAATACTCACCAGATGTGTTTTGCATTAACTATAGGCTGTTTAAGATTGTTGTATTATTAATAATAATAAACATTTCACTTGGTTCCATGTACATGTACGTGCTTTGGTTATCATCTTTCGTACGTAATGAAAACAAAAATTCTAAATAACGCACAAATTTTGGGACAAAATAATATCATCACTAATGTTTTGTCAAACCTTCCTGCGATGACGTGGCAAGGGGTCTTATAGCAACAATTAAATTGTTAGTGGTGGATTAAGATTGGAAAAGAGTTATATATATTATGTACATCTTAATTACCAGTCCTAGGCCTTGCACAATTAATAATTACTTAGGTCTAGTTGTACTAATAAAGCTATGGTATGGTGGCTTGTACCGTATAGCTACATGTATACTTTAAATATTTGCACTATTTATATATTTTTATGTATCATTTTATTTGGGCCCCTCCCCCTTTTTTGGAAGCAACCTAGACTCCGGCCAGCATCACTAAGATTGTAAACTATCACTCCTCAGGAAAGATATTTTTTTTGCCTTCTGTGCAGGTTGCCACCACCCTGGTAAGCATGACCACAAAGGCCATGGTAGACAGCAACATAGAGGCAGCATGCCTTCCTCTTACTGAGAAGGAAGCTGAGGTGAGGGACCACATTAAGAGGACCTTCTTTGACCCCCTCCAGTCCAAGCACTGGGAAGGTGTGGAGTTGGATAAGTATAGACAGCAGATGAAGTCCCAACTGTAATATTTGACTCATTGTTGATTTTCTGCAGCTAGCAGATACTGCAATCGTTTTTTTAAATAAATGTATTGTTTGTATGTGCATCTCTTTACAATACAGCTCCTTTTTAGGGACATTGATTCGCTGTTTTAGTACAGTCAACAGTGCAGTGTAGTGGAAAAGGGGGTAGATGACGTTATACAATGTAAATATTAGCCCTTAATTTATTTGGAGGCGTGGTACAATAAACCCAAGCAATGGCTGGTGGTGGACCAGCAATGCTGTACAGGCGACTGGGAAACACCAATCTTACAGCCTCGGTATTAGGACTGGGAGGCACAGTTTACGGAAAGTTATACGGCCAGATTAATGAAGAGGAGGCTACTCGCGCATTTAAATATGCCATCGACCGCGGCATTAACTATATCGACACGGCATACTGGTACGGACAGGGTTCTTCCGAGCGTTTTATCGGCAATGCATTGAAAGGGATACCGCGAGAGAGGTACTTTATCGCCACAAAGGTAGCACGATACGAGAAAGACGCAGCCAAAATGTTCGACTTCTCTGCTGAAAAGGTAACAGCGAGCGCTCAGGAGAGCCTACAGAGGCTGCAGTTGGACTACGTCGACCTCCTTCAGGCCCACGACGTGGAGTTTGCACCGTCCGTAGACGTTGTCGTACAAAGCACACTTCCCGCGCTACAGATACTGAAGGAGCGCGGGCTGTGCAGGTACATTGGCATCACTGGCTACCCGCTCTCCACACTGAGAGCCATCGTCGAGAAGAGCCCCGTGAAGATAGACAGCGTCCTCTCCTATTGCAGACTCACTCTAAACGACTCGTCCCTAACCGACGAATTCAGCTACTACAAGGCCAAAGGCATCCCGCTTATCAACGCCAGTCCTGTAGGCATGGGTCTCCTTACGGAAGGCGGCAAGGGCATACCGCCATGGCACCCAGCATCGCCTGAGTTAAAGAAGGCTGCAGTGGACGCGTCAAGATACTGTTCAGAACACGGTGTAGACATCACGCGACTAGCCATCAACTACAGCACCAGCTTTAAAGAGGTATGTATGCAGGGGTAGTCCTACATGGAACCCCAGGAAAGATAATAAATTCTCCTTCTCATCAGGTTGCTACCACACTAGTTGGCATGACCACAAAGGCCATGGTAGACAGCAACATAGAGGCAGCATGCCTTCCTCTTACTGAGAAGGAAGCTGAGGTGAGGGACCACATTAAGAGGACCTTCTTTGACCCCCTCCAGTCCAAGCACTGGGAAGGTGTGGAGTTGGAGAAGTATAGAAGGAAGCTGCAAACGGTACACAACAGACCACACCCACACCAACCACCAGTGTGATGCCGATTTGTTCTGCATTGTACAAACCTCACAACACAAACTACACTGAACCAAGAGCTTAGAAGTGTGCTATGTGGGTGTGCATAGGGGGTATGTGAGCATGTAAACAATAAATATGGGAGGGGCACTGCGCAATACTCAGTTCCAGCTAAGGTCATCCCTCTGCAGTGTGGACTGTACTGCCTTCATACCTCTGAGGAGCTCGGCATTTAGACTGCTGCGGCTCTTCCGCTTTCCGTCCCTAATCCCAGCTACTGCACCACCACCGCTCCTCACCCTCCCTTGCTTGCTGTGGGGATGGACGAGTTTGACCGCTCTGATTTGCTCAGCTTTGATCTCCATCTGACGTGTGACCAGTCTTAGCTGCTCTTCCAGCTCTGAGATGGCTCTGGGATGTTCCCCTCCTCTTTCTTCCCCTTCCTCCTCCTCCTCCTCTTCCCCTCCCTCCTCTTCAAGTCGTCTTGACAACTCCTGGTGCTCACTGAAGGATAAAGTGATGGTACCAGTACAAGGTTAGGAGTGCACATTACAACAGACCATAACTACTTGGGGGCCACCCATACAATTACTGACAATTCAAGGTGACCACTATATTCACTACGCAATCAGCACCCAACTCACAATGCAAGGTGACCGTCCCCCAACTCGCAACGCAAGGTGACCCTCTCCCAATTCGCAACTCAAGGTGACCCTCCCCCAACTTGCAACGCAAGGTGACCCTCCCCCAACTCGCAACGCAAGGTGACCCTCCCCCAACTCACAATGCAAGGTGACCCAGCTCCTCCTCCAAAGTGGCCAGCAGTTCACGCGAGCGAGAGGTGCCCGAGCTTCTCTTTTTATTGTGTGCAGCTGTGGCTGCAGCTGCCCCACACAGTAAGGTGTTATGGCGCTTCATGGTGGCCAGGATGCACTGACAATTGGCACCCAACGAGTGGGAGGGGCTTGTACTCTGCAGAGGAGAGGGAGGGAGGAGGTTAAGTGAATTGGGGGAGGGGGAGAGGGAACATAGACAAAATGGTAGCAGGTGGGAGGTCACAAGTACTTACGGTTCCCACGACAAAGGGGACATCTTTCAGGGAAGCATGGTAGTGCACATCAAGGAGGGGCCTACTGGTGCAGTATGAGTTGCATGCGGTCAGCTGGGCATCACAGGTGCATCCATCTGGTGCCTTTGAAGTACCCTAAGGCACATGGAATATGAGACACTCATAGTGCACATGCTTATAATCATCACATGTTTGGAGAAGAGGGGTAAACAATCCAACCAGCAACAATAGTTTATGATAATTAACACACACACAAGACATACCCATGCACACACCCCATACGTATACCTGCACACACACACCACACATACATACACACACACACACCACACATACTGATACATACACACACACACACACCACACATACATACACACACACAAACACACAGCTACCTTTTTAGTTTTATGCAAAGATGCTTTAGGTTTGGGTACCTCCCTCTCATCCAGTAGTGGTGTCTCAGTGTGCAGCTAAGGGATGGGGAGAGGGAGGGGAGTGGAGGGGAGGGGAGGGGGAGAGGAGGGGGAGGGGAGGGGAGGGAGAGGGGGAGAGGGAGGGGTGAAGACAAGGCTAGTAAGACAGGTGGAGCAGACCTCACTAGCCTTGTCCTTGTGTTGCCTGTGCCTCTGTGCCAGCTGGCTCTCCAGCTCCTTCATCCTACTCTGGTAAGGGGAACAGAACACACCACGAGGTCACCCTCCCCTCTGCCCGTGACTGATGGCTACCCCACCTCTGTGATGGAGTGCTGTGCGCTCAGGTGCATCTGGGCTTGCTCCAACTGACGAACCTTCTCTTCTGTCTCCTTGCTAACTGGGGTTCCAGGTGGTGTTCGATTTTGCTAAAGCATAACATTATCACAGGATCACATTCAATGCCTGGAGCCATTCATGTTGCCTGCATCCCGACTCATGTATAGCCAACCCTTCAATCTATGAAGCCAATAATTCAATCCACAAATGGCCAACACTCCAATTCTTGCACAAATCTATGCCCCATCATAGCACTTTAAGCTGTAGCTGACGACAGTTGTATTAACTATAACTGTTGGTACATGTCACATTGTATCTTAGAAACAGAAGTGTACATGTATATGGCAATGAATATCCCAAAAAACAGTGAATACATGTAATTGGCACAACAAGCAATTTTGTATCAATGAATTACTTGTACAACAATGACTATGGTTACACCACACCTATTAAAATAATATGTCTGTTGATATAACTAGTGTATACATGTACCTATAAAAGCACACATGAATGTGCAACAAAGGAATACACGTAACCATGGTCTAAATTGAGGCCACTAATGTACACCCTCCAGGGCAAAATGATGCACAAGAAAAAAAACGTCAAGTTTTGATTTTATAAAGGATTTAAAAATCCTCTGTAAAATCACTGTGTGATTGAACATCAAAATTGATTTGTGTGTGATTTTAATGTTCAATCGCGCGTTTGATTCCTGTGATGGCGCTGCTAAAAATTACATACAGCACCTACAAGTGTCCTTATCTAGTGCATAACTGCTCCAGTTAGAGCTCACCATAGGTGTCACACACGTGTACCCACACAATCAATGCCCCCCCTCCTCCTCCTCCTCCCCATCACCTCATCACTGCTGCGACGCGACACATGCGGTGTGGCCCACTGGTGCCTCTCAGACTCCTGCCTCTGCTCCTCGAGCCACCTCGTCCTGAGGACGGCCTCGTTGCGGTCAGCCTCTGCCTGCCTCAGCCGCTCCCTCATCTGGTCCAGCTCCTTGCTCTGCATGACCAACCGCCCATCCAAGGAGTGAAGACGACCTTTGAGGTCTGCGGACATGATTTAAAATAATAACGTTTTTAAAAACACCTCATGACTTCCTACGCACACATGCATGCCAGAATACAAATCCCCTACATATATCAACATTCTGCTGTAAGCTGGAGCATGACCAAAATCAGGATATCATGCAACATTTTCTGTCTACATGTACACAATCCTGATGCATTTCCCCTGCTGTGAGTCTGATAACCTTTCAATAGGTACTTAAAATAAAGGGGATGGTGTGTGTGTGTGTGTGTGTGTGTGTGTGTGTGTGTGTGTGTATGCGTGTTTCTGCATTATTACAAGCTAGTACATCCTCCTCCTTGTACACATTAGGTACAGACTTTTCTGGGCAGAGGTTGGTGGGGGTAAGGGTGGAAGATGAGGGTAAGAGTGAGGGTGGGAGCATGAAGTGGTGAGGGTGGGAGCATGAAGTGGTGAGGGTGGGAGCACGAAGTGGTGAGGGTGGGAGCATGAAGTGGTGAGGTGGGAGCGTGAGGTGGTGAGGGTGGAGCATGAAGTGGTGAGGGTGGAGCATGAAGTGGTGAGGTGGGAGCGTGAGGTGGTGAGGGTGGAGCATGAAGTGGTGAGGGTGGGAGCGTGAAGTGGTGAGGGTGGAGCATGAAGTGGTGAGGGTGGGAGCGTGAAGTGGTGAGGGTGGGAGCATGAAGTGGTGAGGGTGGGAGCGTGAAGTGGTGAGGGTGGGAGCATGGTGGTGAGGGTGGGAGCATGAAGTGGTGAGGGTGGGAGCATGAAGTGGTGAGGGTGGGAGCATGAAGTGGTGAGGGTGGGAGCGTGAAGTGGTGAGGGTGGGAGCGTGAAGTGGTGAGGGTGGGAGCATGAAGTGGTGAGGGTGGGAGCGTGAGGTGGTGAGGGTGGAGCATGAAGTGGTGAGGGTGGGAGCGTGAGGTGGTGAGGGTGGAGCATGAAGTGGTGAGGGTGGGAGCATGAAGTGGTGAGGGTGGGAGTGTGAAGTGGTGAGGGTGGGAGCATCGTGGTGAGGGTGGGAGCACGAAGTGGTGAGGGTGGGCGCACGAAATGGTGAGGGTGGGAGCGTGAAGTGCACAGCAATGCTAATGTACCTTCTTGCTCCTGTAATAGCGTGGTGGTGTGTGGTTGCGGCAACGCTGAACTTTGGTGGGGCTGGGGTGGAGCTGTGGTGTGCACACGTGTTGCAGTGGTATGCTTCTGAGCCTCTTGAGAAAGGTGTCGCAGCTTCTCAGCAGCTGCAGCTCTGTCCTGCTCCAGTGCTCTTATCTTTTCCTGAAGGGCCTTCAGGGCCTTTATCATGGCTAGGTACAATTGTAACACTTGCTCAACAGGTGTAGGAGACACTCAAAAGTACTAGTTCTGGCGGGCTTACCACCGCTGTTGCTCTCCGGAGGGGTCCTCTGGGGCAGGCTCAGGCCGTGCGATTCGAAAACTTCGCCCAGTGGACCGTACTGCCTTTCCAGGTGGTCGGGGACGTCTGCTATGCTGGAAAAGTTCGACATACTCTCGCTGCGCATACGAGCTTCCATTGCTGAGTACGAGGCCGAGGGGGGTGGGGTCAATTAATTTAAGCAAATCATATTATAAGATCTGAGACCAAATAAATCGACTCTTATATGTCCCAGTGGTACTTGACTAGGGAGACGAAGCTAATTCTTATGAAAAGCTTACTAACCTGCTTCGCAATTTCAAATTCTTAGCGCTTCAGTACAGTAGCGTCTAACGATACCGTAAATTGGGAGCAATCAATTATCAGTACGCTACAATTGTCTCCTCCCCAGACAAATTTAACATCGTGGGTCTTCAAGTGGATCCACGTGAGGGCAGTCAGTCTTGTGTAATTTAATATATAATGTCGTACGCCAGGCTGTCTCTGAGAGGCAGGCAGGTTTACCTGCATAAGTAAGTTTGTCCAGGTGCGGCTGCTCTACATTTGCACATACCATTTCATTTGCAGACTGTTCGTGCGCAAGCAATTGCTTCATTCTTCGTCATCCTGGAAGGGCAGAGCCAGTCCCCTTGACGACGCTGGTACGCCTAATCTTCATACACCTGTACATACGCAGAGCACGGCAGGTACTGTTTATGTTCTTTCACAGCTAAGCTCGTTGTCGGAAGCAACCTTCATGGATACACAGTGAAAAATGTAAGTGTCATTTAATATTCTACAGTATGCGTGCGTGTGTTTGTACGTGTATTTAGTTTTGATGTGTGTGGTGTGTGTGTATGTGTATGTGTGGTGTGTGTTGTGTGTTGTGTGTGTGTTGTGTGTGTGTGGTGTGTGTGTATGTCGTGTGTGTATGTGCGTATGTGTATGTGCGTATGTGTGGTGTGTGTGTATGTGTGGTGTGTGTATGTCGTGTGTGTATGTCGTGTGTGTATGTGCGTATGTGTATGTGCGTATGTGTGGTGTGTGTGTATGTGTGGTGTGTGTGTATGTGTGTGGTGTGTGTGTGTATGTGTGTGGTATGTGTGTGGTGTGTGCGTATTTGTCCTTGCCTCGTCAGGTGACCCCAGTGCCAGACTTCAGCCTAACAGCAGTCCAACTTGTCCACGACAAAACGGGTGCCCAGCACCTCCACGTTGCACGCAAGGACACGAATAATGCCTTCAGGCAAGCACCCCCTGCATACATACATGTATCACACTACATGACCCCCTGCATACATATCACACTACATGACCCCCTGCATGCATATCACACTGCATGACCCCTTGCATACATATAACACTACATGACCCCCTGCATGTATATCACACTACATGACCCCCTGCATACATATCACACTGCATGACCCCTTGCATGTATATCACACTACATGACCCCCTGCATGCATATCACACTACATGACCCCTTGCATGTATATCACACTACATGACCCCTTGCATGTATATCACACTACATGACCCCTTGCATACATATCACACTACATGACCCCCTGCATGTATATCACACTACATGACCCCCTGCATGTATATCACACTACATGACCCCCTGCATGCATATCACACTACATGACCCCCTGACATGACTTGATTTTGACCTTAATTATAACTGTGCCTCATGCATATTCCACTGCGCACTAAACTCCCCTCCCCCCCTCAGTGTATGCACTAAACCCCCTCCCCCCTCAGTGTATGCACTAAACCCCCCTCCCCCCTCAGTGTATGCACTAAACCCCCTCCCCCCTCAGTGTATGCACTAAACCCCCTCCCCCCTCAGTGTATGCACTAAACCCCCTCCCCGGTCCTCCCTCAGTGTATGCACTAAACCCCCCCTCCCCCTCAGTGTATGCACTAAACCCCCCCTCCCCCTCAGTGTATGCACTAAACCCCCCTCCCCCTCAGTGTATGCACTAAACCCCCTCCCCGCTCCTCCCTCAGTGTATGCACTAAACCCCCCTCCCCCTCAGTGTATGCACTAAACCCCCCTCCCCCCCTCAGTGTTGGGTTTCGCACCACTCCCATGGACAGCACAGGAGTGGCTCACATTCTGGAGCACACCACGTTGTGTGGCTCCCTGAAGTACCCTGTGAGGGACCCTTTCTTCAAGATGATCACACGGTCACTCTCCACCTTCATGAACGCCTTCACTGGTGAGTAAGCTGACAGCCATCCATTACTGAAGAGCATTGGTGTAAATGTCACACTTATACCTAAAGGTGTTAAGTATTTGAGTGCTTGCATTTCTATAAAGCCACTCTCTTGTGGTAGATACTATTGCATAAATGCGTATGACTCAACATATGTATCAGTCTTGTAAACTAATGAACACCAATCCCCAAACTGCAAGTAGTAATCAGTGTTATGTATATTTGGGTCTGGGTACGAGACTATGTGTAACAATAGTGATTTTTGTAACCGTAACTCATTAAGTATTCACAGGTGAAATGCTTTTAGTGGGAAACACTGATTTCCTCCAATTTTCAACACACAGCTAGTGATTGGACCATGTATCCCTTTTCGTCCCAGAATGAGAAAGATTTCAGAAACCTTCTGTCAGTGTACTTGGACTGTGTGTTTTTCCCCCAGCTGAGAGAGATAGACTTCAAGCAGGAAGCTTGGAGACTTGAATACGAGGACCCGTCCAATCGTTTATCTCCCATTGTGTTCAAAGGAGTTGTGTACAATGAGATGAAAGGACACTTCGTAAGGGAGCCAAAGGGAGCATTATGGGGACAATGATGTATGTGTTTTGTTTATAGGCGAATTCCCAGAGCATATATACCCAAGCACTTCAAAATCGACTGTTTCCAAGCCACACCTACTCCCACGTTAGTGGTGGCTGGCCTCCTGACATTCTCAACTTGACGGCAAGTTTTCTGCATGTTTGTTCACTTATCACTCCCTTACCTCCAATCATCACACCTTCCCTCACCTCCACTCATCACACCTTCCCTCACCTCCACTCATCACACCTTCCCTCACCTCCACTCATCACACCTTCCCTCACCTCCACTCATCACACCTTCCCTCACCTCCACTCATCACACCTTCCCTCACCTCCACTCATCACACCTTCCCTCACCTCCACTCATCACACCTTCCCTCACCTCCACTCATCACACCTTCCCTCACCTCCACTCATCACACCTTACCTCACCTCCACTCATCACACCTTCCCTCACCTCCACTCATCACACCTTCCCTCACCTCCACTCATCACACCTTCCCTCACCTCCACTCATCACACCTTCCCTCACCTCCACTCATCACACCTTCCCTCACCCACTCATCACACCTTCCCTCACCTCCACTCATCACACCTTCCCTCACCCACTCATCACACCTTCCCTCACCTCCACTGATCACACCTTCCCTCACCTCCACTCATCACACCTTACCTCACCTCCACTCATCACACCTTACCTCACCTCCACTCATCACACCTTCCCTCACCTCCACTCATCACACCTTCCCTCACCTCCACGGATCACACCTTCCCTCACCCACTCATCACACCTTACCTCACCTCCACTCATCACACCTTCCCTCACCTCCACTCATCACACCTTCCCTCACCTCCACTCAAGACACCTTCCCTCACCTCCACTCATCACACCTTCCCTCACCTCCACTCATCACACCTTCCCTCACCTCCACTCATCACACCTTCCCTCACCTCCACTCATCACACCTTCCCTCACCTCCACTCATCACACCTTCCCTCACCTCCACTCATCACACCTTCCCTCACCTCCAATCATCACACCTTCCCTCACCTCCACTCATCACACCTTCCCTCACCTCCACTCATCACACCTTCCCTCACCTCCACTCATCACACCTTCCCTCACCTCCACTCATCACACCTTCCCTCACCTCCACTCATCACACCTTCCCTCACCTCCACTCATCACACCTTCCCTCACCTCCACTCATCACACCTTACCTCACCTCCACTCATCACACCTTACCTCACCTCCACTCATCACACCTTCCCTCACCTCCACTCATCACACCTTCCCTCACCTCCACTCATCACACCTTCCCTCACCTCCACTCATCACACCTTCCCTCACCCACTCATCACACCTTACCTCACCTCCACTCATCACACCTTCCCTCACCTCCACTCATCACACCTTCCCTCACCTCCACTCATCACACCTTCCCTCACCTCCACTCATCACACCTTCCCTCACCTCCACTCATCACACCTTCCCTCACCCACTCATCACACCTTACCTCACCTCCACTCATCACACCTTCCCTCACCTCCACTCATCACACCTTCCCTCACCTCCACTCATCACACCTTCCCTCACCTCCACTCATCACACCTTCCCTCACCTCCAATCATCACACCTTCCCTCACCTCCACTCATCACACCTTCCCTCACCTCCACTCATCACACCTTCCCTCACCTCCACTGATCACACCTTACCTCACCTCCACTCATCACACCTTACCTCACCTCCACTCATCACACCTTCCCTCACCTCCACTCATCACACCTTCCCTCACCTCCACTCATCACACCTTCCCTCACCTCCACTCATCACACCTTCCCTCACCTCCACTCATCACACCTTCCCTCACCTCCACTGATCACACCTTCCCTCACCCACTCATCACACCTTACCTCACCTCCACTCATCACACCTTCCCTCACCTCCAATCATCACACCTTCCCTCACCTCCACTCATCACACCTTCCCTCACCTCCACTCATCACACCTTCCCTCACCTCCACTCATCACACCTTCCCTCACCCACTCATCACACCTTCCCTCACCCACTGATCACACCTTCCCTCACCTCCACTCATCACACCTTCCCTCACCTCCACTCATCACACCTTCCCTCACCCACTGATCACACCTTCCCTCACCCACTGATCACACCTTCCCTCACCTCTACTCATCACACCTTCCCTCACCTCCACTCATCACACCTTCCCTCACCTCCACTCATCACACCTTCCCTCACCTCCACTCATCACACCTTCCCTCACCTCCACTGATCACACCTTCCCTCACCCACTCATCACACCTTACCTCACCTCCACTCATCACACCTTCCCTCACCTCCAATCATCACACCTTCCCTCACCTCCACTCATCACACCTTCCCTCACCTCCACTCATCACACCTTCCCTCACCCACTCATCACACCTTCCCTCACCCACTGATCACACCTTCCCTCACCTCCACTCATCACACCTTCCCTCACCTCCACTCATCACACCTTCCCTCACCCACTGATCACACCTTCCCTCACCCACTGATCACACCTTCCCTCACCTCTACTCATCACACCTTCCCTCACCTCCACTCATCACACCTTCCCTCACCTCCACTCATCACACCTTCCCTCACCTCCACTCATCACACCTTCCCTCACCTCCACTCATCACACCTTCCCTCACCCACTCATCACACCATTTCTCCTCACCAGTATGAGAAGCTGAAGAACTTCCATGCTCAACACTACCATCCAACCAATGCAAAGTTGGTCCAACTGCCTGTGTGTGTGTGTGTTGTGTGTGTTGTGTGTGTGTGTGTTGTGTGTGTGTGTGTGTTGTGTGTGTGTGTGTTGTGTGTGTGTGTGTGTGTGTGTGTGTGGTGTGTGTACATGTACATAAGTTTTATATACATTTCTGCCTCTTTCTAAAGTTATTGTATGACTATCTTCTTCAGATTTTTCACATATGGGGACTTGCCTCTGACAGACCACCTTCAGCTGATCTCTGAACATGTGCTTAACCAGTTTGACTGCTCCACGCCCAGTTTGTCGGTTCCCATGGAGACCAAGTGGACTGAACCTGTGAGTCTAGCACCACACATGCACACCACACGTACGTACATAGCACATACACATATGCACACATAGCACGTACACATCTCAGGTATTCCTTCTCCCTTGCAGCGTATGTACCACATCCACTGTCCCCCAGACCCCATGGCGCCCGACCCAGCCAAGCAGACCACTACCAGCATCTCCTTCCTTCTGTCCCCGTGAGTAGTGTGCCTGGATAGGGTGTAAGGCTAGGGTGTAGGGCTAGGGTGTAGGGCTAGGGTGTAGGACAAGGGTGTAGGGCTAGGGTGTAGGGCTAGGGTGTAGGGCTAGGGTGTAAGGCTAGGGTGTAGGGCTTGGGTGTAGGGCTTGGGTGTAGGGCTTGGGTGTAAGGCTTGGGTGTCTGTACATGTGATGTAGGCACGATGGGTTGAAACGGAAATGTTAAAACAGATGACAAGGTTTTGAACTCCTTAATTTCTTTACTTTCTCAACTGCTAACTAAATTTCTTCTCTAGTGAATTTTAATTGTACGCTGTACATGTGCATGTCACCATGTCTGTACAACAATGACATCACTTGTCACCATGTCTGTACAACAATGACATCACTTGTCACCATGTCTGTACAACAATGACATCACGTCACCATGTCTGTACAACAATGACATTAGACGTGGAATGTAAACTTCAGTAACATGGTGTTGAGTTAGCACTATCGTATATGGGAAATCTTTCAATATTTCACTGGGGGGAAATTTTTGTCGCTAAAAGGTGAAATTTTAAACATGTTGAATATTTACCACCAAACACATTTTGTGTAAGTTCTTTATATTTCTCTATTTGCTGCTGCAATAGTGTTGGGTGGGTCCAGGGATTTTATATACATGTTTAATTTGAAGTAGCAAAGTAGAGCTATTTTGCAATGAAGCATTTTGTCAATCAATGGATAGATTAAAGTCAAAATTGATAATTGCATTTGTCATCACATGGCTAATTAGTTAGCGATTTAAACAATGCTCATGTCGTGTCCTGCCAATTGTGTTCCTTTCCTTTCTCACCCTCCTGCACCATACATACATACATACACATACGTACATACACATACGTACATACACATACGTACATACACATACGTACATACACATACGTACATACACATACGTACATACACATACGTACATACACATACGTACATACACATACGTACATACACATACGTACATACACATACGTACATGCATGCACGCGCACACACACACACACACACACACACACACACACACACACACACACACACACACACACACACACACACACACACACAGAATTACAGACCCGTACAAGTCCCTTGTGCTTGGTATTTTGGGACAACTGCTGGCCGGTGGCCCAGCTTCCCCATTCTATGAGGCCCTCATTGATGCAGGCATAGGCTCTGATTTTGCCCCATCAACAGGGTGAGTCCATGGTGATTGTGTGTGTGTGTGTGTGTGTGTGTGTGTGTGTGTGTGTGTGTGTGTGTGTGTGTGTGTGTGTGTGTGTGTGTGTGTGTGTGTGTGTGTGTGTGTGTGTGTAATGAGTGTACAAGTATGTTTGTGTGTATGTAAGAATGTCCACAACACGTGTACATAAAAACATACACACACACACAATGCACATACAAACACACGTTGTGTGCTTCTATGATGTCGTGAGCATCATTGTGTGAAGGAAATATTTCCATACAGTTTTTTCTAGTGGGAAAACTCTTGTTTATGACATTCACAGAGATGGCAGTGTTTTTGCTGGGTGCCCATGGCTAGTCACATTGTCTGCCCATGGCTAGTCACATTGTCTGTCAATCCCTTGGGTGCCCATGGCGCTAGTCACATTGTCTGCCCATCCCTTGGGTGCCCATGGCGCTAGTCACATTGTCTGCCCATCCCTTGGGTGCCCATGGCTAGTCACATTGTCTGTCAATCCCTTGGGTGCCCATGGCTAGTCACATTGTCTGTCAATCCCTTGGGTGCCCATGGCTAGTCACATTGTCTGCCCATCCCTTGGGTGCCCATGGCTAGTCGCATTGTCTGCCCATCCCTTGGGTGCCCATGGCTAGTCCCCTTGGGTGCCCATCCCTTGGGTGCCCATGGCTAGTCACATTGTCTGCCCATCCCTTGCAGTGTGGACAGCACCACCAAGGAGGCATCCTTCACCATTGGCCTCCAGGGGACCAAGGAAGAGGATGTGGAGAAGGTGAGGAGCATTGTGTGGAACACCTTTGAGAAGGTAGCCAGGTATGCCAGCCAACCGCTGCGAGGAGATGGGGGTGCCATGACAACTGAACCTCCTCCAGGGAAGGGTTCCCAGAGGACAGGATAAGAGCTGTACTGCATCAGATTGAGCTCGGGATTAAATATGAGAGCACTAACTTTGGTCTTCACCTCATATCGGTTAGCTTTGAATTCCCACACCCAACCATGTTATGTACCCCCACACATCACACCTCTTTGCTCTTACTCACCCCCCCCCCCCCCCCCCTCAATCACCCTTCCACCTGCCTCCTCCCCTTATTGCAGTCCTTAATAACTCCATGGATCCATGATGCAGATCCTGTTGCTATGATGGAAATCAATAAGAATGTTGAACGCTTCAAGGTATGGATGGTTAGGGTGTGTGTGGTGGGTGTGTTTGTGGTGAGTGTATTTGTGTGTTGTGTGTGGGGGGATCATAGCTCATGGCCGTTACTAAGGAGTTGTGTGGGGGGGGGGGGGATCATAGCTCATGGCCGTTACTAAGGAGTTGTGTGGGGGGGGGGGGGGGGGGGGGGGGGATCATAGCTCATGGCCGTTACTATGTAGTTGTGTTTCTGCTTTTTTTTTGTCTCTTAGGTTGACATGAAGAACCCAAGTTTCCTAACAGACAAGATCCGCCATTATTTCTTGAACAACAAGCATCACCTGATGCTTACCATGACACCAGATGTGAGCCATGCCCCTGCCTCCACCCACCCCTGCCTCCTGCCTCCACCCATCCCTGCCTCCACCCCATCCCTGCCTCCACCCCATTGCCTCCACCCCATCCCTGCCTCCACCCCATCCCTGCCTCCACCCCATCCCTGCCTCCACCCCATCCCTGCCTCCACCCCATCCCTGCCTCCACCCCACCCCTGCCTCCACCCCATCCCTGCCTCCACCCCACCCCTGCCTCCACCCCATTGCCTCCACCCCATCCCTGCCTCCACCCCATCCCTGCCTCCAACCCACCCCTGCCTCCACCTCACCCCTGCCTCCACCCCATCCCTGCCTCCACCCCATTGCCTCCACCCCACCCCTGCCTCCACCCCATCCCTGCCTCCACCCCATCCCTGCCTCCACCCCATTGCCTCCACCCCATCCCTGCCTCCACCCCATCCCTGCCTCCACCCCATCCCTGCCTCCACCCCATCCCTGCCTCCACCCCATCCCTGCCTCCACCCCATCCCTGCCTCCACCCCATCCCTGCCTCCACCCCATCCCTGCCTCCACCCCATCCCTGCCTCCAACCCACCCCTGCCTCCACCTCACCCCTGCCTCCACCCCATCCCTGCCTCCACCTCATCCCTGCCTCCACCCCACCCCTGCCTCCACCCCATCCCTGTCTCCACCCCACCCCTGCCTCCACCCCACCCCTGCTTCTTACCCAGTCCACATTACCTAAGTACCAGCTCTTGGACAATTATTTGATGTGTGTGTCTCTCTGTCCCTCTAGGAGCAGTACGAAGCCAGCCTCCTGAATGCTGAGAAGGAACGGTTGGGCCAGATGGTTTCATCCCTAAGTGAGGGACAGAAGGAGGAGCTTTATCAGCAAGGCCTGGCCCTCCAAGCCGATCAGAACAAGAAAGAGAACGAAGACTGCTTGCCCTCCCTTCATATCTCTGGTATGTTCCCCTCTCCCTCCTCCCCCCTGTGGTAATGGTAACGGGATTGGTCACTCCTCCTTCCATTCCCAGTTTCTATGAGGGGTTGGGGGTGGAGGGGGTACTTTTGATATGGCTAATGAGGGGCATCCCCTTGTGATCCTTTATGTATGTGGTGATGCTAGATATGAATGCTGTTCCCTTTTGCTCCTCCAGATGTGGACAAGTACATCAAGTTTACACATATTGATGAACAGCACTCTGGTGGGTACTGCCTCCCATCCATTAAACCTCTCCCTCCCCTCTCCTCCCTCTCTTTCCCCTCTCCCTCCCCTCCCCTCTTTCCCCTCTCCTCCCTCTCTTTCCCCTCTTTCCCCTCTCCCTCCCCTCTCCTCCCTCTCTTTCCCCTCTTTCCCCTCTCCCTCCCCTCCCCTCTTTCCCCTCTTTCCCCTCTCCCTCCCCTCCCCTCTTTCCCCTCTCCCTCCCCTCCCCTCTTTCCCCTCTTTCCCCTCTCCCTCCCCTCCCCTCTTTCCCCTCTTTCCCCTCTCCCTCCCCTCCCCTCTTTCCCCTCTTTCCCCTCTCCCTCCCCTCTCCCTCCCCTCCCCTCTTTCCCCTCTCTCTCCCTCCCCTCCCCTCTTTCCCCTCTCCCTCCCCTTCCCTTCCCTCTCCTCCTTCCCCTCTCCCTCCCCTCCCCCTATTTTGATATGGTTTCTTACCATTTTATTTCTTTGTCGTCAGATGGTGTGCCTATTCTGTGCATGCAGCAGCCAACCAATGGGATTACATATTTCAAAGCTGTCACTGGCATCACTTCACTTCCTCTTGACCTGAGGATATACGTCCCCCTCTTCTGCTCCGTGATAACAAGGTGTGTTATTATTATGGATGGCACCGGGGGGGGGGGGGGGGGGGGGGGGGGGGAGGGGAGGGAGGTACACCTCCTTCTCACCCATAACCGTTGATATAAACTTTGTCATACATTCACTATAATTTATTCAGTATGTTACCATATTAACATAGTCGGCTTGCAGTGTGCCATAACACTGGTCCCTAGAGACCTTGCCATCAGTGCATAGGAGGTGATGTGACCACTGATCAAGTTTCCAATTCAAGTTATTAAATTTTCTCCTGCATGTTTTGGGGGTTTTTAATTAAGCTACTACATGTACATTCACTGTAATTTCTTCTATGCTAGTATTAATACCAATTGATTAACTACTTATAGTGGGCTCTCCTTGTCCTAACTGTGTACTGTTTCCGAACCTAATCTAAGCCTAACACATGTTCCTGTAACTACTAACCTGATTAGCCTTGTGCTAACCTGTTCCTAACACATGGTCTTGTGCTAACCTGTTCCTAACACATGACCTTGTGCTAACCTGTTCCTAACACATGACCTTGTGCTAACCTGTTCCTAACACATGACCTTGTGCTAACCTGTGCCTAACACATGACCTTGTGCTAACCTGTTCCTAACACATGGCCTTGTGCTAACCTGTTCCTAACACATAGCCTTGTGCTAACCTTTCCCTCCCCCCCCCCCCCTCACCCCTCTCATGTATGTTCCTTCCCTTAGGATGGGGGCTGGTGACCTCGACTATCGGCAGTTTGCTCAGGAGTGTGACCTCTATACGGGCGGCCTGTCTGTGTCCCCCCATTTGGCCTCCCACCACACCGTTCCTCTGAGCTATGAGCAGGGTGTGCTGTTCTCTTCACACTGCTTGGAGAGGCACCTGCATCACATGCTTTCCCTTTGGGAGGATATATTCACAGAGTAAGCTCTCACCCCCCATCACCATCCCCCACCTCTGACTCCTCCCACCTTCCTGCCCATATCCCTCCTCCCACCTCCCTACCCATCTGCCTCCTCCCACCTCCCTGCCTTTCCTCCCTCGCCTATCTAGAGCTCTCCTCCTCCCTCCATCTCCTTGCCCATCCCCCCCATCTCTTACTTTCATCCCCGATGTGTCTGTCTCCTCCTCAGACCCAACCTATCTGACCTTGAGAGGCTGAAGGTCCTTATCAATATGGCTGCCTCTAACTTGGCCACTAGTATCAGCAATTCAGGGCACACCTTTGCCATCTCAGCAGCTGCCAGTGGGCTGTCACCATCTGCTGCACTGTCCGAACTCTTTGGGGGCCTGGCTCAGGTGTGGGCATCACATGCATACTAGCTGGGCCTGGGCACCAGCATTGTTTACATGTGCTTGCTTATCTCATATTTTAGGCTGAATTTTTGAAAACACTGGCTGAAAAGAAGGACCCCCAAGAAGCCATGCAGGCTATAGCCAACGTGGCAGCCACCGTCCTGGACAGTGGTGACCTAAGGTGACCATTCCTCCTCCCCTCCCCTTTTCTGAACCCCTCCCCCTTTCCTGCCCATTGTATCCGGTTTCAGGTGTGCTGTGAACACCACACCAGACGCTATGGACACTACCCTTGAGGCCTTGGGGGGATTTATCTCCACTCTCCCTGGTACCAGGACTGACTCCAGCAGTCATACTGAGGCAATAGCTGCTGTGCTTGGTATTGGAAGATGTGTAGTAAATGAAGTGCTTATTGTCGCTGTAGGATACTGATTTCAAACCAACTGGAAGCAATACTTTCTATCAGATGCCTTTTCCAGTCAACTATGTTGCCCGGGCCTATAGAACTGTTCCATATACACACAAGGATTCAGCAAGGTATGTGCATGTGTGTGTGTGTACTGTGTGTGTGTATGTGTGTGTGGGTGTGTGTGTGTGTGTACTGTGTGTGTGTGTGTGTGTGTGTGTGTGTGTTAACAAGTACATGTAACTACTCTTATCGTAGACTTATGGTTCTGGCAAAGTTGATGAGTTCCAAGTTCTTGCACAGAGCGATCAGGTGATCCATTCTGATTCATCCTAGGGGGAGTGGTCCACACATGCTCTCCTTATCCCGTTTGTAGGGAGAAAGGCGGAGCCTACGGGTCAGGTGCTCGTCAGGGACAAAACATCTTCACCTTTCATTCTTATCGGTATGCTCTGATGCAGGTTGGGTGGTGGGCATTATATGGAACTCTCTTCCCCCCACCCCAGCGACCCCAACTCCTTCGAAACGCTTAATTGTTTCCAGGATGCACTGGAGTGGGCCGTCAAGGGCTCGTATAGCGACAGGGATGTGGAAGAGGCAAAACTAACAGTATTCTCGCAGGTAATGCATATAGGGGAGGGGGTCCATGATGTACTAACACCTAACCTTCACCAGGTGGACGCCCCTGTATCTCCTGGAGCTAAGGGGACCACATACTTCCTGGCTGGTGTGTCAGACGAGATGAAACAAAAGTTACGAGAGCAGCTTTTCGCGGTGAAGAAACAGGACATGGAAACCATGGTTACCAGGTGAGGCTGTCCAAATACCAAACGACTGTTGTGTTTCACACTGTCTGGTGTGGTGGTCAGGTACTTCACTGAAGCAGCTCCGAAGAGCTCTGTGATTATAGGACCATCCTATGGAGCCACACCCCCTAGTGACTGGACTGTTAAGAACTTGGATATGGGCCAGCAGTAGCCATATTGAGGGCCACCAGCTGCCATAATGTGGGCCATATTTATTTGTGCTAAGTTTGGTGCACTTGTGCTAGAAGACAGGCCATCTGACGTTTTATATCAGAGTCAGTACTGAATGAATTCTTGTCAATGATGATATCCAAGCTGCTAAATGGTAACCATAGTAACTGGTATGAAGGGGGACCATGATGGCTGCATGGTCCATCCCCTTACTTTACACACCACCATAACAAGTGGTTCCCTGCATACCATACTCATCGAAAAGTGAATAATAAATGAGCAACAAAAGTCAGCCAGCCTGCTAAATAACTAATGAATTATTAACATCAGCTCTGTACAGCTAGCCGTAAAGATAGTTAAGTCAGCCAGCCAATGAATTATTAACATCGGCTCCAGAAAGTGGTACAGCTGGCTGTAGGGGTCCCGTCACCCCTGGTGATACACACCACCATCCCCATCATTGGTCACACATAACCAAACATATTATAACATGTGGTTAGTCCTCCACACGTGGGCACACCCACAATTGCAAAAGCACTATAGAAGCAGATGTCTCAAACATTTCTCTCCACACAGACAGCGATACCCATCCCCCCTCCAATGCAGAGTGCAGTCACGCCCCTCTTCCCTCCAGTGGACACCAATGCATGAAGGAGAGTCACAAGGACCCTGCAGCCCGAAGCTCCAATCGGGTGGCCAAGGGCTATCGCACCGCCATTGACGTTGACCTGTAACCAAACGCCCATGCTCTGATGTCACTACACACCACTTCATTTCTGGTAGCAGTACCTTTGTTTTATCCAGTTTTAATTCATTTATAACAGCCAGCGACTGAGCTGCAAACGCCTCATTCAACTCAAAGAGATCCACATCGTCTGTCTTCCATCCGGCATTGGATAGCTTATGGAGAAGGAAGGTTTATGTAATCCCCATAGTAATGCCTCTTACAGCTTTTTCAATGGCTGGTATGGGTCCAAGTCCCATAACTGAGGGATCAACACCAGCCTGGGCCCACGACACAACTCTGGCCAATGGTGTGCACTGCAGGTCCTG
Organism: Spongilla lacustris; assembly: GCA_949361645.1. NCBI lineage: Eukaryota > Metazoa > Porifera > Demospongiae > Spongillida > Spongillidae > Spongilla > Spongilla lacustris. The sequence continues at coordinate 6,878,806 of OX442421.1, read as the reverse complement.
CACCACGGCCCCCGATGCCAGCACTACAGCAGCTGCTCCATCGTTCATACCAGATGCATTACCAGCTGTCACTGTGCCTGTGCCATCGCTGACAAAGGCCGGTCGAAGCTTTGAAAGTGTGTCAACAGTGGTGCCATGGCGAGGGAATTCATCAACCTCCACAGATACTGAACCTAAAGTATGTGGAGGGGGAAAAATGTATCAAGTTATCACATGCACACTTTGTGTCATGTGATGATTAGGTTTGCTATTTGTGGGCATCACCACGCATCAATAAATATTTAGAAAGGTGACCTTTGCGTGATGGAACCGATACTGGAACTATCTCTGTTTTGAAGTGTCCCGCCTTCTGTGCAGCTTCAGTACGTTGCTGGGACAGGGCCGAGAAGTGGTCCTGCTCTGCACGCGTGATGTTGTATTGCTTGGCCACATTCTCTGCAGTGATGCCCATCGAGTAATCGTGGAACGCATCCACAAGGCCATCCTTCATCATGGTGTCAATGAGGGGTGTATCTCCAAACTTGACACCAGCTCTCATCTGCACGCAGTGGGGTGCCTAAAAAGAGCAAACAGATTACCACTGTGTGTGTGTGCAGATGAGAGAGAGAGCTCTTCTAGAGGGAGGTACAGGCTACGTATTGCAATAATGTGGGGCATGGCAATGGCACAGCATGCATAAAAACTCCCGCAAGAGGACCAGAAGAGAGAAATGGAGAGATGTTTGTCAATTTTGTACCTGGCTCATGCTCTCCTGGCCCCCGGCAACGACAACAGAGGCACTTCCGCACTTGATGGCCTGCGCCCCGAGTACCACCGCCTTTAGCCCTGACCCGCACAGCATGTTGACCAGCATAGAGGTGACCTCCTTGGGTATCCCGGCCTTCATGGCGGCCTGCCTTGCAGGGTTCTGGCCGCAGCCTTATGAAGGGACGTAAAAGCGCCATAATGCCTGAGACTATATGGCCATTAAGGATACGCGACATGCACTTCATGTGCGTATTCCTTTCGAGCTTAATATATCCCCAAGCTAGATCATACCCGCAGTGAGTATCTGGCCCATGATCACGTCGGAGACTTGCTCTGGCTTCACTCCTGCCCGCTTAAGGGCCTCCTTGATGACTATGCCGCCAAGTTCATGAGCTGGCAGTCCTGAAAACTGTCCATTGAGGGAACCGATTGGAGTTCTGGCTGCACCAATAATGTATACATTATCACTGGCCATATTGCACGATGGGATATTATTAATTCTAATTGTTTATCAATAATTTATTCTTTGAAGATGGCTGACTATCGATATCCACACATCGTACAAAGGCCTTCGAAACCTCCAGAAGAATACGCTAAGATTGAGGTACTATTCACATAGTTTTTGTTTTTTATCTTAAAATTTCAATTCCTTACTTGCTTCCAATTAATGAGCATCACAGCTACTGTGTATTCGTCGTAGCGTTACTTGCTTTGTTTCACATGATATTTCTATTACAAAGCGGTCCAATGCCGTCGAGAAGTGGGGGAGGATGCGAGAAAGAACTGTAGAACACTTCAAATTTACTCCGAAGACAAGCTTTTATGCTTTTGTTTGGGCGTTTGTTGTACCATTTGGACTCTATAACCTTATCAAATGGGACTTACGAAGGCAGGATATCAAGAAAGGCAAACCCCCAAGGAAGTTTTTGTAAATCTAGAATGGCAAATCCTTTCAGTGGAAGAAAGCAAGCTTTTGTAGTATAACTGTCATTGCGAGTCGATTTGTGAAAGCTCTGTGTGTTATGGCTCTGTAAACTTCAGTCTCATTGTGTGCACCCACAGTCCTAATGTGCATGATACAGTAACTTCACTGCATGGTTGTTGTGTAAGATCTACAGGTGCCACGTCATCTTCTTTAAATCATGCAGTTCTCTCACATTTGAGCTGCTTTACATACTCCCACAAGTCATTATTATTTGTTGCTGTTTATAGCATCACTCTTCCTGCATTACCTGAACCATGCAGGGCTGGGCTGCCAACCCTCACGAATTTTCTTAGAGTCTGAAAGGTTTTCAAAATTTGTCTATGGAAGTAATTTTTGTTGGTAACCCTAACATTGTATATTACATGTCAGCTGAAATGAAGCACTTCGTTTTTCCTCAGCATATAGTTTGATCGTTGCCTAGCAACTTGTGTGATTATGCCGTAATTAAGCATCTCGTGACGTCATGTGCGCAGATAGCGGCAAAGTTTGAACTTCGGGTATGGAGACTGAAAATAGAACAGTTGCGTTTCTTAAGAAAAACGGTGGAAAACGCGCCGATACGAAGGTGCACACGCTGAATTTGTAATGACCTGCGCTATCAGTTTTTCTCTCACTCTCTGTAAGCATCGCAGGCCAGCTTTGAAAACATTGGACTCCAATACTGATAATGTCAAACAGGTAAAGTATCATTAGAATTGTTGGCTAGATGAATGTCACTGTATCTCTGGTTTTTGTTAGACCACACAATCGCGTACAGTTAGTAACGAGAAGCCAAGACTCGTACAGGATGACTGTTTCACGCCAAGACGGTCTCTTTGTCGTTCTCCGCCATCAAACAAAAAACCTGACCAGGCGGCGTCTGTTACACCAGTATTCAGAGTGCGACCCAGAATAGACCATGCGGGTCCAGGCCTTCCACTCAAATTACCATCCCACCTTCAAAGTCCTGGCAAAGCTACATGTACAGCAGCTGTTCCTTCGAATATTGAGGTAAATATATACACAATGTATATATTTTGAATATACATTTTAAAGCTATTTTCTATTCAGTCACATCTGTTGGATGCAATTCCACCACAAAACAGGCGTGAGCTACCCAGAACACCTATTTGCAAGAAGAATACTGAGGATGCACAGTCAAAACACAGAAGTCTGTGCAATGCAAAGCAAAGCATAAGGAAATCTATTGACACCAGTCCACCTCAGAGCAGTGCTGCTATGAAAAAGGCTGCAGTTGCTGATCCCAGCGACCTCCAACAAGTGCCACCTGGCCCGCTTTCCCTGGCCATGAGTGCCAAAGGGGAGGTTGTCAGCGACTGTTTCACTCCTTCGCATGCACTGAAGAGATCTCCTATAACAAAGCAAGGACGGAAAGAGTACTCCATGGTACTATTATATTCTTTCACTGTGTATTGTTAACTTTGTGCAATTTTGGTTTAGGCCAACTTGTCAAGCATGGGACCACCACGTGCCAACTTTGAGCTGCCAAGAACACCGCATGCTAGAGTTAAGGAACCAACAGCTCCGCTTCAAACAGACACAAGGGTTGAGGAACCAACAGCTCAGCTTCAAACGGACACAAGAGTTGAGGAACCAACAGCTCAGCTTCAAACGGACACAAGAGTTGAAAAACCAGCAGCTCAGCTTCAAACAGTTACAGCAGATCAGCTTCAGATGGTCAAATCTCCATCCTCATCTCAATTTGACACATCCAATGCCTTTCGAAGTGTTAGTACTGCTGAAAGACACCAAAGTCAAATGGCTGATCCCAAAACTGTACAGTCAAGAGCCGAAGCCAGAGCAACTGAAGCCCCCCTAAATGCTTGTACAGTTTCTGTTCCATTCCTTAATCCAACAGTACCGTGTGGCCTCGACTGCAATGAAAATGACATTTCCTTTATTCGGAAAATCAAAAATGTCAGGCAATACCGATACCTTGAGGTGATGCTTGTGTGCAAGTGACATTTTGTTTTCTAAATGGCTATTGTGTATTGTACAGACACAAGTTGCCCAATTGGACAAGGGCATCAAGGATGCTACTGCGCAGAAAGAACTCCTGGAGTGTGAAGCACAGAAAGTGAAGCAAGACTTGCTTGACATGGTAAGGAACAAAATGCCGTTTGTATTTAAATTATTCCTTCTGATTTTTCTTTTCTCTTAAAGCGTACGAAGTATTATGAGACTGTTGCAAGCATCCAAGCACTCATTTCTAATCCTGTTGATGTTGGCACTTCTGACGTGGCTCAAACTACGCTTGCTCCCATAACGCAGGCACATGTGAAAAGGTTGAGGCAAGTCCAGCAGACTGTTGGTGTGGCCATCGACAAGGCAGATAAGGAGATAAAGCTCAAGGTCACTGAGGTGGAAGTAGCCAAAGAGAAACTCTGTGCACAGCTTAGGTTAGTGTAGAGACAAGGTAATAGTGGTTGCTCTAATGCTTTTATTTATCTCAAGAGGAGAGGAGCAGAGAGCTGAAGAGAGGGACAAGGAAAGGCATCGTGCACTTCAATGTTGTGAGGTACTTTCTTTTTCTTTCTGGTAGCCTGCTGCGACAATGGCTCTACCCTGTAGGTAGAAAAGGTGGAGTGGCAGAAGAAGCTAGATGACCTGCAGAGCTGTCACAGTGAAATGGAGGTGAATAGTTTTGAATGGTGCATAGCTCACTGTCAGAGTACCCCCCCCCCCCCCCCCCCTTCCCCCCCCCCTCCGGTTAGGAAAAATTAAGTAAGTCTAATGTTCTGTTGGCTATGCAACAGCGCAAGGACAGACAAGACTTCTTGGACGAGAAGAGAAGGGCAGAACATAGGCTAAGTCAGATTATCAAACGATGTGAAATGTGTGTGCAAAGACATAAACTGCTAAAGGAAATGAAAACTGTGACATAATTATGTGTGTACATATCAAGATCAAAATTTTGCTCCCACCTGCCGTGGTCTGTCGACGGTGGGGTGGTTAAGCGATAGTTACTGTGTATACTATAATGCGGTATAGCTGTGTGTTTATTGCACTATTGATGTGATACCTTTCATGAAATATTTCCTATGGTTTAGTGTAGATGTAATCTCCATTAATTTCTTATCCAACAGTGTTTTTAAAAATCATCTCTGTAGCTGTAGCATGCATAGGCTGTTCAAGGGAAGGTTGTTCCTTAATAGGTTCCCTTGTTCTAAATGATATGATACACGTACAGTGCCGGCTAGCAAGGCGAAGTCACACCTCGCAAGAGCGAAAAATAAGGCATATTCATCGTGGCGTTAGGAAAGCTATACATGTACAGTGCCACCTCGGTTATACGGAAAATAAAGGCAATTCATTGGGTGTTAGGAAAACTGTCCGTGTACTTGGCGGTAAGCTGTCTAACCTAACACCCAATGAAGTGCCTCGTGGTGGCACTGTACCGATTTCATCACTAAAATTCATTTGGTTAAGGCCGGTCCAGATAGATCAATATCAATAGATGAAAGCAGCATGGTTGCGCTATGTATACGAACAGCTTTCCTAACTCCACGATGAATATTTCGCTCATGCGAGCCGGCACTGTACAGTATTGACTTCACTGTATTAATTCTGATTGGAATCTAACAAGCATAAATAGAATACAAATTTGCAACACAACATGACATGAAGTTAAAACAGTGTGGAACGGCTGCAGAAGGTCCCAAATGCTTGCAACTTTTGAAGATAAAACTGCACCAATTCCTACTCATTTGACTGTTGGGCACTCCTCAACAGACGAGAGTTCACTGCTGTAAGCCTCGTCCTCACCAGAATCATTCTCACAGTCAAAACTGGCACGAGGTGAGAGTCTGCAGCCCCTTTGAAGATAGCTATCCAATTTGTGACAAGATGCAAGCAGTAGTCCAAGGTATGGAGGTGAAGGCTTCATAGGTCTTGTGAGATATTCTGGATGAAACTGAACTCCAACAAAATAAGGATGATCTGGTAAGAGGAATCCATGCTGCATCATTTTACAACCAAAAAAACGTTATGCCATTTTACCTATTAACTCCATTATTTCCATCCTCTTTCCATCAGAGTCATGCCCGACAAACTGCATCCCATGCTGCTCAAATTCTGAAATCATTTGTGGATTAACCTATAGTTGGACCAATTCCATTTACAACATGCCTCAACACATGTAAACATTGTGCTAACCTCATAGCGGTGTCGATGTCTCTCTTCCACAAATTCAACAGAATTGTACAGCTTTTCTGTTAAGTCAGAAATGAGAACACTGCACCACTCATAGTGTTACATACTAGTTATGCAGTCCTGCTTGAAAACTGTTCTTCGTTTTCCCAATCTCATTGTGCCTCCCATCTCTCCAGGGTTGTGTTCAGGCATTTCAATCACCTACACACATATGCAACACCCAAATGATTCAAATACATTACACGGAATGCTAACTTACCACAGGATATTTTGTGTTTGGGTCATTTTCAGTGGAGTTTGCTCCTGTGTGCAGGAAGAGGCTGGTAGTGCCATCCCATCATGTTATACACACTGTACCCACCTTCCCATCCAAGCACATTCCTGGCAAATTCAATAACAGCCAACTGCATTCCAAAACACACCCCTTCAAAAACAAAGATATATATACAATAAATCAATTGCACAACAACGAAGGATCCAGGAAATGTTTACTGAAAATTAAACAATAGAAATTTCATCATAGATTGAAGCCAAATGATAGGTTATGAAATACATCCATCGTGCAAATTTGCTGGAGTAACAATTATTCAGTTCATCTGCTGTGATTAGTTGTAACTAGGTGGTTGAATTCATGTCAAGTGAATGCCAAAGGCTGTTGTATTCCTGTGTATGGCACACATGTGAATATCTTTAATGGCTTGCAGATACACAGCAGCTGGAAGTGCAAATTTGCAATCCAAAAGGATGTAATGCAATAACTAAAAATTGCATAGGTATAATAAAATTAGTACAGGAAGCTGATCATGTTTATGGCAGCCAACATACATGGAAAAAACCTAAAAACATCTTTCTTTGCCTATTGATCAGCCATTGCTTTATTGCCCAGTGAACTGACAGATAGTTTAAAAAGTAAAAGATCATGGCTTGCTCAGGGTTGAATAAAAATGATCAACACAACTTATTCAGGTGAAGAAATTCGATTCATATAGCATCATTGCAAGCCTGAACACACAGGAACCACCCCCTCAGTGCTACTTTCACAACACCTGTCAACACACCCTCTTACCAAGGTATGGTACTTTTTTCTCCCGTGCAAATTTGACAGCTTTCATTTTCCCTTCTGTTCCACGAGCACCAAATCCTCCAGGCACAATCAAACCACTGTAAGAAACCAGTGAATAAAGCGACAATAAAAGGATCTTTCTGTACTTTGCACTACACAGCTGCTGCCAGGCTTCATGATACTTGACAGGATTTTCAGTTTGGCATTGCTCATCAAGATCATCAGCTTCAATACACTGCAATGAAAACACAGCTTAAGCACATTGGACAAAGTGGAATATAGATTGTTGCTTGTTCAAGTTATGCAAGCACCTGCAGTGTTATGCACTTGACTAGACTAACATGCCAATGTTGGTGTGTTAGTAACAATCATATGAATCACTGATCAAAAACGTAAACACACGTATTTTGATTTGAGTGCCCTTACCGATAAATTCAGTTTGCGCCTACAAGCCACTGCAGCATGCTTCATGGCCTTGATCAGCGACAAGTAGGAATCTTGAGACTTTGTGTACTTCCCTACCAGAACAATCTTTACTTCACTGCGATGATTGTCATATCTACATCAGAAAAAGTGTAAAACTGCAAAAAAGCATGCCATATGCCCCCCCCCCCCCCAACCCCACCCAAGCACAACACTGCTGACTGCTGACCTATCTGCCAGATTCTTCCATTGATGGAGGTAGTGAGAGGTCTTGGGACTGATCTGGGGCAGGTGAAGTCGCTTAATCAAGTAGCTCAGCATACCTTGGTCGTAGAGAAGGAGAGGCACTCTGTATATTGAAGAGCAATCGTGAACAGAGACAACCTACACAAAACAAGTTTCAATTATTCTTCCATAACCATTACACTGGACACACCTGCTCTGGCTTCACATGGCAAAAGAGCGAGATCTTCTCTTTAACTGAGCCTGTTATGGGATGCTGACTCCTGCATACTATCTGTAATAGAAACACTTTATTGACAGGAGTCTCAAGAGTATCATTGTTAGGGGGTAGGTATTGTGTATGAACAATTCAGGATTGGATTGTTTTTATTTCATTTTATCAGATATTTTGGGTGAGGGGGTGGGGGGATCAGGTACATGTAACATTAGACAGTTACCCAAACTTTTACCAGGAATTCTCAAATATAGCATGCAAACACACAAACTGTACAAAGTCCTGTTTCTTCACCCATGCACAGCATCAAGAGCTCATCAGCTTCAATACACTCCAGACCAACCACCAGACACCTTAATTAATGATTACTCAATTATGCAGCATACTAAGCAGATAAATGGCCTTAAATGACATCAATTGTTATGGGGGGATCATAAAATTGAGAAGAGCACCCTAAAACAATTAACTCACCAAATCAGGTGACAGACCACACCCCCTTAGTTCTCGCACACTGTTCTGTGTTGGCTTGGTCTTCTGCTCGCCGGTACCACTTGTCTGCAGGCAAATAGTTCTTTTTAACAAAACAACAAATAATAATAATCCAGTACTGTTAAGGTCACTTGATAAAAGACAACTTGCTCAGATTTAAAAAGCTCGTTTTGACCCACACAATCGAATGTGTTCAGAAGTTTGTTATTAAAATCATCATAGCAAGTATTATATGTGAAAAAGGGGTGTGGCTCACCTCAGGAACAAGGCTGACATGGACATTGCAGAAATTTTTGTTGTCAACTTTGAACTGAAACTGTCGAAAGGCCTCGACAAAGGGCATCCCTTCAATGTCCCCAATAGTTCCACCAAGCTGCAGGAGTAATACAATAACTCGCAGCTGGATTGCCCTATTCACAATACATACCTCAATCACACAAACATCTGGTACTTTGTCGCCGGATACGGGTATGCTTGCAACCCTCTCCACCCACTCTTGGATCGCATCGGTAATGTGTGGTATAACTATAGGGATTAGAAAAGTTCACAGGACTTATCACGGCTTCGAAATTGCAAATTGCAAGCAGCGTTTGTAGCCAAGCATAGCTGTCTCAACAACTCGAGATCTCTCACCTTGCACTGTCTTGCCGAGGTAACTTCCTTTTCGCTCTTTCTCGATGACGTACTTGTATATCTTCCCTGTGGTGATATTGTTGTCCCTGGTAAGGGTCACATCCAAAAAGCGCTCGTAGTTGCCCAGGTCGAGGTCAACTTCGCCGCCATCGTCCAGCACAAACACCTCGCCTAGAAGAAGAAACCGTTCGAGTTAACCGGTAGTAATCATTACGCGGACTGCTACAAACCGTGTTCGTACGGAGAGAAAGTTCCGGCATCTATGTTCAGGTACGGGTCGACCTTAATCGCGGTCACGTTCAGACCGATAGATTTCAACAGAGTGCCGATGCTGCTCGTAATGACTCCTTTGCCCACGCCACTGATTACACCGCCACTAACAAGGATGTATTTTATGCTCTTTGCTTCCATTCGTGCAAGGCTCAAACACTTTCTTCTTCTACAAGCATGCTCAGAGCAAAAATGAAAAACGGCAACGTGGCATGTCTTTATATGTAGTGACAAAAAAAAAAAAAAAGAGGCGCGCCATGCATCACGTGTGTGCACCAAAAGCATGCGCATAGTGCATGCAATATATATCAAATGCATGTGCGCACGCGCGAATGAAATTATTTTTTTTTTAAAACCAGCTGGATGAGCATGGGGCGCGCGCAAAGCCCTGGTGCAACAGGGCCCGACCGAAGAGGTGGGTACAGAGGACGGTGCGGACGCGGCAGAGGCTGGAGTCGATTTCCTTATTCAAGGGGCAGGCAGGTTGGAGGCAGAGGAGGTGGAGTGAATGCGCCTCCTGTTTCGAAAGTCGGGTACCCAGCGAGCGGGTCGGCCAAAGGAGGGGAAAATTTTCGTGTACCACACGCTGCTGTTGCAAGTAGCCCATACCCATTGTGGAAGACCTACTTCCCCGAAGAAGGTGAATTCATTATTCCCTCATTTGATGTGGTATTTTACGCTTTGTATCAGAGTATTCACAGGAATCTCCGACTGCTAGGAGAGTGAAGGCTTTTGAAAGCTTCTTCCAACGTTTTGTTGCACAGTATGATTTGGTTAGTACTTCAGCGTGTACGTATGTCCTCTGGAGCTGTTTGTTTTAGCGACCTGCACATTTAAAAAAATGTGGCTATGTTTCATGTGTGTGAGTGAGCATGCATTTCTTGGTGCTTACTTGTGTGTACACGTGTGTGTGTGGTGTGTGTAGTGTGTTGTGTATGTGTGTGCGTGCATGATATATTTCTTGGTGCTTACTTGTGTGCATGTGTGGTACGTGTGACGATGTGTGTTTCGAATGGTACCTTACTTATTTTTTTTGTTGCGTCTAGGATGAGATAGAGACAAGAGGTTCGCTTCAACTGGATTACCCAGTGATGCTGTCTGACATGGGTAAGGTTCATCAGCTTTTGTGTGCATGCACTTGAGGTTCCCCCACCTGTTGGTCACCTGGTAGTACTTAAAGAAGCCTTCCCAGACCTGGCCGATGCAATGAGAAACCAACCTGATGAGGTGCTGGCCTCTGCATCGTTGGCCCTGCACTCGGTAAAGTTGGCAAACTGCCAAAGCCATTTTAGTGTGTGTGGGGGTGGGGAGGAGGGAATGTGTACAGTGTTGTGTTGTAGGTATGTGTAACCACCATCACTGACAATATTTAATGCTAGTTATGTGTGGCATGATGTGAGATGTGTGTGTGTGTGTGTGTGTGGAGGTGACGGTGATTGCATTGCTTACATTGTGGTTTTGGCGTACAAGGTTATTGTGTCTAGCGTGCGCCAGTCAACAGAGGCGTTGGATGACGATGGAGGTGGGAAGGGGGAGGAGGGGGCTCCTGACATCCACAGGCTCTATGTCAGGTACGTGATACTGCTGTGTGCGTGTGGACTATATTCTTGAAAAGTGAATGTGTGTGATTCGAAGGGAATTTTGCTATGATATCCAATGACAGATGAGATCTGGTTGTGTTTCTGAACCCAGTAGGTCTACTGGACTAGGTGAAAAAAGTTGGATTTATGATTAATCAAATGTGGTTTAAATGTGTTAGTAGATATGGCATATATGTGTGTGACATTTTCGCTGTCACATATGCCATATTTGTTTTAACACCTCTGATTAGTAAATTCATTGTAAATCCCAACTTTTCACCTTTGTACATGCACCCAGTAGGTCTACTTGAGTGCACCTTTGTTGTCCACATGCACCCAGTAGGTCTACTTGAGTGCACCTTTGTTGTCCACATGCACCCAGTAGGTGCACCTTTGTTGTCCACATGCACCCAGTAGGTCTACTTGAGTGCACCTTTATTGTCCACATGCACCCAGTAGGTCTACTTGAGTGCACCTTTGTGTGTCCACATGCACCCAGTAGGTCTACTTGAGTGCACCTTTGTTGTCCACATGCACCCAGTAGGTCTACTTGAGTGCACCTTTGTTGTCCACATGCACCCAGTAGGTCTACTTGAGTGCACCTTTATTGTCCACATGCACCCAGTAGGTCTACTTGAGTGCACCTTTGTGTGTCCACATGCACCCAGTAGGTCTACTTGAGTGCACCTTTGTTGTCCACATGCACCCAGTAGGTCTACTTGAGTGCACCTTTGTTGTCCACATGCACCCAGTAGGTCTACTTGAGTGCACCTTTGTTGTCCACATGCACCCAGTAGGTCTACTTGAGTGCACCTTTGTTGTCCACATGCACCCAGTAGGTCTACTTGAGTGCACCTTTGTTGTCCACATGCACCCAGTAGGTCTACTTGAGTGCACCTTTGTTGTCCACATGCACCCAGTAGGTCTACTTGAGTGCACCTTTGTGTGTCCACATGCACCCAGTAGGTCTACTTGAGTGCATCTTTGTTGTCCACATGCACCCAGTAGGTCTACTGCACCTTTGTGTGTCCACATGCACCCAGTAGGTCTACTGCACCTTTGTGTGTCCACATGCACCCAGTAGGTCTACTTGAGTGCACCTTTGTGTGTCCACATGCACCCAGTACATGTAGGTCTACTTGAGTGCACCTTTGTTGTCCACATGCACCCAGTAGGTCTACTTGAGTGCACCTTTGTGTGTCCACATGCACCCAGTAGGTCTACTTGAGTGCACCTTTGTTGTCCACATGCACCCAGTAGGTCTACTTGAGTGCACCTTTGTTGTCCACATGCACCCAGTAGGTCTACTTGAGTGCACCTTTGTTGTCCACATGCACCCAGTAGGTCTACTTGAGTGCACCTTTGTTGTCCACATGCACCCAGTAGGTCTACTTGAGTGCACCTTTGTTGTCCACATGCACCCAGTAGGTCTACTTGAGTGCACCTTTGTTGTCCACATGCACCCAGTAGGTCTACTTGAGTGCACCTTTGTTGTCCACATGCACCCAGTAGGTCTACTTGAGTGCACCTTTGTTGTCCACATGCACCCAGTAGGTCTACTTGAGTGCACCTTTGTTGTCCACATGCACCCATAGGTCTACTGCACCTTTGTTGTCCACATGCACCCAGTAGGTCTACTTGAGTGCACCTTTGTGTGTCCACATGCACCCAGTAGGTCTACTTGAGTGCACCTTTGTTGTCCACATGCACCCAGTAGGTCTACTTGAGTGCACCTTTGTTGTCCACATGCACCCAGTAGGTCTACTTGAGTGCACCTTTGTTGTCCACATGCACCCAGTAGGTCTACTTGAGTGCACCTTTGTTGTCCACATGCACCCAGTAGGTCTACTTGAGTGCACCTTTGTTTGTCCACATGCACCCAGTAGGTCTACTTGAGTGCACCTTTGTGTGTCAATGGCTTGCATGTGCATCATGATTTCATATATTTGGCTTCCTTCATTATAGGATATGCAATTACCAGCCAGTCATTCCTCTGAAGAGCCTCAAGGCTACTCAGTACGGTTGGTTAGCATTGCGGCAGATGGTGGGAAGGTTTTAACATTGTACCTTTGCTAGGGAAGTGTGTCTCTGTTCAAGGAACTGTTGTGAGAGTTGGCAATGTCAAGCCACTGGTGACCAGGCTGGCCTTCAAGTGTATAGTATGCCAAGGGATCCAGGTATTAGGGGGAGCTTGTAAAGCAGTGAACATAATATATTAAGTGTTTGTGTTTGTGTTTGTGTGTGTGTGCATGTGTGTGTGTGCATGTGTGTACATGTGTGCATGCATGTGTGTATGTGTGTGTGCATGTGTGTACATGTGTGTGCATGTGTGTGTATGTGTGTGCATGTGTGTGTGTGCATGTGTGTACATGTGTGTGTGCATGTGTGTACATGTGTGTGTGCATGTGTGTGTATGTGTGTGCATGTGTGTATGTGTGTGTGCATGTGTGTGTGCATGTGTGTACATGTGTGTGTGCATGTGTGTGTGCATGTGTGCGTGCATATGTGTGTGCATGTGTGCGTGCATATGTGTGTGCATGTGTGTACATGTGTGTGTATGTGTGTGTGTGAACCATTCAGGTCCTCACGTTGCAAGATGGGAAGTATGCAATTCCAACCAAGGTCTTGTCATTATTCGTCCCATGCCTGCAAGCAGAAAGCGCTCAGTAATATTCACTTTCAGTGTGCCATGCCAGACTGCAAAGGCTTCAACTTCATTCCTCTGAGGAGCTCACCCCTTACTGAGACAATCCAGTGGCAGACGATCAGGTTGGTTCATTGGGTGAGGGGAAGGGGAATGGGAGGAGCTATACTTTATCCTGGTGGGGGAGGTGCCACAACCCTGGGGAGGGGAATGGGGAGGAGCCACCATCCTGGTGAGGGGAGGGGAATGGGGAGGAGCCACCATCCTTCTTTACTCCTCAAATCTAAGGATTCAGGAATCAGCTGGAGATGAAAGGAGAGAGGCGGGGCGCATTCCTCGGACTATCGAGTGTGAGCTAACAGCAGACCTGGTGGATTCCTGTGTGCCGGGTGACATGGTCACCGTGGCAGCAGTTGTCAAGGCTACAGGATCAGATGAAGGTGGTGGGGGGGGGGGTAGGAGTGTGTATGATGGGGATAGGAGTGTGTATGGTGGGGGATAGGAGTGTATGGTGGGGGATAGAAGTGTGTATGGTGGGGGATAGAAGTATGTATGGTGGGGGATAGGAGTGTGTATGATGGGGATAGGAGTGTGTATGGTGGGGGATAGGAGTGTGTATGGTGGGGGATAAGAGTGTGGGATAAGAAGTTGTGTATGTTTTTATTAATCAAAAACTTGTGAATGTTCAGGCCGGGGCAGGAACTCAAAGGACAAGTGCATGTTCCTACTGTACCTCCACGCCATATCTGTGGTCAACAGCAAGCACACTTTAACAGATGGATGCAGTGGGCTTCAAATAGAGTTTTCCACCACGGTACAGTGACCCACCCAATGCCCAGAAGCACTATCATGTCTATGACTGTATTTGTGGCAGGACTATTATGCAATACAAGAGATCCAGGGTGACCCCAACGTCTTCAAGCTCATTGTTGGGTATGTTGTCCTACAGTAGATCTAATGTATCTGTTTATATCATTGTTAGACAGTTAGACAGTAAACACTACATACATGTAAATCAGTTTGCATAGCACACACATTGTTCTTGCTTAACACGTTTGCAATGCTCTTCTCCTTGTAGTTCCCTGTGTCCAGCTATTTATGGACATGAGGTGAGAAGTCCTTCATTGCCATGACAACCTGATCCCTCTTTGATATGCACACACACACACACACACACACACACACACACACACACACACACACACACTGTGTACCCTAGATGGTAAAAGCAGGCTTGATCCTTGGTCTGTTTGGTGGAACCCAAAGATGGTCTGATAAAATTGTAGGTGAACTTGTAAACACTGGACAATGTTGTACAACATATGTGTACTTTGCACAGAACAACCTCTCCATCAGAGGAGATCCCCATGTCCTCCTCGTTGGAGACCCAGGTCTGGGGAAGAGTCAGGTAGACACCACCCGTCCTTTCGTTGTCATGGTGCTGACCAATGGTCATGTGCCCAGATGCTTCAAGCAGCAGCTAACGTTGCACCTCGTGGTGTGTATGTGTGTGGAAACATGACCACGTCGTCTGGCCTGACTGTGACCCTCAGCAGAGAAGGGGGAGGCTCTGGGGACCACGCACTGGAGGCTGGGGCCCTGGTGCTAGCAGACCAAGGCAAGGATGCTGGTGGTGTTAAATGTCTATGTCCATGCTCACATGCACGCTTTGATAAGGTAAATGTTTGGGTCACATGATTGTAATGAAAAAAAATGATCTGTAAAGTATGTTTGATGCCAGAAGTGTGAAACGTTGGGGGCTAATTGGCACAAGCATCAAAGGGGCTACTTTATGAATAATTCGGAATTGTGACAAAAAGACTTGCAAATTTGTGGCACTGAACTAAGAAATGTTTATTTTGTCCATAATTCACAGTTATTTCTTGATTCCCAAATAGCCCCCCCCCCCCCCCCCCCCCCCCCCCCCCCCAACAGTACATGAATGTAGATAAGCATGTATGGTGGCATGGCATATGGTGGATGTGTGCAGTTGGTGCATCTATCATATCACAACATCATCTTATAATTGTTAAGCTTGCATACTTCAGGCTAAGCCTGTGTCTGAGCTGTGTGTGGGGGAGGGAGGTAGGGGGGCATGTTTGTTTGCCACAGGCGTTCTTATAGCTTGTACTGTTCCTCACTCGTAAGGTTGCTGCTGTATTGATGAATTTGACAAGATGGGCACCCAACATCTGGCCCTACTGGAAGCAATGGTACATGACGGCCCTTACCATCTGGGGTGTGTGTGTGCATGTAACCAAGGGCCTGATGTATACGTAGGAGCAGCAGGTGATCAGCATTGCCAAGGCGGGCATTGTCTGCAGCCTTCCTGCCCGCACCGCCATCCTGGCAGCTGCCAATCCTTCTGGCGGGCATTACAACAAGGGAAAGACAGTTTCTGAGAACTTGAAGTGAGTTATGTGTTTTGTTGTGTTGTTAAGCCAGGGGCACACAAGCCCAACTGTGTGTGTCTTCTTCGCAGAATGAACAGTGCTCTCTTGTCACGTTTTGACCTGGTGAGGTGGCTTGTTGTGTATGTGAGCTGTCAGCTTGTGGTTTGTTCTCACAGGTGTTCATTCTGCTAGACAAGCCTGATGAGGTAAACCCCCTCACTCACCAGACATACACTGTATTCTGAGCATTCCATACTCAATGCCACTCATTTGCCCTCTTGTATGTGTATGTGGTATGATTAATCTTATAATTTATATTCAAGTGATTCAAAGTGCTAGCATCATGAATTTACTTGGTAGATGGAAGTACATGTACATGTAATGATCACTATTCAACTTTCTAGTGAGCAATGCCAGCCCTTTCTAGTGAGCAATGCCGGCTCTTTCTATGGTGTTAAATAGCAAAGTGTCTGTCTATAGATTGTACCACAGGATGAAGTAATTGTTTAATAGAGGAACCTCTCTCTTATGTGGAACCCAACAGAAGCCCATAGAAGTGTATGTGCATCAAGTGGGGGACTCAACAGTAGCCCATAGAAGGTGTATGTCTACAGCTCTGTATAGACATTTCTGTAGAGAGTTTGGGTGCCACAGTGTGTACTTTACCTTCACACATGCCTGATAGTACATCATGTTGCAATAGATTTCCACCTCTCCCCCTTGTTCTTTAGGAGAAAGACCTCTTATTGTCAGAACATGTGATGTCACTTCATGCTGGCAACAGAAGGTGCTCACTGCTGGTGTACATACATGTAACAGGCATGTAATCTGTTGTGTCTTCCTTAGCTCTGTCCTCAGAGCAA
Source organism: Spongilla lacustris (assembly GCA_949361645.1). Classification (NCBI taxonomy): domain Eukaryota; kingdom Metazoa; phylum Porifera; class Demospongiae; order Spongillida; family Spongillidae; genus Spongilla; species Spongilla lacustris. The sequence goes on along the minus strand of OX442421.1, from coordinate 6,862,107 downwards.
CTGCTACAAGACCCAGAAAAGTTAGTCCCCCAAATCCTTAGTCCTCCATGTCCTTAGTCCCTCAGGTCCTTAGACGTTTTTGAGAGGATTGTGGGATATGGTGGGGGTTAATTTATAATTCATAAATTTCAACGCTCATCGTGGTCCTTAGGAGGATTCTGAGAGTGTCCTTATGGCTGGCGAAGAGACTCCTTTGTCAGAGAAGTTGAAGATAGATCGTGGGGAGGTGTTCGACCCTGTGCCCAGCGTGCTGCTAAGGAAATACATTGGCTATGCAAGGAAGTACGTCCATCCCAAGCTGACTCCCGATGCAGCTGATGTGCTCAAGGTTGGCTTAATGCATGCCACTCCCGTACAGGCACACACATTGTGACGTACTGTTGGTTTCAAATAGCCTGTTTTTTTTTTAACCCTGTTGGGCTACCTTTCCAATGACATATTCAAGCTCTTCACTTCTTTACTGACCTGTTATTGGACCATCACTTCCCATAAAACTGTTGAGCCCCCCAAGTTCATTTATAATCAATCTTCTATATGTAGAAATTCTACTTGGAACTGCGAAGACACAGGCACAGTCCAGACAGCACACCAATCACAACTAGACAGCTGGAGTCACTCATCAGGCTCACAGAGGTTATGACACTTACCTGTGTGTGCACTACTGATGTGTGAGGGGGAGGGGGCTTGTGGCATGCAGGCAAGGGCTACCTGTGTGTGCACTGATGTGTGAGGGGGACGGGGCTTGTGGCATGCAGGCAAGGGCTCGCGTAGAACTGAGGGAAAGTGCCAGTGCACAGGATGCTAAAGATGTGGTGGAGATTATGAAGTTTAGGCAAGTGCTGCATAGCGGTGAACCTTAAAAGGAACTCGTTAACTTTTTCTCTAACTTTATTTTTAGTATGTATGACACCTTCAGTGATGAGCTGGGATTGTTGGACTTCCAGAGGTCTGAACATGGGTCCGGAATGAGCCAGCGGAGTCAAGCAAAGAGACTTGTGGCAGAGTTGGGTCGAGTTTCTCAGCATCAGGGTAGCACCATGTTCACTGTGCAGCAGATGAAGGACATAGCCAAAGTAAGGTTACCGAAAGGGGGCGGGGGGGGGGGGGCGCCACACATGCTAAATATCATTGATTTTGTGCTCGCCCAGAGAATTGGTGTCCAAGTTCACAACTTTGAGGAATTCATCTATTCTCTGAACAATCAGAACTACCTTCTGAAGAAGGGCCCTAAAACATATCAGCTGCAGACTGCTTGACTGCAGTTTGTCCCTATCATCACATCCCAGGCTCTCTCACTGCAATGCAAACTTAAAACTATTGAACAGACTAATATTTATTGCAGTCTGCATCACAACAACATATGCTGATACTTTATTAATAACTAGTAATAACCTTTTTATAAGCCTCTTCGTTTAAAAATATATAAATAAATATTTAGTTGTTTCTGGCATCCTTTGTAGCCTTTGGAAGCTTCAAGCGAAGTCCATCTAGCTCTGGTGACACAATGATCTGACAGCCTAACCGAGAGCTACAGCGCATAGAGATGGGATAAGTGTGGGTACAAAGGCATGCAGCTTCAGGAACACAACATACGTTTCGGTAAGCCCAAAGGCTAAGTCCAGCATGTCTTGCTCCTCTTCCGTGATGGGGTCTGGGATCTTGCGATACCACTGAGGGTCTACTATCATGTGGCACGTAGAACAGGCCAGTGTGCCTTCGCAAGCACCTAATCAGTAGTCCGATCGTTTTGTGTTGAAGGAAAAGGAACGGTGGGAGGGAGGATTCTTCAATTTTGAATGCGCTATAAGTGTTGCACTCACCTTCCACCTCGATGTCGTGCTCCTTAGCTACCTCCAGGAGAGTGCTACCAAGCTTAGCTTTCACCGTGAACTCGTCTCCATCACGGTCGACGAACGTGATGTTAATGCTGTACAGAACAAAAAGGGTGATACGCATATCAAACATACCTCTAACACAACGAACGTTTTTCCTTTAGGAGGCTCAGGTTTCGATGCTGAAGAAAATAATGCCACTGGCTGTCTCAAGGATATAGCAGGGACCGAGGCGACCTTGTGGAATAAGGCGCCACGAGAGCCTCGAAGCAGTACTCTACTTGCTGTTACTGTTTCGTACAAAGCCCTTCCCAAGCTAGCCATGGTTATGGTGTGATGTTGCGACCGGATTACGTGACGTCATTCAGTTGACCCCAGGGCCCAGGCCCAATTAGGTTACACAATACAGTGTAAGATAATGTAGAGTTGCGGTTGAGTGCAGTGGGTGTGGTCCTTAAAATTTGGTACGGCCATGGCCGGATCGGCCCTATAGGGCGCGACGCCCTTGTTATGTACCGTAGAAACAATTGGGCATATTTTCGTCTATATATTATCTTTGAATGTAGTAAAGCTGCCGACGCTTAGAAAGCTCAGACATAACGCTCACTCGCGTTCCTCAGTACACTCGAACTTTTAAAAAGTTTCTCCGTTCTTTAAGATAAGATCCGCTCGGATAAAAGGTGTATCTGTCACGATTGAAGTATAATGTTATTGGCTATGTGGAAGCACTACAGTACTGTAGAACAACCAAGTTTGAAACTTACTGCCGAGTCGGATTTGTTTCGTAACTAAGCCTAAGGGGAGTTATGCTTGACACAAATGTCAATCTTTAGGCGTTTACTGAGCACCTTACATGTAGTTTGTTTAAATAGCAATAGTCCATAACAGATTTTATCGGCTTTGGAAGCATAAAAGTGGGGATCCTCACTGAAGTCAGTACTCTTCAGAGAGTAAACAGGCACACCTCAGTGTTTAGCCACCAGGCCCCATCTTAATACTACCTGGTCTTCCCAGACACACTCAGGATAGATGTAAAGGAGTGAAACATGCAAGATATAAAAATTTAATTGGTATTAATTTAGGATTTGTAGACACCAATTGAGTAAAAAGTATGGAAACAAGGAATTATGGAAATTAGAGAGATAATAATATGTGTACACATTACATGATAAACTAATACATAGAAAAACTCAAAGGATGTCCAGCTGCAGGCCAAGGGAGGGAGCACATCTTGCCAATAAGGCTGAGCCACGGCCCGAACCAGGGTGAAGTTCAGCTTGCTAGGAAATTATACATTCACAGACCAGCCTACATCATTTAGCAAATCTGCCTGCCTGAACTTGCTGAACTGCCTAAACATAGGTATGTAATTTCTCGTTTCCATACTTTTAACTCAGTTGGTGTCTACAAATCCTACATCACCAATTTCAAATTTTTATATCTTGTAGTTTGGTCGCTTTTATAATGTTATATTTAGCTCTGGCATGCACACAGCTGGTGATGTAATGGGCACCGATGGATGAGGTCACATGACCCATCATAGCCATGGTAACAGGTTAAGATTCACTCTTTACCACAACAGCAATCGTATAGTATTTGATTGGTTTGGGCCCGAGGTAGCCACTCATGTGTAGTTGCCTGCCTCAGAGAAGAAGATGGAGGATATGTTCAGGGTTGTTACTAGATATGAATCCAGTAAACACTTCAGTGCCCATAGGACATACCAACTGTTGCCAAGGCCACAGTACTTTTGAAGGCACTCTCTGAAGTGGGTGCATGCCTGTCAGGATCAGCTGCACTGATGTTAGCTGTAAGAAAGCCCCTGCATTGCTGTTAGCTGCGAGAAAGCCCCTGCACTGATGTTAGCTGCGAGAAAGCCCCTGCACTGATGTTAGCTGCGAGAAAGCCCCTGCACTGATGTTAGCTGCGAGAAAGCCCCTGCACTGATGTTAGCTGCGAGAATTAAAGCCCCTGCACTGATGTTAGCTGCGAGAAAGCCCCTGCACTGATGTTAGCTGCGAGAAAGCCCCTGCACTGATGTTAGCTGCGAGAAAGCCCCTGCACTGATGTTAGCTGCGAGAAAGCCCCTGCACTGATGTTAGCTGCGAGAAAGCCCCTGCACTGATGTTAGCTGCGAGAAAGCCCCTGCACTGATGTTAGCTGCGAGAAAGCCCCTGCACTGATGTTAGCTGCGAGAAAGCCCCTGCACTGATGTTAGCTGTGAGAAAGCCCCTGCACTGATGTTAGCTGTGAGAAAGCCCCAAGCAGTGCATGGGCTCACTTGGAGCTTCTCTTTGTTTCAATGGATGTCCTTATTAAGATTAGCTGATTTTTACAGGATATTAACTTCAGAGAGAGTGAATGGCTTTAATTGGAGAAGTCATAGCAGTTTAAAGCAACGATATCACACTCAATCAGCAGTGTGTGTATGTGTGTGTGGTGGAGATTGTGCCCAGGTGGACTCCTGGTTTGTGCTCTGTTTTGTTCAGACGTCAAAGTCAATAAAAAATAGCAATCAATGCACAATGATAAACAGTATATTGGTCTAAAATGCTTAGCATGCTGTTTTTTGTAAGTAGTTTTGTTTGGAGTGATAATACCGGGATAAGTGTATCAAGTAGGTGTACATACGTGTATCGGGTGTGTGTACATAAGTGTGTTCTTTGTTAGTCCTGTATGACTACCAATGATGCCATTTTGAAGATGACTTTGCTAGCCTTTCTGGATTGTTTTACAAATTTGTATCGTTACATTTGTACCAATATTCAGTGATACTATTTATAGCTCTATTCATTATTTCATCATAAGTTGCAACCATGTGAAAAGAAAGGACAGAGATAGACCAGGAGACCAGGCTATGTGTGACCAGGAAGGTGACGTATGCAGAGGAGGAGGCTGGGGGGGGGGGGGGGGGGGGGGGGGGGCTAGGAGGTGAGAAGGAAGAATGGGTGGGAGAGGTCAAACCCGTGCATAATAAGGATGTCGCACAAGCCAGTGAGGTAGTGCTCTACCTAAGTCCTGATGACTATAGGCAACAGGCTAATGGACCAGTGGGCCACTGTAATCAAACCATGTACATGTACACGATATGATGCGCATAAATGTGATAGCGAAAGTTACGTTAGTTTAACTCTCATTAACCCCGATTATGAATGTCATTAAAAGACGCGACCCGCTTCTAACGGGACTCCAGTCCTGACGATCGGATCGCTTAGATTTTTCTCATCATCGAACAAGACGTTAAAAACATGCAGTTTAGCGTTTGCTTGATGTCACAAAACCGCTTGGTTGCGGAGTAGCTTGTCTAAACTAATAGTTCTATATTTAGCACATGAACAATGCAAAATCCTACAATGTGTGCTTAGCTAAATATGGGACTATTTTGATTTCCTTATTATTAGACCCTTGTTTCCTTCCTTTTTACACCACTATTGCCTTCAAATCCCTCATAGAGAACGTTTTTTTATTTACTTGTTGAACATATCAACCACACTGTGTGTGTGCACTGCCGGATGGGGTGTAATGCATGGATAAACTAGTCACAAAATCAACTATCACTTTTAATTAGTTGTAAGGTTTGCATAACCTAGTTCTCTAGCCACATGTGCCGCAGTACGTCTTTCTATCGTACACGTGTGCCGTAACATAATTGCATTCCTCGCGTTCCTCGTAACGTAAGGTAACCTTAATAACTTTTAATATGTTGGAAGTAATCAGAACCGATTTGGTATGGCAATGTCTCCAGACCCTCCGCAAAGCGCGAGGGTACGGCTACGTCAGACTATGGATAAACCCAGTCTATCATTTGCAATCCTGAAATCTGCTAGCCGATCTAGACACTATTGAATCGGTGAAGTGGACTGCAGAGGTTTGAATGATAATGGAGCAGTGCTTCTGATTCTGCCGGGCTGTGCCGGCTCACCCCACCACCAATTAGCCTTTTGCAAGCGCGTCATAAGAATAAATAAAATGCTGCGTGTTTTACCTTATTTTTTGTACATATTAAATAATCAAACCCTGCGGCCGATTGCTAATACACTTATTTCTGAAAAGTATCAGAACAATGGTCTCCGTACATATTTACGAGGCCTTTTTTTTTTTTTTTTTTTTTTTTTCCTTTCGTATAATTATAACAAAACAATTCTGCCGGCCTTTTACGCATGTATTTAGAGCATGCCTCTGCTTGCTATATCCTGTCCAAATCATATAAATACTGCAGCTCAGCACATACCGCACACATCATTTAATACATGTATAATGGAGTCGAAAAACTTTATCATCATTAGCAGGCTATGGGTTGCAGGGCAGTATCAAGGCATCCACGGAGCGAGCGTGCAGCTATTCTTTGTTGAATACGAACCGAATCAGCTACGTTTGGAAAGGCTTCGGCGTATGGTGCATGGGGACTGGATGCAGTATGACGACCGTTATCCCTTCTTCTGGGCCTTCAACTTCGATCTGGATACTAAAGTGAGCGAGCAAACGGCTACCGAGATGGCTGAGATGGGTGATATTGGCCCCTGCGGTATTCGTGTCATAAAGGGAACTATTCCTGGGGACTGGCCGACACGAGTGAAAGAAAAAAGGCGGAAGATGAAATCCAAAGTCGAGCGTGTGCGACATACAATGAAACCCTACGTCGAGGGCCCATAACTGGCCCAAACTTTCTTTACGATTTACTTGGCTTGGGGCCACCGATGGTGGGAGGTGTTCGCTTAAGAAGGGGCACAGACGACGCTCAACTGGCGGAGCTAGTGATGAGCAATTTTCTTGGACTGTGACAGGACTTGAACTTTTAAATACTTGCGAGCACGAGTTGCGTTATTTGATTTTTTGTATCAAGTTTGTGACTGATAAGTGACCTTTGCGATTATAGAAAGAGGGGACGTGGCTGAGGTGTGCTATCGATGCTCGGGGAGAGACCGGGTGTTGATTATAGTCGCAGCCTGTTAGAATGGCTGTGTGGGTGTTGATTATAGTCGCAGCCTGTTAGAATGGCTGTGTGGGTGTTGATTATAGTCGCAGCCTGTTAGAATGGCTGTGTGGGTGATACAAGCAGTGATTATATTTATATGTACATGAACATATACTACACTCATGAAATCGAAGCGGGTGCGCACGCGCATGAATCTGATGTGTGCGTGATGCACATCATGAACGTATAGTTAGTGTTTACTTGTGGGCGATTTGCTATCAACTGCACACCGCTGACAAGTGTCTTTTGAAATTCAGGATGAATTATTACTGTTAGGCGGTGGGGGAGAGACACCGCGCCGGGTGTCGATTTAGTCAGTTCCAAATGTCCGTGCACTGCGGTGGTGAAGTGAGTCTGTCACAGTGTCAGTACGTATACCACATGCACTGATGCTGAGAGATATATTATGTTTTAAAAGCTCATGCACGCAGAGGCAGGTTACCACAGCAGCTAAGGTGTTGATCTCCCTTGAGTTATCCTGCACCGCTGGCGCTGGACATACAGCGATTTGCGGATAGGTGTTGATCTGCATGGCGAGTGCATGCCCTTGTCCGGCTGCATCTTTAGTCACGACAATCAACACCTTAGCTGCTGTGGTAACCTGCCTCTGCATGCATGCGTATACATGCAGTATATATAAAATCGGCGATGTGTATCAGTGCAGTGAGTAGTAATATTAGCACATATATGGCATCAAGGCAGTACATCGTCCTTAGCAAGTTTTACGTTGGAGATAAAGCCGGCAGAGACGGTGGCGACGTGGAATTTTACTTCATCGAGTACAAGCCAAACAGAGAAAGGTTAAGAAGACTCTTGCGAATCATCAATAAGCAAAGGTGCAGACCAGGCGCGCCCATCAAATACACGTCCTACCATATAAAACTTTCCAAGCGATTGAGCGAGCAAACGGTGTTGGAGTTAACGGAAAAGGGTGGTTCCGGATGGTTTGTTAATTATCGGCTTATCAAAGGTTCTGTTCCAGGTGACTGGCCAACTGCCGAGGACGAAACGCTGGAATTCGAAGACGAAGACGAACTGTTTGATATTATAACCAACAAATTTCTCGACATTGGGCAGGCCCAAAATGAGAAACCGGATGATGAATCAAAAACATAAAATGAGTTGTATTGAAACTGAAACTGACTATTCACTGATTTAGCATTGTGATTGGTTTGATGTGTCTGTCGATTTCTCAGTTCTTGGCTATGGCATAATGATAATTGATAACGCTCTCTCAGATAGAGCCATAGAGGTAGATATACTATACATGTAAAGTTTAAAAACGCGGATAACCGACGCACTTTGGGAACGCCCCCTCGGTGGGATCGCAGGCGGAACACACATGTGTGTACAACTGTTAAATAATTAATGTTCTTCATTTCCCTTGCCACCTGGATAAGCTGGCATTACCACACAAACTCCGCAGTTATTTATCTTTCCAGTTGAAAACAGAAGGGCCCCTCATAACATTTCCAATAAATGGAAACTACTGACTGGTTGGGAAGTCATAAGACCAACACCTTAGTATAACACCAACAGAACACGTGCAGTGATACTGTAATTAATTAAGTCTGTTAACGTTTGTCCACCTCAGAGGCAAGTTTTACACTCTGGAAAACTACTCGGTTTTCTTCAGATCACGTCTTATAATAATTTCTTGTGCACATGACCACTGACAGAATGATAATGTGCAGCAATGAAGTGAAAGGAGCACATAAGTACACAATTGGATGACCACACAATAGCTCAGAAAAAAAGAGGGCTTTAATTCATAGATATGTTCATGGGATGGTAGTACTGCATACTTCATACTAGAAACTTCAGGTATAAGTGAATGTGAAGTACTATCTCCAGGTAGACAGAGGAGGTAGCTGTGGTGCAATGACTTGTGCCGTTATGCGGGCAGACCAGCACTGTTGCCATGGTGACAACCAATACTGCTGCTAGGCATGTATCCAGGATAACGCACATGCCTGGTCCTACATGTGTTAATCTACACTAAAGGGGATGACAGGAGGGACTGATGGTTGGGGAGGAGTGAAGGTGAAGGGAGCAGTGATGTTAGAGAAAAAGGAGTCATGGTGTAGGGAAGGACTGATGGAACAGTGGGAGTAATGGAGGAAGGGGAGGTGTGATAGAGAGACACCTCAAGGTGGTTTTCTTTTCGTGTGAGTTTCCATAACTGGCTGTTTGGGCAGAAAATAATGCATGCTAAACTGTCAGGGTCTCCCCACAATCGGATTGGTCAAAAAAAAAAAAAAGTTCCTCCTCTGGGGTAAGTGTGACACAAATGCCCAGTCAGCTCAGGTTGTTTCAGGCTTAGGGTGTTGGAGGCCTTCATGACAATCTGGTATGGACCAGGGACTGGACCCATCATGTTGGACAATTTGTGTAAGATGCAGAGGTGAGCCGCACCCACCTGTGCCTATACACATCCTAATGTACCCAACAAGTATAGTCCTGTATTAGTACACTGGCTTGCAGTTGTGGATATCTGGTGACACTGCGTATCAATATAGTCATGCATGATTTTTCAGTATCCAGCTTTTGTGAACTGATCATGATCTTATAAACAAGTATATGCAGAAATCGGCGGTCACCAGGAAAGTGATGGTGTTCAAAAAGACATCCTATAGTATGTGTTCTATTGCTATTACATAGGGGTAGTGTGGTTTGAATTTGTGTTGAATTTATAAGTACTAATGCTTCGGATTTATTCAAAACAAAGTTAGACTTACACCTATTAAAATGTATGAAAAATGGCTACTCTTGAATTTTATTAACTAACCGCAAGTTATAATACATTTGCCACCTCATCTTTTCGTGTACAAAGGTTGTAAGATGCAAACTGTGCAAAAATCTATATACCATGATTTCAGTTATTTGTCCAACCACACGGGTCCGCTGCAGCAACTTGGGTAACATGTCACTTATGCGGGCAGTCTGCATTTGCGAACAGCTAATTATAAACGGCTGTCAATCAGCGTGTACAGTCAGAGATAACATACAGGGTGTTTCACAATTAAGGAAAATTGTTTATAGATTAACCACAAGCAGTTAATTAACTGGTGATTGTTGTTAAAAGTTCTAACAGCAAAAGTAGACATGCTGGTGAAAAAAAATCAATATTATCTTTAATGGTTAATTAACAATAATAAAAGTCCCAAAATCCCTATTTATTTCAATTAAATATTATTAATGTTAATAAATGTAGGGTTGGTGATTAGTTAAAAGATGCAAACTGTACTTAAGTAACTGCTTCCATTTAGAAGTTATTCAAGATTGAAATCTTGATTTTTTAATTTTCGCAATGTACTTGATTTAGGGGCCATTGTATCTCGATTTAGTGGTTTGAATTTATTAATACATTCGGCCAAGTTGATATTATTAAAATTCAAGGAAATGTTGGAGCTTTTGAATATCTCTAAAATAGTATGTTTTGATTAGGTGTTATCGGGAATTATTAATTCGTTTTGATTTTATTAAATTAATTATTAATTTAATATTTAGTTTGTTTACATCAACATTTAAGCTCAAGTTAATAGAGCATTTATCAACAATTTAAAGTTAGCTAACTGCTTGTGGTTAGTTTATAAACAATTTTCCTTGATTGTGAAACACCCTGTAGTAAGGGAAAGGTCGTATTTTAATAAACAAGATAGAACGACTAATTAGATAGCACTGTTTAGATTAGTCTTAGCCTATAGCTAGAAGTTGTATATTGAAGTTTATACGACTAGAGGTAAAAAGTCATCGTTGATTAATTATAATGTCGCAGACATGCAAATTGTCTATTCAAATCCTCTCGTGGTCAGAGCATACATACGAGGGACTATAGGTTTATATGGCGGCGTATCAGTCAGTTTGGTATTGCATCGTTTAATTTCCCCCGCCTTTTTATTCGCAAGAATAGAACGTTTTTTAAGCTGATCCAATTCGATTATAAATTTATGTCCGATTATTAATAACTTATAAATGCATTGCGTGATCGCTCACACCTTTGCACGAGGTTTATTGACAGTGTCACTTTTAACCTGGTGTCATCATCCATTCAACCATGCATGTTTGATCATATCATCTGAACATAGTTTATCCCACGATATGTACATGTGAATTGTGAAGGACTAGCTGCACGAAAGAATAGATCAGGCCCGTAGGCTGGTCGGGAGACGGGGGGGTTCGGGAAAGCAATAAGGTGGAACTGATTAAGAGCGGGGGTGGGAGCAGGAGGGGGCGTAGCCCCTCTCGCCCAGCGTGGGGGTATGGGGGAGCGCTGTAAGCTCCCCCATCGGGGGCTGGGGCGGAGCCCCAGCCGCTTTGCAACTTTTGCCATTTTTCAGCCACAAAACATAGCATAATTGCATAGAAACATGGATATAGCCCAGTTTGTGTTCCCGTTCAATAATGAAGTCATGTAGGTCTGGCTTGCGAGTTGCGAGTCTAAAGGCTGGCGGGGCAACTTCCGGGCGATTTGGGAATGTCGTATGCAACTCAAATGCTAGTTGGGCGTAGCCCGACCTTCGCGTATCCGCCAATACGCGAAGGTCGGCCTACGCCCAACTAACAGTATGCATGGGTAAAAGTTCCGCAATTCTTGATCGTATGCGGAACTTTTACCCATAGTTGCACGGAACCCGTAATTTAATTCACGGACCCGCCCCCTGTTCCGCTGTTGCTGTTTGTTGTGGGCGGGACGTGGGCGCCCCATTTTAGAATGGATGTCCCGCGGTTACTAAGCCACGGTTGTATGCGGCTGGAAACTAAGTCAATAATTAGATCATTTACGGTATTACCATATATTTCTTAACTGATGGCTCATTATAGACATCTGATGTTTAAAAGCAAACCATAACTCACCAGAACTAGCAAATCAAAAAGTGAAAACGAACTCAAACACTGCATTCCTTTTCCTGTCATGTCCAGTCAATGCGCACAATTGAAATTCCACATAGATAGCATGCGCATACCGTTTAGCAAGGTCACGCGATACGTATTTAGAAGGAGGGCGTTACTAAATGCGACGATGTAGCCTTTGGTGACTGAACTGGAAGGTATAAGTACTACAGCGATGCTCAGGAGGCATGTGGCTACCAAAATTTACTAGCCTGAAGTGGCAACGCATTTTCTGTCACCACGAACAAGCTGAGCGTATTGCATGAATAATCGACGTACGTTGTGGTTTTGCCCTATACATTATAGGTATGGATTACAATTTCCATACATTGCAGAGTGTGTGGGCAGAGGCTAACGAAGTACAGGGCAAAGAAAAGAACCAGCTCTGAGTGCATAGCATTCTCAGCTGAGCTGAAAATAGCTTTTGACATTTGACACATCTGGGGATGATGTAACCCTGAGATGTTCTGCATGCAATGTAAGCTGGGTATGTAGAGAACCATCTGTGCCATCACAAAGTGAGTGCATCACAAATGTGTAGTGATGCTATTTGAGTGGCAAAACAAGTAAACATATGACATCATAAGAGGTCATCTTGAGAAGATTGCCCCTCCTCTAGTTCTCCATAGTGAGCCTAGCCCACCTTTGGCAAGAGCTAACAACCTATCAATGCTAAAGGAGCTGAAGTGTGCACTGTGCTCCAACACCCTCTCACAGCCACTGGAGCTGCTGTGTGGTGCACTGGTGTGCTCCAAATGCCTCCGGGAGTGGATAGCAGCATATGATGCTGTGAACCATCCATGCTGCTCAGAGGACGGATAGTCCTCTGCTGCTCAGAGATGGTCCCATGTTGCTCAGTAATGGTCCCATGCTGCCCAGAGGATGGTCCCATGCTGCCCAGAGGATGATCCCCTGCTGCTCAGAGGATGGTTCCCTGCTGATCAGAGGATGATCCACTGCTACTCAGAGGATGATCTCCTGCTGCTCAGAGGATGATCCCCTGCTGCTCAGAGGACAGTCCCATGCTGCTCAGAGGACGGTCCCCTGCTGATCAGAGGATGGTCCCATGCTGCTCAGAGGATGGCCCCCTGCTGCTCAGAGGACGGTCCCCTGCTGCTCAGAGGATGGTCCCATGCTGCCCAGAGGATGATCCCCTGTTGCTCAGAGGATGATCCCCTGCTGCTCAGAGGACAGTCCCATGCTGCTCAGAGGACGGTCCCCTGCTGATCAGAGGATGGTCCCCTGCTGATCAGAGGATGGTCCCCTGCTGCTCAGAGGATGATCCCCTGCTGCTCCGAGGATGATCTCCTGCTGCTCAGAGGATGATCCCCTGCCGCTCAGAGGACAGTCCCATGCTGCTCAGAGGACGGTCCCCTGCTGATCAGAGGATGGTCCCCTGCTGCTCAGAGGATGATCCCCTGCTGCTCCGAGGATGATCCCCTGCTACTCAGAGGATGGTCCCCTGCTGCTCAGAGGATGATCCCCTGCTGCTCCGAGGATGATCTCCTGCTGCTCAGAGGATGATCCCCTGCCGCTCAGAGGACAGTCCCATGCTGCTCAGAGGACGGTCCCCTGCTGATCAGAGGATGTTCCCCTGCTGCTCAGAGGATGATCCCCTGCTGCTCCGAGGATGATCCCCTGCTGCTCAGAGGATGGTCCCCTGCTGCTCAGAGGATGGTCCCCTGCTGCTCAGAGGATGGTCCCCTGCTGCTCAGAGGATGGTCCCCTGCTGCTCAGAGGATGGTCCCCTGCTGCTCAGAGGACGGTCACCAGGATGATCCCCTAGTCAGACTATCATCAAGTGTGATAATGCTGCTGCTGTCAAATGTTCTGGAGCACTGTATACAGACTGCAGCAGGGATATTAAGGATGGTGACTATGAAGAGCATGAGTGTGCACCAACACTTACACCTGAGGAGGAGAAGCAAGCAGCGGGTTTGCTGAAGAGGGTAATCTCTACCAGCTAGTCCTGACAAAGCCATCATACAACTTGCTACAGGGGAAGCAGTTAAGTGAATGTCAATGACTTGTACAGAGGTTACATAATATATACACTCACTTCTGCCAATGACATTTGTGCATGTCACCAGAGCTAAACTACAGCTGCCTACTCATCATGGACTGAAGTTCAGGTACATGTATTGCCGGCGATTAAGGCTGGGCTTGCCATACCTTGGAATACACTGAGGCTTCTAAGGCGGTGTGTCACAACATACAGCAAAAGCTCAATTCTAACTCACTAATGTTTCAGGTGGCTCAAATCATCAGGAATCTGTCTAGCTGGTGAGGAAAGGATGCACCACATATCCAGCCAAATTGTTGGCGATAACCCCAAAGGAGAAACAGCCCCCTTTTCAGGGGCCAAGTCAATTCATGCAAAATTCTTGGCTTGACATTTGCTCCAATCCACAACCACATGCAGAACCTGATGCGCATTGTACAAGAACACTTACTAAGTATTGAGCCACAATTGGTAGCTGCCATACCCCCTCCAGCCAAGAGAGTAAAGAATAAATAATAATTCAGTTCAAGCTCAATCTATTTACATACGAGCATGGATTCAAATTTAGACCAAAAGAAATGTAAGGCTATATTTTAAACGCTCTGTTAAAACCCACTTCATTGCGCAAATATTAATTCCCCCACCCCCAAAAAGACACCAAAATGGTGGATTTTCAAAGGCTAGAAATCTACTTCAGAAAATGCGTTGCCACTAACCTTTACCAAAAAACGACAGTACAAACAACTAACTTTACCGTGATAGCTTTGGCATGTTCCAATTCAGTCACCGAGCGTCGTTGTAGTTTTTTGAACACATGTAGTCGGTGATCGCCGTGCGTAAGTCGATAGGTTTGAAGTACCAGAGCCGACAGTTGGCAACACCAGGCCACGTGATTTTTGCTTACAATATAGTTCAGAGGTGTTTATCACTGCTAGTATGGCTTTTAGGTGTTGATTACGTTTTATGTACCCCGTGCACAGCTGGTTCTAAAAGGCATCGGTTGTCAGGTTCGTTGCTATGGGTGTACGTAACCATTTCAATTTTTCGGGGCGTAGGGCTTAGTTTCCACGCGTTCAATGAGAGCAGACCACCGTGAAGCCTGCATGTATTGTCATCTCATTCTCGCGGGCTATGTATAGAAGTTATGAATAAATTATTTTGATGGCAAGCGGAACTAGTTCTGACGAGCGGGGGGGGGTCGACCGAACCCACCGACCCCCCCCAGCCTACGGGCCTGTAGATATACATGTAGTGGTAGTAAACAGATGCCTTTGTTATTTTCATAACCAGTAGTTGCAAGGAGGAAACAATGCCTGCATACTATCTGCTACACTCTGCATTGTATCGCATATATTGAATGCATGCGCGTGCACCTCAGTTGTTACACAAATATAGGTGTACATAGTAA
Organism: Spongilla lacustris; assembly: GCA_949361645.1. Classification (NCBI taxonomy): domain Eukaryota; kingdom Metazoa; phylum Porifera; class Demospongiae; order Spongillida; family Spongillidae; genus Spongilla; species Spongilla lacustris. Next base: position 6,846,997 of record OX442421.1, on the reverse strand, counting down.
AAGTATGCAAGCCTACTGATTACCATGTATAACAGCGAATGCACATGCATGCATCATATGCATGCAGTCAGTGCAATTGGTACACCTGCATGCATGGGCAGCAAGTTAGTGCTAACCTCTTCATCATGCATTTTCCATGCATGCAATTGAGAGCTGGTTTGACTATCTTCGCGTATATGCACTTCAAAGCATTCATTACTGCAGCGCTTGCATAATGCACAATGAACTTAACTTAATTAATCGCAGACTATGACAGCATAATTGGATCACCATCAACCGGCATGCACGGATAATGTTTGTAACTAGTGAAATGAACAAGAAAAGCGTGGAAACTGTAACCTGTCCGAGCTAGGTTTCCAGGCAATAGAGTCCTATAAAAATCGGCGAGCTTTTTCATGCATATACTGATAGGACCTACGTATGTTAAAGCGTTGAAACAGACAACCAGTTTGAAAGTAATGCCGCGAGCGCTTTGTACTGACAAAGAGAATGACATGAGGCATACCCCACATGGCACGACACATCAAGTGTTATAAATCCACTGGGTTCGAGCAAGGATTGTAATAGTTAATAACGAGCTACTAGCTGGTTCAAGCGGACGACAAAGAACCTACTGCTAGTCTCGTACCCAGACCTACACTAGTAGCTACATCACCGCTACGCCATTTCTCCCGCAGCGATGATGTAATCCATCCGCTGCTGCGAGTGTGGGTTTGGGTACGAGACTACACTAGTGTGCATACATGATTTCTGAATGTTGGTCCATACTCTACACAGAATAATTTATTTATCATCTATCTGACTTTTCAATCCATGCACATATGCGTGGGCGTACCGCGGTGCCACACCCTCGCGCAGAAGCTTTGGCACGCTGTATTTATTTTAATTATACCAGATTTAAATCATTGTTACATGTGCACATAGCAAAAGTTTCGTCAGCAAACGTCATGAATTATTAAGATGATATTAATAATACATGTATCTTGCGTCATCTTTTAAATACATTTATGAATAAATTATGCGTGGTTGATTATTTGTCTTGATTTTAAATTTAGTAAAAGGGTGCTTAATGTTTATTTCATGAAAAATGCACATTATAATCAAATCGATTTTTTCCCTATGAGTAAGTTGGTTGTATATAGGATTTGAAGGCAAAAGTGATGTAAAAAGCAGTGAAACAAGGGTTGAATGATAAGGGAAAACGAAATAGTCCTATATTTAGTTGGCACATATTGTGGAACATTATATTGTGCATGCTTGTGCTAAATATAGGACTATTTCGTTTTTCTTTTATCATTCAACCCTTGTTTCCCTGCTTTTTATATACCACTATTGCACCAACTTTCTCATAGAGAATGTTTTAACATATCTAGAGGTACCAATAGACCCTTCCCTTTAAGAAGTACTCCGGACGTGACATCACTAATCAACGTACTTAATGTCTATTGTCCTGAATGTCCATCCGGGGGTACAATTGTACACCCGGGTGGTGGACAGCAAAAAAAGTTATTGCCGTTCGGTCACTCACGGAAGGGACCTAGTAAGTGGTATTTAACGGTACCGAGTACAAGTCTTTTCAGGATTGGGCCGAGATAAGTAAGGCTTAAATCCTTTCGGTACTCGTAAAATGACCCGTGCTAGCGGACCTATCCATTACGCTCCGTGCGGAGCGGTCGGAGCGTAATGGATAGGTCCGCTAGCACGGGTCATTTTACCGAGTACCGAAGCCTTACTTATCTCGGCCAAATCCTGAAAAGACTTGTTCTGTAAGCCAGTACCGTTAAATGCAGCCAGGTCCTTTCCGTGATCGAACGGCAAAAACCTTTTTTGCTGTCCACCCGGGTGTCCAATAATATTTGTACCCCCGGTGACATTATATAGAAATACAACGTTTGGGTCTGGGTACCAGGCGAGAGTGTGGTAAGTTGTGACGTGTCACTTGTGCTTAGCTATATGTTATCGGGTACCTAAACACGTTTACGGACACCATCAAATGTGTTTGAAACCACTCCGGAAAAAAGTGTACTCGGTAGCTTTCGAGCATCGAAAAACGGGCGATCGCGTCTGTTTAAATGAAGCTAACTAGGCCTACGTCTCCGTGAATGATACGAAGCTAGGAATAGCACCAATCGTCGTAGAAAGAGTTGGGCTGTCAGAATATGTCTTTTTCAACTTAAAACCACCTTTTCCGACTAATTTTCTAAAAACTAGGTTTGACATTCTATTTAGGCATGGAACCGGTGTTAACTGAAGGAATAACACACAGCTACAAGCTCACAACGTTTAATACAGTTTAAATTAAAGCACACCCTTAGAAGTTTTCTAAGCAGATAACATTACTAGTATGCGCAATTACTGGATGGAGGCTTGAATGCTCACTGACCCTTTACATATGTGCTTCCCACGGTTGTTACAATACGTACAAAATTGGACAATAGGCCCTCCGCCGTATGAATAATAAGTACCTAGCAACGGAGCTCATTAAGCCCATAGCAACGGAAACATGTCCACAAAGAGGGCCATTTGGAGCAGCTTCTGTAGACGATGAGACTCGATTATTTGACCATGAAATATAGAAGAAATGGTGATTACAACGATATAAAGCATGTGCTATGACGTCGTACAGAACGTTATATCCAAGCGCGAGTTGTCGGTGCGTGTTTTGTAACCAGGGACGAGAAGTGTCCGTTTTTTGTCGATTCCTCCCTGATAAAGTCACCTGAAATTTTAACCCAACAACAGACGTAAGTTTGTGTAACGTTTTTTGGTTAATTTAGCGGGTGCCATATTTTCTAGTTCAAGCATTTGCCCTTTTGAATATTCCCCTTTTAACGCGGTTGACGCCATTTTATAGATAAACAATACTAGTAGTTTTAAAGTATTCTTTTGTATTCTATTCTGCTTAGTTCTTTCTTTTCTTCTTTGGTGGTGTGGCACCATGGATTTTTGGTGATACAGAAAGGTAATGTTCCTTCATTATACACATTAGCCTTTCAACTGGATCATGTACAGATTTAAATGTAGCTTTTAGGTTGTTAAACTTGGAGTGAATTGACTCTGCTCCCTGTTCACCCATCAATCCACAACCAGCATGGTGGTAGCGAATCCAATCAACCATATGGTGCTCGAGAATGTGCATTTTCACACTCCTATGAGAGTCAGGAAACTCCTTGTCGAAGAATTCGAAAAACCTTTTGATTGCTAACTCTATTTGATAGGGACCAAAGTAAGCATTGGAGTTCATTATTTTAAACTTACCTAGCTGATCTATTTGTCTTTCAGATAGTGCACCACTGTTATACTGGAAATGGCATTCTGCAAACAAGGTGAAGATGGTATGGAATTTGTTGTAAACTCCTTGGGCCTCAGAGTGCAAGAGTGCTATGGAATGTGCCATTTTGGTCACCAATGAGCACAGAGTCTCCAAGTTAGGTGACTGTGTTAAATATTATGTGAGCACAGCATCTATGACATATTATGTATGCTTACTTGCAGCATTTTATGTATATGGTTGCCAACAAAGATGCCTCCATAATACTTTTGGCGGTGAACTCCAATTGAATCCAAGGTCACAAGGAGTTGTTTCACAAAGGGACCATCATTGATATTGAACCCTTTATCAGCTAAATCCATCAGCTCTGTCAACCTGTGTGCCTAGAAAATTTGCCCTTGTAATTTATCTGCTGTATTTCATTTTGTTCTTACCAATCCCTGCACTCTGTCATTGCTTATCTGTGAAAGCTCTGTCAGTCCTTTAAGCTCACGTGTAGCGTTTGTATACGTAAGGGAACAATAGGTAATCAATTGCTCCAGTGTGTCCCTTTCTTGCTCTGCTAGCTCCAGATCATGCCTGACAGTTGAGATCTCCTTTAGCACCTTACAGTACTTCTCAAATTCAGGACCACAGTTTGTGTAGCCTTGCCTGTGAAGAGCAAGTTGGAGGTCAAGGTTATGGCATGCTTCCTCAAAGAGCTCAAAAAGCTTCTGGAATATGCCTTGTGTGATGTGGAGTCCTGGCATGCACACCTGTAATAAAAATCTTAGTGCATTCAATTGCATATGCAAGTACAATTTATGATACCTCTGTGAGTGGAATGTTAAAAAAGGCTTCTCGAATACAATTGTTGTAGTGTTTAGCATGCTGATGGTTGCCACCAGATTTGAGAAACCTTTGGTAGTCTCCAGCCATAGATTCAAGTGACCTCAGAGGATATCTTTGCCTGCTAGCATCTGGTGACCTTATCTGCTTACTTGTTATCAAGCAAAACAAGCAAGGACACTTCCCTATTGTAACATGTATATAAAGCGGGCGGTTGATAATAAACACTTACCACTGGAACCTGATATGCCATAGATCTTGTCAAGAAAGTCTAAGTCCCCACAAATGAACAGTCGGATTGCATAGTTCCTGAAACAATTGTGTGATACCTTGAGATCAACAGTGCAACGCTATTTAGTTTACTTCCAAGTCATGTTCCTTATTTCTGTAACTTCATCTCTAAATCTGTCCAGGGCTACATGCAGGTTTGTGATTGAGTCACTAGCCTCAAAACAGGAGAACACACATGTTGCATGGACAGAGTTGGGGGCGGAGATGTTCACTATTTGGAAGTTCATTTTAAATGAACCACCCCCTTTGTCTCCACCTAGCTTCACCCAAATCTCAGAGGGAGGAATCATTCCATCATGCCAAATGAGCTTGCTTTCCCTATTACAAAGGTGATGAATATGCGTATCATTTATGCTTACTGATACCTTTCATTTTCTTCAAGAAGTTGCACAAGTTTGTGCTGCAAACTTGGAGTGAATGCATGTGGTGCTCCTCTCAGCTCCTCCCCACCATTAGAAGTTTTAAAGGAAAATGGAGTCAGCTCAACCTCAAGGTTATCACCAATCAGCTCCTTAGCAAGTGCACGCTGCTTCCGCTCACTTCCAATGTACATCCCAGCTTCTTGTAGCCATCTTTTACAGCATATGATTATAAAGAAAACATGATTAATAATTTCTACAGTGTAGTCTATACCTTCTCAGATCTCGTAGCTTATTCCATGAGAGACCTAAGTCTGCCTTCAGTGCAAGCCCTTCCTCTGGTTTCATCTCTTTTGTGATTCCTGCAGATAGAAGTAGTTGCTGCTTTTCCGTCTTACTCTCAAGGATGAGACTGGAGCTTTCTGCACTTAACATGGTTCTGGCATTACACACTTCAGATGCCCGACGTTTTCGTGTTCGTAGGCTCATTTGGCTGATGGGGTGTTTTGGCTGTGTAATTTTCATAAGTGTCAAAGGCTGAAAAACAATAACCTAATCATTATTAATGCATGTATAATTTGCATTACATACTGTTCCTCCAGTGGGTATGCATATTGTATTGGCTGGTGAGTGGACTTGAGCAGTTATTTGTAGCTGCAGTTTGCTGAGCTGACCACACTCATGTGCACCATAGTCACCAGCTCTGACACCTTGCCCACACAATGTACAGCACACCATGACATCCCCAAGAAGTGTGTTTACTATGTCAGGAGGTAGTTTGACTGCACCTTTCTGTAGACAGGCCAAGTCATAACAACAGGGGCACTGATTATGTGCCGAGATTCTGATCCAGTCAATAATGCACTGCTTACACACACACATATGACATGGCAGCTGGATTGGTTGCTGCAGTACAGCAGTACAAATTGGACACATCAGCATGTTCATCACAGATGTCGATAGTATTTGTAGATGTGCCAAGGCTGGGTATGGATACCTTGTTACAACTGGTGGGGGTGCTAGGGCTTCAATCAAAGTGATCAGTGCTTTAGGGGTGTAACCTTTTGTCTGTCCAGGCCTAAAAGTGCTTTGCCATCTAAGCATACAGGAAGGCTTGCACACCTACAAACATATTGTGTTATTTTGGCACATGTGCATATATTAGAGAGTTATAATACTTACCTTACATGTATCCAGTGTATGTGTGTGCCAGTTATAGGGTTGCACGCTGCACTTGTATGGTCTTTGACACTCCTTTGCTCTAACAATGCGTGTCATAGCCTTATGACACAATATGCAAAACATCTGGGGGTGGATCTCAACAGCATCACTTGCAACGTCAATATCGAAGGCTGTCATTAAGTCCTTTGAATAGGAGCGGCACGCATATTGTGGCTTTTGTTTCCCTGTTTTGCCCTTAGCTCTGAGAGCCTTTTGTAGCCTGCACCCACATACTCTACATAGGTCCTCACGTCGGCACGTGTGGTCAGATTCCATAGACTGTATATGGCATGAATGTGCATTATTCATGACTTGATGTGGTACGAACAACGTACCATCCTCACTCATGGAAAATATGGCACCTCAAGATAAAAGAATATTTCGACTTACCAGTGAATGCTCTCTCTCCCGTATTATTTCGAAGGGCACTTATCAGAGCGGAATCGGAGAACGAAAGCCAGATTACAATACAACCGATGATGCTGAATAAAAGCCTTCGGTTGCGCAAGGCGTAGTGCATCAATATTTTAACAGTTTACACATGCGTTTGATATATTGAAGATAGTGCATAAGTTTACCTAACTACTGACGGCCTGTTTGTGTGCATTGTATGTGCCAGATGTGGAAGGTTTGTGCTTGAAAGTTAATGAGCTTTGAAGCCGCCATTTTGGAGTAGGTACCGCAAATTTTATTGGTTGTTCCAAATATCAAACCTATTGCCAATGCAAAACAACCGTGCCAATTCCATAAATGGCACTGACATGACAGTGGTATTCTTTAAGCCGGCTAGGGTAGACACAGCGATATACATGTAGCCTAGCTATGATACCAAAATCAGATCTGCGCACAAGTTACTGCGTGCTGCTTGAGATGCTGGTATAGGCTATTAGCTCTGAGAGAGCTGTAAGGTATCATCAATTCTTAGATTTCATTTAAGCGTGTCTACTGACCCGCGTGTGTGCGTCTCGGATTCCTTAACTCACAGAATGGCATCGCATATCAATCCGTACGTACCACACCTTTCATTGCCTCTCTGTGCGATCCTGCTCATTGGTGCGCACCACCTTCGATGCTTGTAAATATGTAATTAGCTTAGAGGAAAGCATATCGAGGTGCTAATTAAAAGTAATAATGATAATAATAAGATCAAGTAATTACATTGCAAGGATACATGATGTATGCTAATGTGTACTAAAGGGGGCAGTCAGGCAGTCAGACAGTAAACTAAAGAATAGATGAGACCTGTGCAACCTTTGTAATCAGGTCGACAGGGGAGTGGTTAAAGGCATGGCCTATAGTTGATCAATCTCCTCTGATGCACATGATGGAGGAGCGTAGAAGGGAGAAGGAGAGATGGCATCGAATCCAGGCCATGGTTGAACTATAAGAGTGGCCCCACTTTGCTGAGAGCTGGGCTGTAAACCACTGTGGCCTCCCTTCCTAAGCCTCCAGTGGCAGAGAAGATGAGTGGGGCGAAGGAGGCATGCTCAACTTCGAGGATCCGATGCTCATAGGCTCGTTTCTTTGAGGCCTCATGGGTACGGTAACAGGCAGATGGTTGAGGTCGTCTATTTGAGGGGGCGTAGGGGTTGAAAACCTTTACGTCAAAGAATGCCCTCTCAAAACGACTTCCCCAGAATCCATCTGCTGCTACATCAAGTCAAGCACCATCCTGGAAGTTGGCTGAGGCAGAGGTGGGAACCTCACCTGTGATGGGTTGCAGATGAGGCTCAGTTGAAACATTGTGGCAGATTTCTGACAGGAGATAGGCAGTATAGTCTCTGATCTCATTGTGCCTGATGGAAGGGAAACCACCTTTTGGACATGACAGTGCATGCTCAACAGAGACAGGCACAGCTGGTGGGCGTGTTGGCAGGTAACCAGCCATATCTAAGAGCTAATGCATCTCGGAAGGCAGTCTTGTGGAGGGTAAACCCATACTCCTCTATAGGTAGCACTGTAAGCCAGCTGGATGCTCCTTTTTCTTGACATAGGTCCATTGCTAGCTGGAGATTGGAAGGCAGCATGGCTCTGAGTTGGGTAGCAGCAGTATTGTGTCTGTGAAGTTTCATTTTCACTACTTCCTTTATCGATTTTTGTTGCTCTGTGAGTGTCTCTTCATTGTAGTCATAGTTGTGAGACAAGATGTTGTTTACTAGTGGCTGAGAGATGAGGCTGGAGAGTGGAATTCAGACTGGGATAAAGTAGATGGGTTTATTTAACTAATTAAAAGTGGACTCGCAACACCCACGTAGGAGGTGGGGCATACGGAGTCGAATTGTATTACGTGATGTAGCACCCACTAGAATGTGGGGCATTGAGTGCATTTTCCGCATTTTATTCGCTATGAAATTAATTACCGCAGGTCAAGTGTTAAAGTTAGCATACATACATAAGCCTGGTATATTTGTCTTTCTTTATCTTTATTCTATGGTAATAGTTTTAGCATACTACTACGCTTAACCCTTGAAATGTTCAATGTCTACATCCATGCAGTGAAATATGTATGCCATTGGTAGTAATTATTATGCTGCAACAATGATGACACAAATTTAATCAAGTCCAGTAAATGATCTTCATTCTGCAAGTGAGATTTGTGTTCTTATCTTGCATCAATTAGGAGAAATGCAAATGCTACTCAGCTTAATCACGTACTATGCTAAATGCATTCACTCCTAAATGAAAGTCAGAAACTGATTCCAATGATCCTTAGGAAGTGGAGATTTAAGCCCTTTGATCCAGTTGCACAATCCCTTACAGCACTCAGGAGAAAGTTTGGCAGCTTCTAAAGTATCCATCGAGTGATAACTCACCTTGCTGACATGAACATCATCCAAAAGTAACCACAGAGCCATCCAATAAACTTGCAAAAAGTCAATTTCTTCCAATGTCCACCCTGTCCTATACATGCAACTGCTGTAGTTTTCTGACAATATGGACTTGATATCACCCTTGGCACGTTCCAAATCTACGAGAACAGCAACCAAACCATAATTTCCATCTGATGTGCTTTTAAAACAAATGTTGGGTAGACGAATGTCTAAATGAGCAACATCATGAGAGTGTAATTCATCTACTGCCAGTTTGATGGCTTCTAATGCAACTCTGATGCAATCTTTAGCTTTATATTTGGACATTTGAGGGAGACACTCAAACACAAATATGTCTATTGCCTCTCCCACTGTGCCAAAACTCAAAATGCCCTCACTCAATAACGCATGTTGCAACTTCAATTTCCTAACCGCGTTTTCAATTCTCGTGTATTCTGCTTCACCATAAACAAATACTTTCAGCATGATCTCTTTCTTTGTCCCAGTCTGTGCTTTGAAAACAAATGCCGTTCTGCTATACAGCTGCTGCAAGGCTACTGACATATTCAGTCCTTTATAATCCTCAATCATGACTGCTGACAGGGTCTCCCTTATTTGTTCCAACTCCTTTTCATTCAACTGAAGGAAATTAGAATTTGAATGGGAGCGAATTTCAATGTCCAAAGGAGCATTTTTCACAGCACGTATTACGTCAGTGGACTGTAATGGCTGATAAGATATGACAAACTTGAGCTGCGTACAATCAAACCGAACTTTCACCTCTACAGCAAAAGTCCATGATTTATTGCTGGGTGTAGATTTTGATGCAGATCCTTTATCTGAAATTTTCATCTGCAACAGAGCAGCTGATATTTCCATACATGAATCTGAAAAGTTCTCTAAAGCTGATATTTCCATACCTGTACTTGAAAACTCTTCATGTGACACAGTGATCACTGGTAGCAGGGTGTTTTTCACTGTAAGACTTTTTGAACGAGGCAAAACCACTCCAGTGAGATCAAGAACGTCATGGCCATATGCTCTAAATAATCGAAGTAGTTCCACCAGTTTTATGGCTAACTGCCTGGATGTCTGCCTTGGAGTATCTGATATCACTTCAAAAATTGCAATGGGTAGATCTGATTTTTCTTTTGTGTGTGGATCTTTGAGCTTGTACAAAGAAATACCTGGCATTATTGTGGTAGAACACAACCAAGGCATAAGATGTTGTTTTGCTGCTGTTAACTGAGTATGAAGCTCAACCAAGTAACTGCTTCCTTTAGAAGAATACACAACATGTTTGAGTAGCTCTTTCCCATTTGTTTCCTGGTGAACTAAACAAACTTCTGATTCTGAATCCTTGAAAAGGTTTGCAACGAAGACTGCAGAATCAGTGTCATCATTACCTGTGAACTCTTTCAGTTTCAAAATATCTTGCAACTGATATGAAGAAATATTAGCTGACTGTAGTGCCCAGTAGTTTTTTTCCTTAATCTGGGAGGCACTTTCAAAACAGTTTGGTTGTTTACTCAATGAAGATGCACTTGGAAAATCACTGCTTGCTTTTTTTGATGCATTGGTGCTACGAAATATATAATGTCGTGGATTGATCCCCTGCAAGTGGTAATATACACAGTTGCAATGAAACACCTGTTACTTTAAAACAATTATTTCAACACAGATACAGAACTTATAATAAATGTATGACAGATATTTTGCATATTTCACATGCAGCTGATGTACGCCTTAACAATTTAATGCAATTATTGTTGTATGCGTCACACCGACAAATTCTAAATTTACCTATGGAAAATTGCGCGTGTCATAGATGCAATAAAACCTTTTGAACGCTACAACATTTGTATTGGCAAGTTGACTGTGTCAGCTACTAAGATGATTGTACTAGGTTTTTATGTTTGTTTCAACTTCGGATTGTGAACCATTCGACTTTCATGTATGGATCGATTGTAGAAACGTACTGTGTTTTTGAGGTTGGTGTGTATGTTGGGTACAATTGTACTGTGAGAACTATTTTCTTTGTGTTATTTTACGTTTTGTAGCACTATGAGTGTAGTGTTACGCTGTGTCACTTTGGGTACAATCAGTTGTACTGTGAGAACTATTTTCTTTGAGCAATTTTACGTTTTGTAGCACTATGAGTGTAGTGCTACGCTGTGTCACTATGCGCGTGACTGAATTGGTTGAATTTGTGATACCTGTATTTGAACAATCCATCAATGGTCTTGAAGTATAACTATCGCCGCTTCGTGGAAAATGGTTATAGCCTAGTGCAGGCTCACAGCGGATATAAGGATGAATATAATTTTTTGTGTGCATCGTTGGTTTTGTCAGGCTTTGTGTGTTGTATGCAAAAATATGTTATTACTTTTACTTTCTATGCCACTGGTAAAAACAGTCAGAGTCTATGTGACCTGTGTGGCACAACCATGCCACATGGTACCAGTTCGTTTTTTGTTTTGTGGCACTTCATCCTTTTTATCTTCTGGTCTGCAGAATTCATTGGAAAATGCTCCAGGGACAGTACTGTTCTTTTGGCTGGCTTTTCAGGGGCTTTCTTTTGTGCTGTATGTTCCTATTAGTTCCTTCACTAGTGATTGAGTAAACTGACATTCAAAATGAAGGCCAGGCCAACCATAATAGTTTCAAATTTATATATAATTTAGGTGGTAGGAGTTATTAATACAAGTTTACGATAGAACCCTTTAATTTTAATGTATTGTTTTGAGGCTTAGAGTTAAAGGTGGGAATGCAGTACACATGATAGCAGTCGGACATCGGACATTTTCCGATCAATTTCGCTGAGTGTCAGATCAATTCTGCACATGCGCAGTAAGAATGTCCGGACCGATTGTTTTTGTTGTGGCTAGAAATGGCGGCAAAGCTCAAGTTGAAATTGAGACTGACGTTGAGCCTGAGGCGAAGAAGCGCAGCTTTACTGTTCAGACCATTAAAAAGTGGGTTTTGGAGAACAAAAAGATCCTTGGTACATCTACGTGACTATTGTTCAATACCAGCGAATTGGATCGTACTATAGTCGCATCGCTAAAGTGTTCTGTGTGCATTCGGTTTGAAGAAAAATTGCACGGAAGAAGAGACTTCAACCCAGTGTTCATTGTGGGTTCGACAAACCTTAGAGTTTCATCATTCAAAGATCATGCTGCTACAGATATGCATGCATACGCTAAGCTACTCTATATAAAAAAAGCCTTTCGAGTAGTATTGTTGATTACTCTCCTATTGATAAGGCCTTAAGTACACTTGATGTCAACACTCAAGCTACAGTTAGTCGTAAGTTCGAGATAACTTACATGATATGCAAAGATAGTCTCGTACCCAGACCCACCATGACGTAAGCGTTTATCGCTTACAGTATAAACACTACGACAGGTGGGTCTGGGAATATCGTCAAACATTTTTGTTCCAGCGTCCCTGATTTTTGAGGACGGAAGTTTACATCTAAATTTAGATATACGTAATGTCCGTGATTACACAAATTAATTCGCAACCACTCAACCCTGCGCGATGTCGAATGAAGGCTTGATCGTGGGGTCAATATTTAGGTTAGGATACCATGATCTCCGAGAGCATCAATTGGACGCTGCAAAGAAATTCTTGCAAGGGAATAACGTCTTTGTTGGAAAGTCCCTTATTTATGCTGTTCTACCGTTTGCGTTTGACCACCTACGTGGTAGCGAAGGCAGCATTGTTGTCGTTGTTTCACCTTTACTCTCGCTAATGAAGGATCAAGTAAGAGATATTAACTGTATATGAGCACTTTATGCATGGTTTCGTCTAAGGTTGCTGCGATGTGTGTGCGAGGACTTAGAGCAGCCTGCATTACTGGTGAAGCAAGCAGTGATCACCAGCTACAGGCCAGCGTCATGAATGGAGAGTTCCAGTTTCTTTTGGTATGGGGATAGATTGTGCAGGTGTCAACCAGGTTATTCACTGGAGGCCTTCGGCTGACGTGGAAAGTTACATGCAAGAGCTGGGCGAAAAGGTCAGGCATCTAGTGCAGTAATTTATGTCAACAAATCTGACCTCAGCAATAGAACTACTCGGTAGTACTTCAAAAGAAATGAAGAAGTATTGTGTCCAACAACAGATGTGCAGGTGTTCTATTCTGTGTTCCTACTTTGACTGTTCTACAGTACAAATTTATGGTTGTGCATGTTGTGACATTTGTTCTAAGAACTGTGAGTGCACTGATTGTAAATGTAAAAGCTTCCCTGTCGAACTATCTGTATATAATTCATGCTATTGTTTTGACTGTGCCATAGGAGTGATTAGGTAGGGACAGCTGCTAAGCCATTGTTAACATTGCTGATAATGTGCATGACAGCTGTCATAACGGTGATATCACAAAGAGATCAGACAAGATGAGGCGGTGCCAAGGATAGTGATTGGGTGCAATGGTGATTGTACCAATGTTTGTGTGTGTGTGTGTGTGTGTGTGTGTGTGTGTGTGTGTGTGTGTGTGTGTGTGTGTGTGTGTGTGTGTGTGTGTGTGTGTGTGTAAGGAAGTATAAGCCATCCCATGAGAAATTGTTCACATCTTGTTGTCATCTCAGCTCACAGTTCTCGAAGCATGGATTGTTTCAATGTTTGGTCGTGAGAAGCATGCCTCATCAATGCATTGCTAGAATTGCGGCCTAAAGACTTTCCAAGAGCTTCTTTGGAAGGAGACAAGGTGTAAGTCTTTTTGTAGCCTGACTCCGCCGTAACAACCTATAACAGAATAACATATACTTTTTAAAAACATCCGTACAGTATAACTAACCACTTTCACTGCAGCAGCGTGCTCAGTTGGCGTAGCTTTTCTTTTTGTACCGCTGCTCTCAAGCGCGCTGGGATCATTGGCTTGTCCTGAAAGCTTCGCAAGGAGTACATGCACTCTCCAAAGATGAGCACTTTTTCAACAGTACGATAGCACGTCAAACACACATAGCCTTCCGCAAACGTTTTTCGCGCATCTTCATGGTCCCAACCCGACTGCGTAGCTAAATCCACCAATTTTATGATGCAGCAATTCGTCGACAACGCTCCAAGCTTCTTTCTGTTCTTTCGTTTTAGAACAGGGTTGAGTGGTTGCGAATTAATTTGTGTAATCACGGACATTACGTATATCTAAATTTAGATGTAAACTTCCGTCCTCAAAAATCAGGGACGCTGGAACAAAAATGTTTGACGATATTCCCAGACCCACCTGTCGTAGTGTTTATACTGTAAGCGATAAACGCTTACGTCATGGTGGGTCTGGGTACGAGACTAATGCAAAGAGGGATTGGCACTTTTAAAAAATATCAGCATTGTGTGAACTTGAGAAAAAGCATTGGAAAATAATAGTACATTGATTCTTTGTCCGGTCAATTCGGAAATATGATAGGTCAACTTAGGTAATGGTCTGACACTGTGTCAGGGCAAACCTGAAACCTTATCAGATGCACTGGAATGTATTATTCATGATGTGATGTAAAAACAGGTGAGAAGCCATTGCCTAGCTATGAATGTATTTAAAGATCGCTTTTGAAACCATATTTGCCGATATGTTCTGTGTCTTGCATCTGAAAGTCTTGTAGCATCACTTCCCTTGGGAAAGTGCTGTCTGGAGACCTGCATTAAACAGTACAATTGTCTCGGGTGCATAATGAGACCGTAATCCTTTCACTAAATTGCCTCACACTAAGGCTAGTCTGCAACGTCCTGTGTCGGATCACATCCTTAATCCTCAGAATATGTTTGTTGTTTGAAAAACAAATGTTCGTGGAATCAAGTTTCATTTTGTTCTGAAAGAGGTAATCATAGTAGCAGAAAGCTTTCTTGAGCAGCATCTTTCAACAATTAAAACAAGCATAGAGGTTGTTTCGGGGCCTAAACCCACGACTTAGGACTTGTACAAATTGATGCCACAAGATCACAACAACCAGCCTATACACACGCTACCTACTGCAACTACTGACGAATCACGTGTACACTTATGACGTCACACACAATACCACACCTAAACAAACATCCTCTATAAACATCCCCCCCATTTTTAAAACAAATAAGAGTTCCGAAGTGTTGAGTCTCCGATAAGCTTGATATAATCCTGGAATCTCATTGGCTTTCGAACCTGCCTTCCACTCCTGGTGTTTACAGGAACCTCAGGGGGTTTCTGTGACTGTTTACCTCCCCTACTCTGGTGTGGCAGGGGCAAGGATATTGATCGATGTTAGTCGCTGTTTCCGATGACCGGCTCGTTTCAGAATCTGTGCCCACATTTGGACGTTGTATGACTTCTGGTCGCTGAACTTGTGTTGCAGCCTGAGATGACCGTAGAGCTGGGGAACCCCTCACCACATTCGGGCTTCCTTCCTTGTCTGACAGTAGTTCACTGGTGCTTAACGGAGGACCTGAAAACTCAGCTTCCGGCTCTGGTGACTCTGCCTGTTCGGTAGTCTCCATTGATAGATTCTTAGAGGGCTTCAAAAACTGTCTGTTCCTATGTAGCAACTGACCCTCTACCTCTACAACATATGACCGACTTGACAGCTTATCTCGGCAGTAGCCCCTCTCCCACTGGGTCTTCCTTGCTTTGACATCCTGAACTAGTACGGGCTCTCCCACCTGTAAAGGAGGCAAATTCCTTCCAGACCGTGTTTTGTACTCCTGGATCTTTCTCTGCCTTTCAGCTTTCTTCTCCCTCATCTCCACAGGGGAACTTGGCATTAACTTACTGGCCGGTACTGGAACTACACCTCTGGTTCTCCTTCCCAACAATCGTTGGCATGGGCTGGGGCCCAATTCCACAGTAGGAGTGTTCCGCCACTCCAGGATAGCTCGATACGGATCCGGACTCCTTTTTAGCAACCTCTTCACAATCTTAACCGCAGCTTCGGCCTTACCATTAGACTGACTGTGATATGGTGCGGACAGCAAATGAGCAAACTCCCACTCCTTTGCAAACTTCCCAAACTCATAAGACATAAAATGGGGACCTCCATCAGTGTGCACTAACTCTGGGATACCATGCCTAGCAAATTGTTCTTTGCACGCAGTAATCACAGCAGTGGTCAGAGTGTGAGGCAGTTTGGAGATCTCAAAGAAATCCGTAAGATAGTCTACCATCAGCAAATAGTCTTCACCCTTACTGCGGAACAAATCCATTCCCACCTTTACCCATGGTTGTTTAGGGATCTCATGGGCTAGGTGTTTCTCTTTGGCTTGAGCTGGAGCATCCTCTTCACAAATTCTGCATGTGTTGATCATGTTTTCAACATCCCGTGCCATATTCAGCCAGTACACAGCGTCCTTAGCTCTCCTCAGTGTTGATTCTCGTCCCATATGGCTTGTATGGAGCCTTTTTAGATACTCAGTTCTCAGTGATTGAGGCACTACCACCTGTTCACCCTTGTATGTAATGCCATCCTGGATCACTAGTGACTCCTGGAAGTTCCAATACTTCTTGGCGAGTGCCTCTTTAAACCGCGTAGGCCACCCTTGGGTGATTAACTTCTGCAGTGCCTTTTGTTCTTCATCTGTCACTGAAGCTTTCTTCTTCACTTCCAACAACCGTTGATCGCTCACATGTACTGCATCTTTTCCTTGCACCGCCGAGATCTCTAGCAACTCAGCGTCAAGTTCGGCCTGAAACACCTCCTCCTGCTCCAGTTCTTCTTCCAAGGTTTTCACAGGCAAAACCGTGACAATGCATCTGCGAGTACTTGCTCTTTTCCTGGACGGTATACCACAACCAGATCATATCTCAGTAACGACAACAACATTCTTTGAAGGCGTTTTGGAGCTGCCAGTATGGCATATGACTTCCAATGGTTTGTGGTCAGTCTCCACTACTGTTCTCTTTCCATATATATATCTGTCAAACTTCCTGCAGGCGAACACTATTGCGAGACATTCTAGCTCAATAGCTACATAGTTCTTTTCACTTTTACCCAGTGAACGAGATACTGGCAGGCCCTCTTGCAACCCAGACCGTCCATGCTGGCATCACAGTGAATGGTCACTGGCTTGCTCATATCATAATATGCCAGAAGAAGGTCACCTGAAATCAAATCCTTGACCTGGTCAAAACACCGCTGCTCACCCTCATCCCAGACAAACGTCACATTGTTCTCAGTTAATCTCCTCAGTGGCTCTGTGGCCTGTGACAGATTCTGGACAAACTTTGCCAAATAATTGCACATCCCCAGGAATGACCTGACTTGTGTGACTGTGGTTGGAGTTGGCATGTCTTTAATGGCAGCCACCTTAGCAGGGTCTGGCCTTACTCCTTCTGATGATATGCGATGACCAATGTACTGAAGCTCAGGAAGATGCAATCTCAACTTGTCCTTGTTGAATTTCAGGTTGCACTTTCTAGCCCGTCGCAGTACTTGCAACAATGCTTCATCATGATTACCCCTTGCTTCCTCCTGGGTATCACCCTTCCCATAAATCAAAATATCGCCTGCAACTACAACTACACCATCTATTCCATACAGCGCCGCTTGTAGCCGCCTTTGGAACTCCTCAGGGGCTGATGAAAGCCCGAACGGAAGCCTGAGCCACCTGAATCTACATGTGGGGCCCTAAAATGTAGTGAGAAAAATGCTTTGGTCACTTAAGCGGACCTGTAGAAACCCATCTTTAGCATCTAACAGACTGAAGACTTTAGCGTTTGTCAACTCCGGTAAAACATCTTCCAGCGTAGGCATATTGAAGTGGTTTCGATTGACTGCTTTATTTAAATCCCTTGGATCTAAGCAAACTTGAACCTCGGCCTTTCCAGGCTTCCATACAGCTGTCATATTACTAATCCAACTGGTAGGGCTTTCCACCTTTACAATGACTCCAGCCTTCTCCATGCAAGCCAGTTTCTCTTCAACGGCTTTCCTCATTTTGTATGGAATCCTGCGGGGTCGATTCTGCACAGGTGGAACTGCTGGATCCAACTCGATGCAATATTCACCAGGTAGGCACCCTAGGCCACTGAACACATCTTGATAATCCTTTAGAAGTTGTTCCTTAGAGACTTTCTGAAGTGCTTCTGCCAGACACACCGACTCTACTTCGTACGAAAGTAGGTGTAATTCCAGGCATGAATCTAATGACAGTAAGGTGGGGTGCTTGGTCTCCAAAACCTCGAATGTTAACGAGATTACTTGCCCCTGTCGGTTTGTCAGCTGTAGCTGACACTTGCCCTTGGAACCCCTCACTGTGCCATCATACATGGTCAGTTTAGTGTTACTTTTCTGAAAAGGGGGCAGACCAAGCTTCTGAAAATCTCGGAGGGCCATCACATTACAGGATGCTGCTGTATCTAGCTGGCATTCCAGTGTTTGTTCACGCCCATTCACCACTACTGGAACTTTAGCCAACAGTTTCTTCCCCACCTTCTCTACAGCAATCTGGAGCACCAATTGGTCTTCATTTTCACTGAAGGTGTCCTCTTCATCCTTTAAACTTTCTTCCACCAGGTGGGTTTGTGTAACCATGGCCCTACAAACTCTTGCAAAATGGTTGCGTCTTCCACATTTCTTACATAGTTGGCCAAAAGCTGGGCACTGTCTTGGTCGGTGTGACCTTCCACATCTCGAGCATACTCCAAACGGGGATCCTGTCTGACTGCCGTTTTTCACATCTCTGTTTGCCAACTGATCAGACCTAAGACTCCTTTGTGACAATTCCCTTTGGGTAGTACCAACTCTAGACTTGGAACTGATGCCAGCCACTTCTTCCTTGGTGTCTGTGCTCTGCCCGGCTAGTATTTGCAGCTCACTCTTCGTAGACTCAGTTATCTGGCACAACCAAATAGCTTTCGCCAAATCTAAATTCTCCGCCTCTAACAGCTTCCGCCTCTAACAGCTTCCGCCTCATTCTGTCACTGTCCACGCCACGAATTAAAACATGCATCATCAAGTCATCCTTTAGCGACCCAAACTCACAGTCCTTCACTTGTTTACGCAGTTCCGTAACAAACTGGTCCACACTCCGGCCACCTTGTTTCAACTGAAAGAAGCGATCTCGAGTAACATGCTTGCTAGTTCTCCTGGCGCATAGAGTATTCAACTTCTGGCATACTACGCTCCACTTGGTACCATCTTCTTCAGCGGTGAACGCCATTGTTTCGTACAGGTCATTGACCCTCGGCCCAACCATTCTCAAGCATATAGCCAACTTTACTTGTTCAGAGGCTTTTTCTTTATCCACTGCCACTAAATACTGCTGGAACTCCCTTTTGAAACGTTCCCACTGGTCTGATAACTCGCCCTCGCCTATTGGGGCAGGTGCTAGAAACTTCTCCATGTCGAAACTCACTTATCAGAGAAATCCCACTTCTGACACCATGGTTCGGGGCCTAAACCCACGACTTAGGACTTGTACAAATTGATGCCACAAGATCACAACAACCAGCCTATACACACGCTACCTACTGCAACTACTGATGAATCACGTGTACACTTATGACGTCACACACAATACCACACCTAAACAAACATCCTCTATAAACAGAGGTATAATCACAAAATCAGCAAGAACTCTAGCTGTTCATGAGATATCTGCTGGTAAGTGGTATTGTTGCAAATTTAATACCTCTGATGTATCCATGAACAGCTATGTTGCATATATGTATGACGTTGACCTTTGGCATATCATGTAGTGCAGGAGAAATCAAAGGTTTAGTGAATTTTTTTACACCAAAGTACCAGGAGCAAGCAGAATTATTCACCGCAGTAGCAGGTGAAATGTTAGGGGCTGCTTCGTATGTGCAATGAATCTCATTAATGACAAGTTTGCTTTGTACGCTCTAAGTATGACTACATTTATTTACTCTACAGCTATCTCTGTTGTATTAGGTAAGTTGTCCTTTATAAAACAATCTTTTAAAACCATACAGTTCACGACTTACGAAGATACTCATTTTTCAATGCAGTCGTACCCAGAGTGTCAAAACGCCTAGCTCCTCAATGGAACATTGATCGAACAATGTCGAAAAACATATCAATCAATAGCCCATTATGTGGCATATGATAGCCCATTAAGTGGCCATAGCCATAAAAAAATTATCAACACCGGATCAGGGAAAACTGAATACTTAGTTCTGTCGAACCCAACTTTAGGAAAATTAGTTGGAAAAGTGCCCATTGTTGGGTAAAAGTATGTGAAACTATTGCAGAGATGTTTGTCATTTTTCCTATCCTCGCATGTGGAACATTGGTTAATATATATGCACTCATAGTGATGCGGTTTGCCGTGTTTTGGTCCTCAGGCGTAGCGGAGTACACTTTTTTCTGAAGTTGATTATAGTTTGCCCGAATGTACTATTAGACTTAAATTTGATACCAATCTAATACACTGTAGTTATCATGTTCATTGACGGCTTGGTCTTTTAAAAACCTGAACTTATCAGGAGCATTCATGAACATATGGCTAAAAGTTTGCAATGATTTTGTAACACAGTATTTGTTCTTCAACAGTATATCAACAAAATAACCATACGCGTAAGCGTTTTTGTAATTTAATTTGCCATATCTTCAGCTTTAAAATGAGTACATGATACTATTCAACAATTAGTTAAACAGAACAAATGTATATATGTTAATAGGGCAAAGAGGTCTGTAAAAATACAAATGCAATATGATTAAGCAACAAAGGTGTGGTATCTTTCCCAAAAGTTCTGAACATGCGGCATAACTGAAATTAATTCAATTTTGATACAATGCAGTGTTACTGACTGGGTGATTTGCCATGGAATGTCCCAGGAGTCATTCTCTTTCCAAAACGCCAAATGTTACAAGAACAAGTTTCCTTTAGCTTCTCTCAATCTTGCAGGCTTCATTTGAAACATACATCTAACGCCTTATTTGGGTCAAAGTCTACAACTGGGTTAGAACAACTCCAATATGTGATGGTTGAGAGGTAACAATAATAACACATGCATTCTCATGATGCAATAATTTAGTCAGTTGAGTGTGAATCCAGAATTCAAAATGGCGCCCTACTTGACTATAGAACCACACTTTAATATCGCACTTTGACACCTTTTTAATCACCATAATTTCGCCGGTTAACCACGAATTCCTAAACGGGAAGCATTTTAGCAGTCGCTAGTCTCGCTACAAACTGTCGCTACACGCTACACAGAATGGTCGTCGTCTTCAGTACGTAGCGACTGCCAAAATGCTTCCCCGTCTTTTCTCAAACGCAAGCGTGCTAGCTACAATGTATAATGTTGTACGCGGTCCCTAGAATATTACGTTTGTTACGCTACTACAAGTGCGTAAAGCATCTCGTACTCCACGGCTAACTTACGAGTACATCGTACCTGAATTCCAGCAAACCTCGTGTCTCCGAAAGCCATTTTGATCTTTTAATACTGTTCGAATTTGAAGTCACGATCCTTAACAACCATTGGTCAGTGATTTTAGGAGTGAACATCATACTTGTGGCAATAAACAATTCTTGTACCATTTTTCTTCATGTCCGACAGAGCTATGGATAGGTTGTGCCATGCATAAAGGTTTTGATGCCTACTTGTTCACGGAGCACTGTTAAAAATAAAGAGTGACATTCACTCATTTTTTTCGCGTGAAGGCCTCGTGCACTAATCCACTCGTTTTTTGAGAGTCTCACTCTGTATGGAGTGTAATATTTGCTCGATTTGCGCACTTGATAATAATGGAAACTAATAACAATAAATGTCATGTCCGTTCTTGTCTTCCGCCCAGGTATCGTAAACTGCCAATATATATTCCTGGGCATGCAGCGATCCGTATTTCCTACAGTAAACAAGAAAAATAATAATAATAATACGCACAACATACATGCATCGTTATAAAAGCATACTAGAAAAGGATAAAATACACATACACACAAACTACTCACAAATACTAAAAGGGTACCTGGGAGACACTCACTATGCTAGGGAAGTATGAACAGAAGACAGAAGGGTTTCACTGTGCACGTTCTGGTTCGAGTGGGCCTATCGAAACGGAGAGACAGTAACACAGGTACTTACGTTGCAAATTAAAGTTCTTCGTTCGAAGTTGGTAAACGCCTTCAAACTGCAGTACCAAAATTTTGGCGCCAGACACACCCTCAGAAAAAATTCAAAGGAATGTCATTAAGCGCAAATGGACCGAAATAAAAAGTAAAAATTATAATTATTTCTCTAATAGCTCGTATTGTGTTTGAAGTTGCAGTTAGGAGTAGGACAAAGGCTAATTATAAATTATCACTGGCTCGCGCTCTGGTCATAGCAACTTTGTATGGATTCTTTCCAGGAGTGCGCGCGTTGATTAGCTGCCTTTTATATAATATCTCCGCCAAATCTACGTGGTTTATAATATGTTCCACTAATCAACAACAAGCTCAGCGGGTAAAGCAACCATACTTCCAAAGACTCGAGTTCTGCACAGAACCACTAGGTCAGAAGTTCTGTAAAAACAAGGCGGCATGTTGAAGCAACGATAATGATCATGAATGCCGAAGTTCTACATTTGTAAGTCACTTACAAGTCAGTACATATATTTGGTTCACATCCCCATCACCGTCCTTGATACTTCCCTGTGTACCTACCACCTACGCACCTTGCCAGTTTTGCCTCAATTAATATTATCCAGCCCAAAAAGCTCTAATCCTCAGCCCAGTGGTACAGGTACTTACATCTATGGCGGAGTGCATGGCACGTGCAGTCTTAGTTGGAAACAATGCTGAAACAATCAGTTGATGATGCAGTACACGGATTAGCCAGTAAACAATTAGCACCTCCAGGGCTTCACACAAAAAGTAGGCATGCAGTTTAATTTAAAAAAGTCAAACAATCAATTTCACAAAACCATCTCTCTAAATTATACATATTATCCACACTCTGGGGTCGCCATGGTCTAGCCTCTCAATGTACAAGATGGTTCAGCTCATCTTCATAGATGGCAATGAGGAGAAGACTGCCAAAAGAGATGGCAAAACCAATGTTAGCCATGACGAAGACGACGATTAGCATGTAGCCCTTCTCTGTGTTGTGAATGATGGATGGCAGCTACAGGTAGAGAGAAATGAAAATGGTCTTGCCAGCTAATATCATGATTTTGGGAATGCATGTGTGTGTGTGTGTCTGTGTATATGTGTGTGTGGGTGTGTGTGTGTATGCGTGTGTGTATTCAAAGTGTCTACGTTATGTGTGGGGAGGGAGATAAAAGAAATAATACCTTGCATGGGGAATTTCATCAAAAAGGCCTAGAAGGGACAATTGGATACTAAGGAATCTTGCCAATGCTGAGGGATGTGTGACATCTATCATTTGTAACTGGGATTGATTGATTGAATGATTGATCGATTGATCAATTGATTGATTGATTGATTGATCGATCGATCGATCAATTTTTTGGTGGTCATATGCATCAAATTTTTGTATGTACGTATGTTATGAAGCTAACTGAATTAGTAAACTAGATAATAAGGTCTCAATGTTTCCCTTGTTATCGTATGTATGCGATATGCGATGACAACCTTAATGGTTGTTAATCTATTTTAGTGGCTACTCCATAGCACTATGTGATACTATATGTGGGTGGTTCTATATGTGGCTAACTCAATACATATGACACAGCCCAACACATTTACATGCAGGTGTGCTCCTGATAGAAGGAGGAAGTGAACTGTATGTCAAAAAATTTGGCAAAGTGTGCTTTACAGAATCCCAAAATCCGTACACTTATTTGCAGGGTGTGCTCGTATGGTAATATCTGCATGGTAAGATAGCTTGTACATGTATTAAGAATGATATAAAACTCCTTGTTATCCTCACGTGTGCTGCATATGCAAATTGTGAGTGTGTGTTTGTGCGTGAACCTACCAGATCCACAAGGGATATGTACAGGAATATCCCAATGGTGGCCGTCAGTATCCAATCCACTGCTGTAGCACTGTTGGTTCCTATAGCAGCTCCAACGAAAAAGCCGACCATTGCGGCCAGGCTGTGCAGGAAGTTGAGCAGGAAAGCCGTCTGCCACTTCATACCAGTGGAGAGCAGGATGGCAAAGTCACCTGAAGGGGAATGGAATGCAGAAGGGGGCATCATTTGGGGGTATACCTGCATTCTGTGTGCAAAGCTTTGCACGCAGTGGAAAGGTGTCAACACTTCTTGTGCAATATGCACACGTGTACGTGTAGTGCTATCGCAGCTTTACGAGGGGGTCAGGGTAACACAACAGCCCTCAAACAAGCTGGGTGTTGAGGTTCAAAATAGCACCATGACTACAACCCTGTGAAGTGTGGTTATCACAGAACGAGGGGGGAAAGGAGAGGACCAAAAAAATGATAAAAGAAGCATCTGAACATTTTTGGAAGACAGAGCTCTGTCTCCAACCATGCCTGACCACACCCATTTAGATGTGAATAACATTACACCCATTTAGATGTGAATAACATTACACCCATTTAGACGTGAATAACATTACAGCGATGGAGCACACCCACTGTTGAGCCACACTGCAGAGGGCTGCACTGTACATCATTTATTAATACCACGACGGCATCGAGGAAGTACATTGCAATGTGGCAGTCAAATTAAGCATCACTCACACATGGGCCATCAGATGTATTATGCCTAAACAAGGTGTTTTAGTACATGTCATTGAATCACTTAATGCCACTGTCCGATTTTGAACCCGGATTTTTTTTTTAGACAGCAGTGATACAAAAGCGAGTTTTATATTAGTCATTGGGCATCTTTTAGACAAACAGTTATAGGATGATTGATGTATTTTGCTTTCAAAGCTACATAGGCTCATTGACAATGAATGAAATTAAAATCGGATAGCCTTCAGCCACTTCTGCACTTCCAGGTTGCACATGATCACTTCAATGACTCCAGCTGTGGAATTTACTCCGGGTGATAACTTGTTTTTCAGAATGACCAATTCCAAAGTAGCAGATTTGCTGCACTGAAGTTATTGTAGAAGTTTGGTTTTGAAAATGTTTGTGCTTTTATCTTTGCCTACAAAAACAAGTTAATTATGGGTGAATTTTTAATGTCATTCGTTGTCAATGGTGGCATAACTATGTAGCCTTGAGGGTGATGGCGAAATACATAAAAATGTTCCAAAGGGACCAATCACGATACATCAATCATCCTTAAATTAACATGTGGGACAGTGTCCAGGCTTGTGGGGTTATAATTTTATCACTATAAAAATTGCATGTTACACTAACCCATACATCTTTGCAACAGTACAACTTTTAATATTAAAAGTTCGTACACCTGTTCTCAAATCATCTCTCTATGTGGAAATCGATTTTGGTGCTCTAATTATTTTCCATGCCGTGAGTACAAAGATCGCTAACCCAACGGGTTAGAATTCAACATTTCTCCATGTACGAGTATTGAAAATGCATCAAATTCGGGTTGTACATAGAGGAGTCCTGTAGCTATTGATTTGTTCTGTTAGTTAATTTCTGTATCATCCGTTACCGAGATACAGTTGAACAAACTACGTGCATGTTTTCCCGCTTGATTCGCGCCAATGATTTGGCAAATCGCGTCCCGCTCAATGTATGGGGAGGCGGTGATTATATCTTTGGCGCGAATCAAGCGGGAAAACATGCACGTTGTTTGCTCGCAACTGTATCTCTGTAACGGATGATACAGAAATTAACGAACAGGACAAATCAATAGCTACAGGACTCCTCTATGTACACTCCGAATTTGACGCGTTTTCAACATTCGTACATGGCGAGATGTGAAATTCTAACCTGTTGGATTAGCGATCTTTGCACTGACGGCATAGAAAATACTTAGAGCTCCAAAATGGAAAACAACATAGAGAAATGATGTGGGAACATGTGTACGAAATATGAAAGGAAAAGGTTGTACCGTTGCGAAGATGTATGGGTTAGTGTAACGTGCAATTTTTATAGTGATAAAATTATAATCCCACAAGCCCGATTTTGCTGGACACTGTCCCATGTGGTGTTTGTGCTAAGTAAAAATATGTCAATGAGAAACATTGAAACTAACATAAAATGGCTTACAACTCACCATATGTGTCACTGTTGCCTAAACAATTTAAAATCGGCCAATGGCTAATGATTCAACTAAAGTAAATAATACTTTTAGGCGTAATACATTGCCCAAGTGTGAAGAATTAAGCATACATGTACTCTGATCTGGGAGGTGTGTTTACAAAAGGCAATGGATAAGTGGACCAAGTCTTGTGATGAGCTCTATTGCTGGTGTTTGTTGACAAACATATTGGTAACACCTGTGCAATCAGATTTTAGGTATCTTATTGTATACTTATGTAAAATAATATACACAGAGGCTGGTGCTACTTCACTGTATCACTGACCAGATTTGTACCACACTGTGTGGTCAGGTTATCAATATGGCATCTCATCAGGACATATTGAAAGCAGTTCCAACAGCTGTGTAGTATTGCTATCAGAAGGAAATAGTTTGAAAGGGATGTGGCTTCTGTGTGCTTCATTGAGAGAGAGAGAGAGAGAGAGAGAGAGAGAGGGGGGGGACTGCTTGTCCATTGGATGTGTTAATGGCATCTCTGCATACTTCAAATGTACAGAGTGGAGTTTACAAGGTACTTGGTACCATGCACTGTACTCTCATAGGCAAAAGTCACATGACATGACACTTACCCAGCTCATGAGGTATCTCATGGAGTACAAGGGCTATGGCTGTACTGATCCCCAGGGAGAGGCTGACAGCAATGGCCACACCCAGCGCCACGCCATCAGTGAAGTTATGGATACTGTCTCCAGAGATAAGCAGCCATGCAAGGGGCTTGAATCTGCACACGTTACAGCGCGAGTACTCATAGTACTCCACCTGTGTGCGAGAGAAGACAGATACCACATTAAGGGTGGTCAGGACCACATAAGGGTGATCGGCACCACATTAAGGGTGGTCAGCACCACATTAAAGGTGGTCAGCACCACATTAAGGGTGGTAAGCACCACATTAAGGGTGGTCAGCACCACATTAAAGGTGGTCAGCACCACATTAAGGGTGGTCAGCACCACATTAAGGGTGGTCAGCACCACATTAAAGGTGGTCAGCACCACATTAAGGGTGGTCAGCACCACATTAAGGATGGTCAGGACCACATTAAGGGTGGTAAGCACCACATTAAGGGTGGTAAGCACCATATTAAGGGTGGTCAGCATCACATTAAGGGTGGTCAGTACCACATTAAGGGTGGTCAGGACCACATTAAGGGCATCCCCAAATAAATGATAATCATCAACACCAATCCTACATGTACCACCAACAGTACAAGAAGGGTAAACACTTGAACCTGCCTGTGGATCATCTGAGGTAGACTGTGATGGCTTTCCTTCTCCTTTGTCCTATAAGCATAAGACATTTCAGTTCGTGTACACACACACACACACACACACACACATGCAGGCACACACACACACACACACAGGCACAAGTTACAATTTTGATAGATGCTTTTGTAAAACACCAAAATAATGAAGACACAATGCCTCTCATTCTCCAACCACCTGATAAGATTTTTGCAAGTGCTCTCCAGAGGCAAGGGCACATGAACACGCATGATTTGCAGTACACATGATATATAACCAAGTCCACGCCCCTCTATGCAAGCAAGGCCCTTTGCATTTTGACACACCACAGCAATGGATGATACATTTTGAGGACGGCAGGTTTGAATGGCAAGCTGAACTACTCTAGACCTGCAATGTTTCTTGCAGCATGAAAAATTTCAGTAAACATTTATATACAATTGTGGGCATAGAAGAAGATATAGAAAAAAAAACAAAACATCAACAATATGGTACCAATGACCCCTGCTTGCTTGACTCAATACCACTTGGATCTATATGTAATTACAAAACCAATAACTCAAACCATGTTATTTTAAAACAGTCATTTTCCATATTTAGTGTATGCACACATACTTGTGCATTGAAATAAAATTTCAATTCCAATAATAACGCAATGTTTTACATAAGTAAACTAAAGGTAACTGCCTTATAACCTGGTACATCACACAGGCAGCATTACCTGTCATCTTCCCTTCTCCAAATGTTAGGCTACATGTAGATAAGTAGGCTAATTTGGCCGTGTCCTGCACAATTGTGCAGTGCTGTGTGCACACATAGTTGTACCGTGCACAGGGTACTTTGGGGGGGGGGGGGGGGGGAGTACTTGGGGGTGGCAGAGCCATGCGCGGATCTCCTCATACAAGTACCTGTGCTCACCTTGCCGTCACCATTGTTGGCTATTTGAGAAGACCCTTCATGGGACTGGGGAGGAGACAACTGTTGATGTTTTGTGTCAGTTGGCAATTGCTGGCTGTTTGAATGGGCGTGGTCATGGGAGTGGCCATGTGTATCAATAGCCTTGAATATAGAAGATGGTCATTGGCTTTCTATTTATAAGAAAAACTGAAAGTTACCTTTGACCTCATAGCATGCAGGAAGAACTCCATCACAAAGAATGCATACACGGCAGCCAGTAGCAGACACGCCCTCCACAGGTGCAGGTGAGGGTCAGCTGAGGTGGTGGTGGAGGAGGTGGAGTTTGCATCTGCACTGCTGGCATATATCTAGAGTGAAGCAAGGCAGTAGAGTCTGAGTGCATAGCTAACTGGCAGGCCTGACATATATCAAATGAAAACACACATGTCCATTATACAGGCAAACCTTTGCCCTACAGAAAAAAACTGCCAGGTGAAGAGGGGTTAAGTATCTGTCAAAAGTGAATTGTCTCTGTGAAATTCAAACCCTTTTGTGAGACTTGGGGCAACTTTAGTTTACAATTTCTTATTTATTTCACATCCCAAAGACCTGTAGGAAACATGATTATGTGAATTCATTGATCCATCAATGGTTACGTGTATGAAGTATGGCTTGCATGCACTCAATGAGATACCTTTTATTATGCAATGCTAACGCTTGATGATGATGAATAACAGAATGGAACATCATATTTCAGATGCGTAAGAATTAAATTAATCAAGTTAACAATTTATGTATGGATTGATTTGTAATATAAATGGGCATATTGGGTCATCATAATGGGCATATTGGGTCATCATAATGGGCATATTGGGTCATCATAATGGGCATATTGGGTCATCATAATGGGCATATTGGGTCATAATGGGCATATTGGGTCATCATAATGGGCATATTGGGTCATCATAATGGGCATATTGGGTCATCATAATGGGCATATTGGGTCATCATAATGGGCATATTGGGTCATCATAATGGGCATATTGGGTCATCATAATGGGCATATTGGGTCATCATAATGGGCATATTGGGTCATCATAATGGGCATATTAATGGGCATATTGGGTCATCATAATGGGCATATTGGGTCATCATAATGGGCATATTGGGTCATCATAATGGGCATATTGGGTCATCATAAATGAATTTAAGGATGAACTGAAAATCACCAAAATGATACTATCAGTAAACTATAAGTTATTTGTCACTATCTTCTGTATACACAATTCCATTTTCAGACATTACACTGTAACTCCTGAAATTGTGAGTTCTATTTTGAGGTTTTGAGGAGGGCAAATTAAAATTAAATTCTGGGGACCCTTAATTACTTAAGAAACATGGTTGCATGCGGCTTTTGGTGGGACCTTTTATGCCTGCACAGCTGGTCGAAAAGAGCAATCCGTTCTGTGGGCCACTTCAGAAATATAGCCAAACAAGGCAATTGGACGGAGGAAAGGAGGCAGCTGGTCCATTGTATGCACTTTTAAACTGCAAGCTTCATGTACCTACCCCCAAAATACATACAGGCCTAGGATACATGCCTTGCAAGACAGGGGGGGGGGGGGGGGGGGTAAACAGGTACACTCGTACTCAATGTCATATCCCAACTGACAAGATTCATACACTTTACATACACACAGCACTGTCCTTATTAGTGGGTCAATGACATGTACAACTTTAAAGTTAATCAGTGCTGTTAGGGTGCACTGGGGAAGAGGGGAGAGGAGGGAGGGGAGGGAGATTACTCATCTGCAAAAGAGCATTATTCCTTGAACTGTGCTAAGTAGGCAAGTTGTTATTTCCAAACAAATGACAATAAAGGGTGTGGTGGCGTGGTC
This sequence comes from Spongilla lacustris, assembly GCA_949361645.1. Classification (NCBI taxonomy): domain Eukaryota; kingdom Metazoa; phylum Porifera; class Demospongiae; order Spongillida; family Spongillidae; genus Spongilla; species Spongilla lacustris. The sequence goes on along the minus strand of OX442421.1, from coordinate 6,817,092 downwards.
ACGTGGTTGGTCTACCACAAGGATCTGAAACTATTCACACATGCATGTGCAGGATCTCACACGTGCTACATGTACATGTCCAACTGGTCACACCACCAACAACTGACCACATACATGTACACACTGTAGCGCAATAGTAGGCAGAGATGAGCAGGCTAATCTAGCACAATAGGCCCAGTACAGGGAGAGAGCAGGCCAATAGGCCCAGTACAGGCAGAGAGCAGGCCAATAGGCCCAGTACAGGCAGAGAGCAGGCCAATAGGCCCAATACAGGCAGAGAGCAGGCCAATAGGCCCAGTACAGGCAGAGAGCAGGCCAATAGGCCCAGTACAGGCAGAGAGCAGGCCAATAGGCCCAGTACAGGCAGAGAGCAGGCCAATAGGCCCAGTACAGGCAGAGAGCAGGCCAATAGGCCCAGTACAGGCAGAGAGCAGGCCAATAGGCCCAGTACAGGCAGAGAGCAGGCCAATAGGCCCAGTACAGGCAGAGAGCAGGCCAATAGGCCCAGTACAGGCAGAGAGCAGGCCAATAGGCCCAGTACAGGCAGAGAGCAGGCACAATGGAGTACCTCAGGGAGGATGTGTAGCACAGCATCAGACAGGAGGGCACAGCTGGCTGACCCCATCATTAGTGCGTTGATTGGCTTGTACAGAAAGAAGAGCTTTGCTCCTGGCTTCATGCAGGGGACAAGAAAGAGAGCGAACAAGGATGTCCCACTGACTGCTGTAGACAACAGGAAACCATATCCATAGACTGCATATGGTGTGGTGTGTGTGTGTGTGTGTGTGTGTGTGTGTGTGTGACATGGTGAAGGTGAGGGAGACATGGGTGTAGGTGAGGGAGGCATGAAGATGATGGAAAGAGACATGGGTGAAGGTACTTATGTTAATATCCAACACACAATACAATGTACATATACATGTATCGTGTACAAGCATTCACAAGGTCGAATTATCTGTCTCGTACAAACATATTAAATATTATGCAGCCATATATCTTATTACGTACGTCGGACACTGTACAGACCTTCTGCCGAGGATGGTGGTTCGATCTGATTGCTGGTGGAGTTTATATCACTACCGGCTGTCGGCGACATTGACTGCAAGTCATTCACCAGCTGCTGCCTGCAAGCGAAGTACACCCCGCGGCAAGACGAACAGCTCGAGTTGACGGCAATGACTGAAAATTAAAAGTTCGTTCAGTGAAGCATAGATTATTTAGTGAAGCCTGTCCGCAAATGGGACCGCGCCGTGCTAAAGCTGGCTTCTACTATACCCCTAGCAACAACAGCAGCAGCAAACTTACTATGGGCATTTTGAAGTAGACATGTCGAACCAGTGGCGTTTGTGATGACCAGGCCTGCGATAGAGGTCAGTCAGTATTTGCAAGAAAGCGCGTCCAATCGACAGGGCTTACCCGAACTCGACGCAAACACAACATACGGAAAGATGACCAGGACGCTAAAGACACAGGTCAACATAGCTGGGCCTAGCACCATAGATAATAGAATAAAGGGATTGGAAACAGTACATACATTTACGTGACGTTTCCGTTACATGACCGTGCTTCGCATTGAATCTTGTAGTGGGCGTGTGAGCTATAGAGCATCCTTCCTTAAAGAGCTTCTTTAGTGTCGTTTAACTTTTTACTGTATGAGAGCAACCTTTTTGACACCCAAAAAGCATATAGCTATTCTTTTACAGACGTCTCAGCTGAGGCAGACAGCGATCGCACTTGGGTCAAGTACATGTATGACTTTGGCTGCTTTTTTAGACAGCTTCATTCTATGAGTGTCTAACTCCTCTCTCGTCATCAAAATAGTGCTTCAAAGGATCGTATATTATTATAGCAGACAAGTGACAAGTCAACGCTGCCTTAGGAACACAAATTTACGGAATTACGAAATGCGGATGAATCCCGTAATCTTTACCGATTCCAAATCCTATGAAAATTAAGGTCACGTGCTCGTCATTAAAATCATGCATGCTGTCCATAGCACTAGTTGGAATTGTAAGACTTCATTTAGTGAAGCAATATTGCATGGTTAACTCCAGCAGTGGGCTGGTCATGTACATTGTGTACCTTCTTCTTCGCTGGTACAACTATGCAGCACATCATATCGCGTGCACCCAAACTATTAAAGAGTTCGTACTAGTGCATGTTCTTGCCACTGGACGATAGATCTTTTAAAGTAGCAGTCAGTAGTACTGAGTAATTTTTTCACCATACTCCTGCCAATAAATTTTTCCAAAAGAAAGGCAGCAATTTCTTTCTCTCGTGCTTCTTCCCATTGAGATGGCACCTGCTCCCACACGACTGTAGCAGGACTTAAGAAATATAGCCTTATGTAGTGCTAACCCATCCTTTGGCTTTGACCTATTCCACAGGTGCGGCTTGAACAACAACAATTAAGTGCTAAGTGTGAGAGGGTCTATTCAAAACACTTCATGGGATGTGTTACTGACATCAGTCATGTATCTAAGCTAAGACAACTTAATTAGTCAACCGACCGGCTTTAAAGCGGGCCGCCCGTTTTGAAGCCGGTTGACCGGCTGCAAAGCGGGTCGACCCTCATTCAAGTTGATAAAACCCGGACCACTTTTGGCAACTCGGACCAAATTTGGCAACCAAAAGTGGTCCGGGGTCGGACCAATTTTGGCAGCGAAAAGTGGTCCCCCATCAAGCTGCTTAAACGAATCCGACAGTTCATCCATATTCATGAACTCATTAATGGGGCGCCTTTCCAATTATGTCACATGCATGTCACACAAGAATATATTCATATTTGCGGTCGAATAAGGTCTATACATGTAGCCACAAATTAAAGATGGTATAAGATACAATAAACCACAAAAACCGGTTCGGCTTCGCCCCAGACCCCAATGAGCCGGGGAGCTTACAGCGATCCCCCATACCTCCTAGCTGGAGCGGGAGGGAGCCACGCCCCCTTCCGCACCTACCCCCCCCCCCCCTTTCCAGGCCCGTAGCCAGGTGGTGTGTTGGGGGGGGGGGGGGGGGGGGGGGGTTGGGTGGGGTGGGGGTGCAAAGCATGTTATAAGTAGACTCAACCAGTGGTGTAGCCAGGATAATACATGTAGCATGCAAGAACTGCTGTAGCGTACTACATGCAGATATATGAAACCAAATGTGGTCAGTTATCTTCCTCTTTCCTATTTACTGCTTGGTGAAGGAAGCTGTAGGCTGGTATAACATTTTCTAAGTATTAAATAAATCTGGCCAATACCGTAGGAATTATAATGACATTTATATTCTATACTGCATTTGGCTAGATTTACTACATTGTATGAACCAAATAATGAAAACGTGCATGCATGGTATACCAGCCTTCCTTTGTGGTAGTAAATAGGACTGTGTAGTAGAGGAAGACATTAACCATATCATTTGTAGCATGAGCTGCCTTGAATTGTGCATTGCCTTGGGCTGCAGCTTTGCATCTTTATGTCTTGCATGCAATTGTGTATCCATGCAAATGCAAGTGTCACGATTGTTTTTTTTTGCAATTGACTGAATACAAAATTGCCAAAGCTGCTGGGGCAATGCACAATGCAAGAACTGCATGCACGTGCATAGCATGCAGCAGTTCAAAGCAAATGTGGTTATAGTCTTCCTCTACTACATAGTCCTATTTACTACTTGGTAAAATATTTGGGTCATAAAAAGTAGTAAATCTGGCCATGCAATGTCGTATACGGCATTGCATGGCCAGATTTACTACTTGCAAAAAAATTTTCACACTTCAATCCTATAATTTTTGCAATTGCGTACAAAATTGCAAGACTTAAAAAAAAAATTGCTAAAGTTGCAAAGGTGCTGGGGCAATACACAATTCAAGGCAGCTCACACTACAGAATCTGATGTACATTACTGTATATATGAAAGCAAATCTTATTAATTCCTCTCAGTTGTACTGCCTGCGTAGTGCTATTTACTACCACAAAGGAAGGCTGGTACAACATTTTCATTATTTGGTTCATACAAAGTAGTAAATTAATCTGGCCAATGCCATACAGAATTGAAGTGTCGCAAATTATTTTTATTTTTGCAATTGACTGTATACAAAATTAAAAAAATTTCAAAAGCTGCATGCAAAGCTGCTGGGGCAACACACATGCAATTGCAATCACGTGCATAGCATATGGCAGCTCACCCTGCATGCAGATATACATGAAAGCAAATGCGGTTATTACATAGTACTGCTGTAGGATTGAAGTGTCACAAATTTATTTTGCAATTCAGTACAAAATTGCAAGACCTAAATAATTGCAAAAGTTGCAAAGCTGCTGTGATGGAGGAGCTTATACAGCTATATCCCCTCCCCCACCAGCGACATTCTTTTATTGAGGTGATTTTCCTGCTGCTTGGGGCAGTGCAGACATAATAGTCCATGAGTCCATTGGAGGTGAAGGACTCCCTTCAGTATGTCATATAACGTGTTGCCATGGCTTTGGCTGCCATGGTACCCTGTTGTGTCTGCTGCACATGTAGGTTTGCGCAGTTCTTTGTGTCACCTCAGTCGCTGGAGGGAAGCCTGGACAGAGAGATAGAGGCGGTGGATAATGGTGAGGTGTGTGTGTGTGTTTGTGTGTGTACACATACTGTATGTGGGAGGGAGGGAGGGAGGGAGGGAGGGAGGGAGGGAGGGAGGGAGGGAGGGAGGGAGGGAGGGAGGGAGGGAGGGAGGGAGGGAGGGAGGGAGGGAGGGAGGGAGGGAGGGAGGGAGGGAGGGAGGGAGGGAGGGAGGGAGGGAGGGAGGGAGGGAGGGAGGGAGGGAGGGAGGGAGGGAGGGAGGGAGGGAGGGAGGGAGGGAGGGAGGGAGGGAGGGAGGGAGGGAGGGAGGGAGGGAGGGAGGGAGGGAGGGAGGGAGGGAGGGAGGGAGGGAGGGAGGGAGGGAGGGAGGGAGGGAGGGAGGGAGGGAGGGAGGGAGGGAGGGAGGGAGGGAGGGAGGGAGGGAGGGAGGGAGGGAGGGAGGGAGGGAGGGAGGGAGGGAGGGAGGGAGGGAGGGAGGGAGGGAGGGAGGGAGGGAGGGAGGGAGGGAGGGAGGGAGGGAGGGAGGGAGGGAGGGAGGGAGGGAGGGAGGGAGGGAGGGAGGGAGGGAGTATGAGTCTATGCAGTACTTCCCTATAGAGGACTTCCTGACAGATGACCTCATGTTCCAATACGATCATCAGGTACAGTGTTGTACACCTCAATCATTTTCAGCTGTAGATAGCAGCAGGATGATGAAAACATGCTACATATTCTGTGCCAAATGGTTGGTGTGAAGAAACAGAACAGCACGAAGATGTGATACCCTATTCATGATGTCGTGAGTGCAAGTGATGACATACATTGAATTTTGTGTCACGTGTAAAAAACAATAATTATCATTTATATTTTGACCTCAGTAGTCAACTTTTGACTGTTCTATGTTTTGCAAATGATCTGAACATAAAATATAATTAATCCAGTACACATGCATGTTCCATTGCAAAGAAAATGAACAGTACACTCTGAGATGATAAGATTAACATTTTCATATATAATGGTCTATACATGTATAAAACTTGCCACTTAGAAGCAATTTTTGTTGACTGTCAACTAATACCACAACCACATTATTACATAAATATAATATTAGTGGTTTTTAATTATTCCAATGTCAGAATAAGTCAATTTGGGTGTAATTACCACTTTGAAAATATCCACCAATAATCCATGTAACTTTGATTATCGTTCCATTGATATAACTAAGGCCGACATAAGGTGTGCACGAGGCCCTTTATCAAGTTAATGATATTCATTGAAAGTTGCGCACATGTCAACACAAAGGGAGGCCATTACGTGCACATGCACCCTTAGATGTTATCCTTGGAATGATGACCTCATGCATGTAACACCTGCAACATAAGTTCAAAGTACTTACACACAGCGCCTTATAATAGACCTTATCCGTGCTTAAAGATCCGCCTCCATATTATCACGTGGCTGTGACAGCGATTTAATCACGAGATTAAGTCTTAGGATGAGGTCGTGTGCGCATGCGTATGCGAAGAAAAATAGGCAGTGGATCGTAGTTTTAGTTTTGCAGGTGGAAAAAATCCAATACAACCGATACCTAAACACAAACTTTTAAATGATTTGTTGTGCTTATTAAAATTAATTAGCATGATTAATAATGTTTTAATTAAATTAATGTAAAGAAATCTGAGGAAACCAACCAACTCTGTCAGATTTTTCCTACATCCTATCAAAAGATATTCACAATCAAAAGGGTTGCGTTCATTAGTAGACACCCTGTATAGTGCATCACATCACAGCAGTACAGTGCATTACATCACAACAAATTTCTTTAAAACAGATAACGTCTGTGACTGGATGGCGAGGGATCCCTAAACAAAGTTTAGGAACACCATTTTCTCATCAAAACCGCTCTGGATCACCAGCTACCAATTATCAGGATCAACGTTGCTGCATAGCACCCGGCCGCACATGTCATACACAAGAACCTATATCACAACTATCCTCACAGGATTCAAAGCCTTCATCCCTTGACTGAAGGCACCCATATATTCTTCAAAGCCAGTAGTAAAGGCGTCAGGATAAATGTCTGTCCTTGTGATTAAAGCAATTGGCCATTCACACCAAAAATGCTTACCAGATTATTTTCATATGTGGTGGGCAAAAGGACCACCACTGAGTACAGCACAGAATAGGTCTACCATTATGGCCAGGCTGTGTCCCCTGTATCCAGCTGTGTTGGGGTAAGAGAAGAAGGGAGAAGAGAAGGAGAAGAGGAGAGGGGAGGAGAAGATAAGGGGAAGGGGAGAGCGGACAGGGGAAGAGAAGGAGAGAGGAGAGGGAGCTCTAGGAGAAGAGAGGGAGAGTAAGAGGAGGGACATACATATGCATATACCCACCTTTCCAGAGCTAGCTAGCTAGTGGTCCACCTCTCATCCTGGTGGGATAGTGTTCCCTTTCCTCTTCTCCATCTGCACCTAATAACATTGGCCAAGAACAGCTCACATCTGGCAGACACACACATTTGAACGAATACAGCTTTGTCAAGAAAAAAGCTGTCCGCTTCTGGTGTAGCAACTAGTCGCATGACTTATGCGGTTATGGGGTTACCAGTATTTAATTTGTGTGACGTCATGAATAGTTTTGCGATGAGGACAGTTGTTATAAGCGGGCTTGGTATTTGCTGTCCACTCGGCACTGGTGTCCGCCACGCATGGAAGAGGCTTACAGAAGGTCACTCTGGGATCGTAAACTTACCTGTGGCTCCCGAGTACGATTTCCTGCCCTCTAAGGTGGTTGGAATGGTTCCAAAAGGATGCGGCACAGGTCTATTCAACGAATCGGAATGGGCAGCACCATCAGAGAGGAAGACCATGTCCCTTGCTACCGTGTACGCCCTATGTGCAGCAACAGAAGCCTTGAGAGATTCCAACTGGAGCCCAGCATCCGAACAAGACTGCTTAGCAACAGGAGTGTCAATAGGATCAGGCATCTCTGATCTGGAAGAGATTGCACACGCTGGAGAGCTTTTGAAAGAAAATCTGTACCGAAAACTTAGTCCATATTTTGTCCCACGAATACTGACCAATATGCACTCCGGACACGTATCCATGCGATTTAAACTGCACGGCCCAAATCATTCCGTTTCTACCGCTTGCGCTACCGGTCTTCATTCCATCGGCGATGCCGCAGCGATGATTGCCAGGGGAGTCTGCGACGTAATGGTAGCGGGCGGGACGGAGGCCTGCGTCCACCCAATCGCGTTGGCCGGATTCTGCAGAGCCCGCGCCCTCAGCACCGGGTTCAATTCGCAGCCGCAGAAGGCTTCGAGACCGTTTGACGCGTCGCGGGACGGATTCGTCTTGAGCGAGGGAGCGGGTGTGATGGTGCTGGAAGAATTAGGACACGCTAAGGCGAGAGGGGCGCCTCTGTACGCTGAGATACTGGGCTACGGGCTGTCCGGTGACGCTTACCACATCACGTCTCCGTCCGAAGACGGCGGTGGGGCGCAGAGGTGCATGCGTGCGGCGCTAAAGGACGCAGGAGTACCGGTGACGGCTGTCGGCTATGTCAGCGCGCACGCCACATCGACCCCGCTGGGGGACGCCGTCGAGAACACGAGCATTAAAAAGGTGTTCGATAAGCACGCTCCCAAACTCCTTGTATCGTCCAAGAAGGGTTCCATCGGGCACCTCCTAGGAGCGGCCGGTGCCGTGGAGGCGGTGTTCACCGCCTTGAGCGTTAAGGAAGGGATCGTCCCCCCGACACTGAACCTTGTTCAACTTCAGCCGGGATTCGATCTGAACTATGTGCCGAATGAAGCTGTTACCTGGAGATGTTCAGGCAGAAGGATTGCGTTAACTAATTCATTTGGGTTTGGTGGGACAAACGCATCCATTTGTATGGCCGAGATGTAAGCGTACCTTAATCATAGATTGACCGTTCGCTGTTAAACCGTGTGTTAAACCAGTTTAACATTTAAAAAATAGTTTGTTCCTATACCTCATCGCTCGCACTTTCGAGCGTTGCTAAAGCATGAGTTGAATTGTCCGCGCCACAAAACAACAAACAAGACATAGTAATATTCTAGATAGTGCAGCTGTACACTGTAGCTCTTTTCCGAGCCGCTTCAACTTAACAAACAACACTTTTACAATCGCTAAAAGGCTGCGCCTTCACCAGCATACGAAGTTATATAAAAACAAGAATAATGTAAAGCAAAGGTGAAAAAACAACCTCTGGCGCTCCAAGTTAATTGGATTTGCAGCTGAAGCATAGTTTTAAAAGACTTTATATAGGGGTACATAATCGCAATGGAATAGTGTTAAACGGGTTTAACACTTTGTTAAACCAGTTTAACATCGGACAATCTATGATTAAGCTTTAAAAAAAAAAAAAGAAGACGTTATTGTAGCGGGCAGCGGGGGTCGATCGCGATTGTAAAGCGAGTCATGGAAATATGTACCGTTTTCCACTTTTTGACGTTTATTTTTATTTTTAGTGACTCCCTCCACTGTATGAAATCCTATTCATAAAAAGTCTCATTTCTTCTATAGGGGTTTTTTTTTTTTGTTTTTTTTTGTTTTTTTGTTAGGCGTATCCCGACCTCCTTCGCGATTGGCCTGTTAGCAAGAGGAGCGCTCTGGAACAAAGACCTCAAAGAAAAATGAAGCTGATAAAAAGCATTAACGGCGTGGGGCCGATAGCAGTGAGTATTCTGCAAGCTGAGAACGTACTAAAAACACAGCGATTAAATTACGCAACAATTTAATTCCTGTCGTGTCGCAACAATTAAAATTAATCTCGGTTTATAATAATACAGCAGGTTAACAGCAGTGAGCATTAAATCGTATCGACGAACGATCGTGATGGCTTCTAAAGCCGATTATCTAAAGAAGTATATTTCATCTGTGGCAGGTGATAGCGGTGGAAAGAAAAAGAAAATACGTATGAAGAAGCGCGCCAACCTAGCCATATTGGACGATGACGTGGACTGGAGGAGCACGGTGCCGAAGGATGACCGCATGGACGATGATCCAGAAGAGGCGCCAGCTGTTGCCGAAGTGCACGACGAGGCTGCGCCCAAGAAATGGCAGCCGTTGAAAGGTACGACGGGTGAAGCTGAATCTCGAGGGGCGTCGAGGTCGCCAGGGAGGCGGCGGGATGTTGTAGACCTGAGCCCGCCTAGACGGGGGCACAGTGTCGACCGAGCGGCACGTGACAGGCATGCGACTCCTGACACAAATTCGCCCAGAACGCGGAAGTCCGAACATCACGAAAAGCATGCCCCGCGGGGGAAGAGAGCCAGGCATGATTCCCCAGAAACTGGCGACTTGCTCGGCTTGACTGGGCACGACCTGCCCCATCCTGGTGGTGTGCCTGATGTTAGCCCCCCTCGACGACCTAGAACCCCTGATGCCAGCCCCCCACGACGCCAACATGGGACACCAGATGCCAGCCCCCCACGGCGAGGACGCCTTAGGACACCAGATGCCAGCCCCCCGCGGCGACCTATGACACCTGATGCCAGCCCCCCGCGGCGAGGAAACCCTAGGGCACCTGATGCCAGCCCCCCGTGGCGAGGACACCCTAGGGCACCAGACGCCAGCCCCCCACGGCGAAGAACACATGATGCCAACCCACCACCACGGCGAGATCAAAACCTTTATCCTGATAAGCGGCGCCCTCATGGCAGACCTCCCTCTCCTCAGGTGCTGGAGGACTCAGGGCGTGTGAAGATGGCTTCTGGTGGCACCTCTGGGCTGCAGACATCAGAGCAGTTGAGGCTTGAGAACATGGCAGCCAGGGAGAACCAAGCCACCTTGTACAAAGACCTTGCTCCGGAGGTCTCTGGGAAGGGGGCAGAAACTGTGTATAGGGACAAGGAAGGAAAGAGAGTTGATCCAAAGCTGGAGAGGTTGAAGAAGAGGCAGGAAGAGAGGGAGAAGATGGAGAATGATGCACAGTTCATGGAGTGGGGCAGAGGGTGAGCTGAGGCCAGGTGGGGGGCATAGAACATATTGCCAGGGTAGAAGGGGGGGGGGGGGGGGGGGGGGGTAGCAGTCAACTCCATGCAGGATGAGGGTGGTGTGAATGAAGAGGGCTGAGACTCAGGTATGGTGTAGTGGGTGGGTAGAGAGGAGCTCTGCCTTCCTTGCTAGGTGTAATGGATAATATAGCACACACGCTTAAGAGTGTGCTACAAAACCAGCTCAGTTCTAATCTGCTGTAGTTACTGTGGTCATTATGATAGTTACTGTGTCATTATGATGTATGCTGTAGTTACTGTGGTCATTATGATGTATGCTGTAGTTACTGTGGTCATTATGTTGTATGCTGTAGTTACTGTGTCATTATGATGTATGCTGTAGTTACTGTGGTCATTATGTTGTATGCTGTAGTTACTGTGGTCATTATGCTGTATGCTGTAGTTACTGTGGTCATTATGCTGTATGCTGTAGTTACTGTGGTCATTATGCTGTATGCTGTAGTTACTGTGGTCATTATGATGTATGCTGTAGTTACTGTGGTCATTATGTTGTATGCTGTAGTTACTGTGGTCATTATGTTGTATGCCTCTGCTAGAGCTAATATATAGAGCATATGCACATAGAATGAAAGCCATAACGAGCTACTTGAGTGGTTCTAATGTCAGAATTTAACTACTGGGGGCCATTTTTAACTTCAACCCAAAGTCTCATCTCTGTGATCCAATTAAGTTGTTGTGGAACTTATCGCTGTTAAACCAAATTGTATGCTGCTGACATGTGAATTTGGAAAGGAAAAAAAAACAGCAGACTTGTCTTTTAAAAAAAAAAAAATGGTGGTCAGATACACCATATTAAGTAGGCTGGACTATGTATGCTCTTGTGAACATATTCATCTCTTCTTACATCAGAGTGGCTCAGATCAAGCAGGCTCAGGAGAAACTTGCTAACGATGCCTATGAGATGACAAAGCCCCTAGCCCGCTACCGTGACGATGAAGATTTGGAGAAGATGCTGAAGGAACGGGAGAGGGATGGAGATCCAATGCTTGCCTTCCTGAAAAAGCAGAATGCGCCCAAGACCGCTAGTGGAAAGCCAAAGAAAGGTAGTTAATAATTGTTGAGGTATTTAGTAATTGTAATAGTATGGGACAGTGCAAAATCATCCTTCTGGGGTTTTAAATCAACGTATCTTCACAACCATACATCCTTTGGTTTTCAAAATTCCAACACTTGTTTCCTCATCCTGTGTCCACAAAATTAGATTTTGGTGCCTTTGCTGCCTTGCATACAAAGTCCGATATACCACCAATTTCCCATATCTCCAAGTGTGAGCATCAAAGCGCTTCAGATTTGGTGTGTACATGTACATAGAGGAGTTTAGTACCTATTGATTTTATTCAGGGTTGTAATGTAATCTGTTATGGGGGATATAGCTGTGCACACTTTCCCACAAGTTTGATTTGCACTGATGAGGTAGTATTGGAGGTGGGTCACTACATGTATATCAAAATTGAGCAGGCACACTTTAACTGTATGTCTGTAACAGATAATACAGGTACAGGATTCCTCTATGTATCAACACCCATGTCTGGAGATATGTGGATTTCTAACTTGATGGGTTAGAAAACTTTGCATTCATGGCAGCAAAAACAGGTAGAGCACGAAAATTGATTTGCACAAAGAGATGTGGGAGGAAAAAATGGCTGTGAAGATATGTTGCTTTGTAGAACATACAATTCTTATAGTGACCCCAGAAGGATGATTTTGCTGGACCCTGTATTCCTAACATTACTTGCGTCTTGTTATTTCAGAGCGACCAACGTATAGAGGCCCGTTTCCAGCCAATCGTTTTGGCATACGACCTGGCTATCGCTGGGATGGTGTAGATCGCTCTAATGGCTATGAGAAAACGTGGTTTGCAAGGGAGTCAAACAAAAAGGCAATTGCTGATGAATCCTACAAATGGAGTGTGGAAGACATGTAACACTGGATTACACACATTCTCTTTCCTTGTCAGTCATATAATAATAAATTTTATACAAAAAAAGTGCTCAGACTTCATTGAAATGGTACTTTCCCTGAAGAAGTGCAACAGTCTTTTCATAGTGACTGCGGAGTGAGGTAGACAAACATGTGAATAGTCCTGTCCAACGTACACAAATGCATGTTTTTAAGGAGGGCGTTTGTGTGCAATTAAATATGGGCAAAGCCATGCAGACTTAGTGGTGCCTTCAGGTTTTTACGAGTATGCAATGTTCTCTACAAAGTGTTTCTTATGCATTGAAAATTCGACCTACTATCACACAGTTATAAGGCATTGGATATTTAGCTAGCCATGCAAATGTTGTCTTTGCATTAAAAGTACTATAAGCCTGGTTTTGTTGGATAATGTGACATAATAATTATATATATAATTATAGGCACATTACACTCCCACCAAGAACTTGTGGCTTCTGTGCATATCCCTACTTGAGGTGGCAATAGGAGACAGCACAACATGGACATGTATGGTAAAAGATTCAGCACCCTGTAACCCCTCAACAGATAGTTCGATATGCATTTGATAGAGGACATCTACAGCACTTGGAAAATCAGCAGGGGGCAGGGGGGTGTCAACAAGCATGCTGATGTATATCAGTACTAGATAATACATGGTGGGGGGTGGGGGGGACATAATACCTCCAAAAAATGGTGGTTGTCAGGTTGGCATGACTACCAGCTATGCACCTAATACAGGTGACAGGCTTAGGAATGATTGTATTACCCAGTAACTGGTGCGTTTCTATGGGCATACCATCCTTTCCTGATGATTGAAAAAGTGCCTGGTGTGGACAAATCGACAACAGTAGAACCTTTTCTTGAGTCTTCTGTTTCAACATCCAAAATCCTTCCCCCATCAATAACCAAGTCAAGTTGGGGCCACAGTTCTTCGAACTCCTGCAAACAGTGACAGCATGCTTGACTGCGGGAGCACAAATTAATTTTAATAAGGCGGGACCCACCTCAATGGCGAGCGTACTTCTCGTGTTGCTGACGTTAGCACTGGTAAGTGCAAGCGGTTGTCCAAAAGCTGTGACTAGGCTCCGCAAAAGCGGGTAGTCTGGCACTCTGACACCAACCAAGTTTACGCCCGGGTTTAGAGCGGGGTTGAGCGCCTCGGACCGCTCAAACACGACGGTGACAGGTCCTGGGAGGAGGTCATTCAGCAGCTCTATTGCCACGGTCCTCTTGCACCACTTCTCTATTTGCGACACTTCGCTGAGACATATGGCTATCGGCTTGTCTTTCTGACGCCCCTTGATGGCATAAATCTTCTGAATGCCTTCGTTGGACGTAACTGAAGCAGCCACCCCATAAACCGTTTCTGTCGGCACAGCGATAACGCCTCCTGAACGGAGGGCTGCACACGAGTCCTTTACTACGCTATCGAGGGTTGCCTGTCCATATCGAGGCAAAGTGAAAGATTGCAAAGATGCAGGTAAGCGGATTAGCATACCTTATCTACTCCATTCACGCTCATAATTCGGGCCATCCTACGCTGCAATGACTCGGCGAGCTGCACAGTTTTTCGTAAAAGCAGAATCATAGATCCGCATGCCGCGACCACGTTCCGGTTTAACTACTACAATCGATTAATGGTTAATACAGCGAACTGTTGCTATAGCAACCGATGCGACAAGTTCATGGATCTCAACAGCAGACTCGTGGAGTTTTCAGTGGACAAGATAACTGTTGTAAACGACGATGGGGGAAATAAGAAAACCATCTGCTACGTCCAAAACTGCAGCACAATATCCCTGAAGATTAGAGTCGCTATTAGCAAGAAAAGCGATCCTGTAAGTTTATCGTTTCATTTTTGCCACGGAGCGGGAGCTTAGGCTGATATTCCGTTGGAAACACGTAGATATTTCGTCTGTTGAATGGGTACGACGAGCATACAATAGCTAGCGGCCTGAAGCACACCGTGATCTTGCAGTGCGAGCCACAACAGAGGATCCCCTACAGCGGAGGGCTGGAGGCTTTTGTGGACGGGAAGTTAACTTGTGGAGTACCCATTGAAGTGTGAGTAGCGTGCATGCTTCTTGGAGCCCGCAGCTCGGGTCAATGGTGTGCACACCTGTCAGTTACCACACACATAATACTCCCATGTGCATGATACACCTGAAAATAAAATAATAACATGTAAGCATAGCAGCATTGATTTTAGTCCTCAAAGCAGGGCTACAGGTATATCTGACAATCCTGTAAGTCCACTGTTGCCATGTGTACTGCATTACTATGATTAAGCCATCCAGGAGGGGTTAAGAAAGGGGGAGGGGGGGGGGGGGAGATGTAATTGCTTATTGGGTGATGATGATTCAACCTCTGTACATGTATTGATGTTAGTGATGATGATTATTTAAATCTGTAGGCTGCTGCCATCCTGCTTGTTGGAGGTGTCATCCCATGTGGTGGACTTTGGCCTCATAGTGAGGGAGCACCAGATAGCTACAAAAGGCTTCTCCATCACTAACAATGGCACCACGGAAGGAGGATTTGCGTTGGTAACAGAATCACTCCCTCCTCTTTACCACGTCTTCCCATGTCAAGGAAGGTTAAAACCCAAGGAGAAGGTCGAAATCAAGGTATGAAAACCTCCATTGCCTTCTCCACACCACTGTTGACTATTGCCTTCTTAATACTTTTCAATACCACTGTTCACCATTGCCTTCTCAATACCACTGTTGACCATTGCATTCCTCTTGCCAGGTTGAGTTGCTTTGCAAACAACTAGGGCCCTTCAACGAAACACTAAAGTGAGTTACTGTAACATGCTCTAGGCCAGTTCTATGCCTGCACTGCTGACTGCTTGATGATGCCTGTATATTTCAGGATATTGTCGGAAGAGACAAAGGCCGAGATCCATAGTGTCACTTTAGCAGGCAGCATAGAAGTCCGTAAACTGGAACTCCTAGACTCAGGCACCCATAGCGCGATAGAGTGTGTAGCATTTGGCCCAACCTACTACAAGACATCATTGGTACGAAGAGCACTGCTGTACAACAACAGTCCAGCCAGCACCCATTTCATGGCTCTGTTGGATACCAAGGCCATCGGCACCCTGGAGGTTTGTGGAAGGGGCACCGGACCCCCTACTCCCTTTCCCCCCTCTCTTTCCCCCCTCCCTTTCCTCCTCCCTTTCCTCCTCACACCCCCAACTTCCCTTTCTAATCCCCCCCCCCCTCCCTGTAGGGATCAGACATGAGTGGCACCCTTGGGTTGGCATGTACCCCTGGTGGCTTGAGCCAGGACAAGTGGAGAGAACAATGCGAGGCACCCCAGAGTGAAGAGGTGGTGGGAGTGAGACCTCAGCAGGCAAGAGGCAGATTACATTATTACTCCTATCTCATACTGTATGTATACACACATACACACACACATGCACACACATATGCACGCACACACTGCTCAACAATGTGTAGGGTACTCTAAATCCTTATGAAACCAAGATGATTGAATTTGAGTTTGCTCCTTGTGTTTATAAATCGGAGATGGGGTGGTCCCAGTACCAGACTTTGGTATCACGAAGGGACTATGCTCTATTCTTAAAATTTATCAATGCATCAGTTCATTCATCACAGAACAACGATCAAGGTAGGGGGAGGTAGTGTGATCAATGTGGAGGTAGTGTGATCAATGTGGAGGTAGTGTGATCAATGTGGAGGTAGTGTGATCAATGTGGAGGTAGTGTGATCAATGTGGAGGTAGTGTGATCAATGGGGAGGTAGTGTGATCAATGTGGAGGTAGTGTGATCAATGTGGAGGTGGTGTGATCAATGTGGAGGTAGTGTGATCAATGTGGAGGTAGTGTGATCAATGGGGAGGTAGTGTGATCAATGTGGAGGTGGTGTGATCAATGTGGAGGTAGTGTGATCAATGTGGAGGTGGTGTGATCAATGTGGAGGTAGTGTGATCAATGTGGAGGTAGTGTGATCAATGTGGAGGTAATGTGATCAATGTGGAGGTAGTATGATCAATGTGGAGGTAGTGTGATCAATGTGGAGGTAGTGTGATCAATGTGGAGGTAGTGTGATCAATGGGGAGGTAGTGTGATCAATGTGGAGGTGGTGTGATCAATGTGGAGGTAGTGTGATCAATGGGGAGGTAGTGTGATCAATGTGGAGGTGGTGTGATCAATGTGGAGGTAGTGTGATCAATGTGGAGGTGGTGTGATCAATGTGGAGGTAGTGTGATCAATGTGGAGGTAGTGTGATCAATGTGGAGGTAATGTGATCAATGTGGAGGTAGTATGATCAATGTGGAGGTAGTATGATCAATGTGGAGGTAGTGTGATCAATGTGGAGGTAGTGTGATCAATGTGGAGGTGGTGTGATCAATGTGGAGGTAGTGTGATCAATATGGAGATCGTGTGATCAATGTGGAGGTGGAGGTAGTGGGATCAATATACATGTAGGGGTGGAGGTAGTGTGATAAGAATAGATGTTCTTTCTAACACATCTGCATCGAAACCACACACACCACACATCACACTACACACACACTGCACACACACTACAGTTTTACTTGAGGTGGCTGTAACAGGTACTGCCCTTCCCATTGACGTTAGCATCCTACCCTCCACCCACCTGGACTTTGGCTGGTGCCTTGTGAACTGCTGCTCCTGCAAGCAGCTCCAGCTGTGCAACAACTCATCTGCCTTGCCTCTCGAGTTCTCTTGCCTCAAGCTAGCACATTACAGGTGTGACCCAGACAAAGGGAGACTTGAACCTGGTCAGCAGATGGAACTGCGCATCTCATTTCGACCTCGACAGCTTGGTGACCTGAATACGATTCATTTCGACCTCGACAGCTTGGTGACCTGAATACGATGCTGCAAATTGAGATTTTGGGGTCTGGTGGCCTGCAGCACAGAGGGGACAGGACCACACCCCTGCACACCACAGTAGTGCAGCTGAGTGGCTGTGGCACATCGTCACACATTGACAGAAAGCGCCATTCGAAGATGGTGCGTCTTGCCCATCCTGACGATCGCGCCACCAGCATCAGACCTCACGATGGCGAAGCGGTCAGGTGGGTTCAATATAGCATTCCACCTCTAACTAGGTCCCATATAGTTAACATTCAGTTTCAGTATGTGCTTGATAATAATGATGCATTAGAGGTTTCTCTCATGACATAGAACTCGGTATACCAAAGTACAGCGCTACACGTACCTTGACCCGGACTATGCCTGGTCTCCCGAGGAGGCTGCAGCCATTAGGGAGCACAAGGACCTCTACACCAGCTTCATTCGGCAGAGGAGGATGGACAGGGACTGGAAGGCCAAGGAACTGTAAGTGTATGTTTGCATCCATGGGTGTACCGTAAGTGTATGTTTGCTTGGGGTGTACCGTAAGTGGATGTTTGCTTGGGGTGTACCGTAAGTGTATGTTTGCTTGGGGTGTACCGTAAGTGTATGTTTACATGGGGTGTACCGTAAGCGTATGTTTGCTTGGGGTGTACCGTAAGTGTATGTTTGCTTGGGGTGTACTGTAAGTGTATGCTTACATGGGGTGTACCGTAAGTGTATGTTTGCTTGGGGTGTACTGTAAGTGTATGCTTACATGGGGTGTACCGTAAGTGTATGTTTGCTTGGGGTGTACTGTAAGTGTATGCTTACACATGGGGTGTATCGTAAGTGTATGTTTGCATCCATGGGTGTACCGTAAGTGTATGTTTGCTTGGGGTGTATCGTAAGTGTATGCTTACATGGGGTGTACTGTAAGTGTATGTATACATGGGGTGTACCATAAGTGTATGTTTACATGGGGTGTACCATAAGTGTATGTTTACATGCGGTGTACCATAGTGTATGTTTACCTGGGGTATACCATACATCGCATATGTTTGGACTCGCAGGGTTCTTTCCCGGGCATCCCAACAGCTCCAGCTGGAGCTGGGGATTCCCCCTGCTGATGGGTTGGAGCCACCTCCCATTGGCACGCCTCGACCTGCAAAGGCTCCAAGTTCCAAGGTGACACAAGAGGGCAGAAGTGGGGAGTGCATGGCAACGCTGAAGGCATACGCGAGCAGCATCTCCCATGAGCTGGTGAGGCCCTGAGGTGTTCCTTACTGGTGCATGAAGAAGTGTACATCTCTGCAGGCATTTGTACAGTGCTGCTCCAACAAGGCATATGGAGCAAATGTTGTAAGTGAATGTGCAGCCGTCCTGCTTCCTAGCCAATTGAGTCAGATTGTCATTGGTAAGTGCACATATGCCCTTCCTTCCTCTTTCCACTTCCCTCCCCTTTCCTCCCTTCCCTTCCGTCCTCTTCCTTCTTCCACCTGTCCTGTCTTGCCCCACACACTTTTTATCCCTTCTTACACCACCGATATGCACTTAATCTGCTTATACATGTACTTCCACCCCCTATGTCCCCTGTGCCTCCCTATGTCCCCTGTGCCTCCCTATGTTCCCTGTGCCTCCCTATGTCCCCTGTGCCTCCCTATGTTCCCTGTGCCTCCCTATGTTCCCTGTGCCTCCCTATGTCCCCTGTGCCTCCCTATGTCCCCTGTGTCTCCCTATGTTCCTTCAGTTCTGCCTCCTCTTGGATATCTCCTTTCCCTTCTTATTTGATTAATTGTCTTCATGTGTGTCAAGCCATCTTTCTGCCAATACAGAACCACTGGTGCTGGACTTTGGCTGCATTGTGGCAGGCATTCCAACTGAGAAGGCTATTGTGGTGAAGAACTTCCTAGCTCAGAGCTTTGCCTTAAGTCTTAAAGTAATGCCTTGTCCCTCAAAGCAGAGCAGTTATATTCACCATGTGATACACACACACGTACACACATGCACACACACACACACACACTCACACACACACACACACACACACACACACTCACACACACACACACACACATACATACACACACATACACACACACACATGTTCACAGATTGACTGCCCAGAGCTGCAGCCAAGGGTCTATGCGGTGGTGGAGACCTGTGTGTCCATGATTCTTCCACCAAGGTCGTACACCGAGATACCATTTGTATTTCAAAAGACAACAGTTGGAAATTTTGAAAGGTTAGTACACGCAACATTCTTATAACTCCCATGCCACTGCTTGCTTCTCTGCTCAGGAGCCTGGAGTTCTCCATCAACAGACACCATCATCACCATATTCCTGTGAGAGCTTGCACCGTTCCGCTAAGTCTGAAGCTCTCGTCTCACACTTTGGTGCTTCAAGAGCCCCTTCTGTCCCCTCCTGGCACAGGTAAGGGACTCCAGGGAAGGGGGGGGGGGGGGAGGGGGAGGGGGATGTATTGGCGGTTGCACCTTCAAATGGAATGTCTCCTTTAATGAAGGTCTTACTGCATCTTTGGTGATGACGAACGAACACAACATCCCCATTTCCTTTCAGTGGCTTGCAAAGGATGCCGAGAGTGCCTCAGCATTCCAGATGACACATCCAACAGGTGACTGCATCCTAGGGTTACCATAGGGTGTCCTAGGGTTACCATAGGGTGTCCTAGGGTTACCATAGGGTGTCCTAGGGTTACCATAGGGTGTCCTAGGGTTACCATAGGGTGTCCTAGACCATTTGGGTCACTGATGGGTGTCCTGGGGTTTCTATTTGGATTACTTCAAATTGTAGGTGTGGTCCCAGCCAAAGCCAGTCTGTTCAGTGAATTTTCCTGTCAGCCATCCTACACCTGTCCTAAGAGCACAGAGTTCCTACTGTTCCTTGGGGAGGGTACCTCTGTCCCAAGTGCTGCTGTCACCTTGGTAACCCAGGTATGCACAAATAGGTCTTAGCAAGAGGTTAAAACATGTTTACGTTTGATGTCCTGTCCTTCAAGTTTGGGAAGCCAACGTGTACTTTTCATGAGAAGAGAGTTTTCTTTGGGGCAGTTCCCCTCAACCTGACGACCACCATGCTTGTTCATATTGAAAACTCAGGGGAACACCACGCCTACTTCCAGGTGAAAATGAAGCAGCAGTGGCATTCCTCCTTCATTGTCCATTCCTCCTTCATCGTCCATTCCCCCTTCATTGTCCATTCCTCCTTCATTGTCCATTCCTCCTTCATTGTCCATTCCTCCTTCATTGTCCATTCCTCCTTCATTGTCCATTCCTCCTTCATTGTCCATTCCTCCTTCATCGTCCATTCCTCCTTCATTGTCCATTCCTCCTTCATTGTCCATTCCTCCTTCATCGTCCATTCCTCCTTCATTGTCCATTCCTCCTTCATTGTCCATTCCTCCTTCATTGTCCATTCCTCCTTCATTGTCCATTCCTCCTTCTTCGTCCATTCCCCCTTCATTGTCCATTCCTCCTTCATCGTCCATTCCTCCTTCATCGTCCATTCCTCCTTCATTGTCCATTCCTCCTTCATTGTCCATTCATGTGCAGGTTGCCGATCCATCCCCTCACCCAGGACTTCAGATCTACCCGACCAGTGGCTGTGTGCCAGCCAAGGGGACCACAGAGCTCACCATCACCCTTCACTCGGAGCAGCTGGGCAAGGTGGACACCGACATCACAGTCCAGGTACGCCAGGGCAAGACCCTGCGCCTCAAGGTCATTGGAAGCGTGCAGCAGCCCACCCTGCACATAGACAAGGTACCCTTCATCCCACGTCCGGTCCATTGAAAGTGATGAACAGGGCATGCACTTTTCCATTTCGAAATAGAAATCGTTTCAGTTTGGTGGTGTGTACTGTGGGGCGAAGGCTTCCTGCCCATTTGTTGTGACCAACGAGGTGAAGATGTGTGTACCCAGCCACCCGCCCCCCCCCTTCACCCTCCCTCCCTCCTTCCTGTGCTAATTAGAGCCCAGTGAAAGCAGAGCTGATTTTCGACTTCTGTTTCCTGAGGGACTTCTCCGTGGTAACCATTCCTTCACCCGGGGAGGTGGATGACTGTAAGTAGTGTGTGTTGTCCTCTGTTGCTGTCATCAGGGGGGGAGGGGTCTTTGCTACACAGCAGAGGGAAGGATAGTCCCTGACAGGAATGACCCCAGTGTGTACACCTTGGTGATCCCTGGGAAGGAGAGCAGGCAGTGTGCGCTGGAATTTGCTCCTGGAGATGTGAGTGCTGTATTCATGCTACAACATGTAGTAACCTTCCACCATCATCCCTTCCATCTATCCAAGCTGTTCTCTTTACCCATTTGATGCCTTTGTTTCCATATCCTTTACGCCTCATTCTGGTTTTTTAAAGGTGGCCTGTTATGATTTCAACCTGCCAATCCTGGTGAATGGATCACGCCCCCCTTCTCCTCCACCCTCACCTTGGCCACCATCACGAAGCTCCAAATTAACCATCACCACACAGCAAGGTAAGCGTCACGGTCTGGGGATGAGGCTAAGGTGTCATATGCCATCGTCCATCAGCACCACCACTGTATGATGCCACGCCCACTAGACGTGTGTTGGCAACTGCACTTAGAGCACCTCTGATTGTCTCCAAAACACTTCTCAACTTTACCTTCTCACCAAAGGAGTATGAAGCTGGGGCAACCACAGATGTTCAGGTTGGGATCACATGAGGGAGGGAGGGAGGGAGGGAGGGAGGGAGGGAGGGAGGGAGGGAGGGAGGGAGGGAGGGAGGGAGGGAGGGAGGGAGGGAGGGAGGGAGGGAGGGAGGGAGGGAGGGAGGGAGGGAGGGAGGGAGGGAGGGAGGGAGGGAGGGAGGGAGGGAGGGAGGGTACAGTGAAAGAGAGAAGGGACTTTCACTTTCCACTGCATTTTCTGTGGTTGATAGGAAGTCAAGTTGACCAACTCCAGTGATCAGGCACTCACTTGGACCTTGGACTGGTCAGGAAAGGCTCGAATTGAGGATGGGACCTTCTCATTTTCCCTCCCATCTGGAGTCTCCTTCTACCCTCCAGGCATCTCAGCCAAGCCACAGTTAGGAGAGATTGGCTACCTTGAACCAGGGAAGGAATTTGGCTTTGCAATCACCTGCTCACCACGTATGTGTCACTAAAATGTTACTGGACATCGGCTGTCGTAATTACAGTAAGGACTTGTTCTCCCTTTGCCCTCCACTTTGCACAGGTCACCATGGTAACTTTGAGTGCTCTGTACCCATCATTCTGAACAGCAACACCTCCCAGCCATACTGCATGCTGCGTATGGGGGCGGAGCTAAGGGGTGGCAAGATACACGTCCAGCCTGCACACATCACTGTCCAACCACTGCCTCTGGGAATAACACTGTCTGCCCAGTTCAGCGTGAGCGTGGAAGGCTTTGCAGGGTAAGCGTCTCTTGTGTGCACACACACACACACACACACACACACACACACACACACACACACACACACACACACACACACACACACACACACACACACACACACACACACACACACACACACACACACACACACACACACACACACACACACACACCTCACCAAACTGCACCTGTTACCCCCTAAAGCCCTGTGGACCTGGATGTGTCCATTCCATCCCTGGAGGGCCACATTCACTTTGAGGTGAAGTTCCTTGCTGGCAGCCATGTTGAGGACTGCAGTGAGCAGGGTGTGGAGCTGCCATGTCTGCTAGAGTTCAGCTCAGTTGTCCCTGTCACCCTCACCACTCATGTTACATTCTCTGACAAGTGGAGTGAAAAGAGGTATGCACATGTATGTTACATGCATGTATAATACATGTACATGTATACATGTATGTTACATGCATGTATTATAATACATGTATATTATGTTACATCTTTGGGGGTCTTTAGTTTCTGCTCTGTAACTGAATCTCACTCACCTCTGTTCACACACATGCTTACATGTATATTAGGATCAGGGTGCCTGTCACCGTTGCCGCTGACAATAGTCCGTTCACTTTCTATGAGTTTCTTGCTAATAACCTGAACAACACCACCATTAAGCTGAATGAGGCTTCAGTTCCCACCCTCCTGGTCATATCCAATAACCACCGGGCCACTCCGGGCAGCGGTCGTTCCTCTCTCTCCGACCTCACCTCCCTCGTTGGGGGTGGAGCTTCAGCGAGCACCACAGCCTTTGGAGACCTCTTTTTTCAAGACTGCGTTTCATCTGTGTGCCGCTGGCTATCTGTGTTTGGTTGGCCAGGGGGTCGTAAAGCCATCTCCTCCCCTGTGGACCTCCGACAGGAAGTCCAGAGAGGTGGGACACACACCCTTACACCCCACGTGTCATCTTGACGTTCCCCCCCCCCCCCCCCCCTCCAGGAGCAGGGGAGCCCACAGGGAAACTGAAGCGATCCAGCCTCAACCAGTCCCAGGGACCACTCCTGGAGCTCCTCACACACATCTGTGGCCGCCTCCCTCCGGGCATACCCCTGACTCCGCCCCCATGCTCCACCCACAGCGAGCAGGTGAACCTTCAGTACTGCATCTTCTCCACAATCCTGGCCTTCCTCAAGTGAGCTGCATTCTTGAATTTAATAACTTTAGAGGAAGAATTAATGGTAATAATTTGTGTTGTCATAGTAACCAAGGGGCACAGCTGTGGTGTGTGTTGTCTGAGGCCCTGTTGGACTATGAGGACTTCATCCAGTGGAAGAGGGACAACGACAAGGCTGGATCGGTCCTCTACCCCTCCTCCAGGGAGGAGTTTGAGGTGTGGTCAGGGCAAGCCTGGACCCACCTCCTCATGCAGGTTATCAAGGTGAGTGTGTAGTATGGGGGCATGTGTGTAGTATGGGGGCATGTGTGTAGTGTGGGGGCATGTGTGTAGTATGGGGGCATGTGTGTAGTATGGGGGCATGTGTGTAGTATGGGGGCATGTGTGTAGTATGGGGGCCTGTGTGTAGTATGGGGGCCTGTGTGTAGTATGGGGGCATGTGTGTAGTATGGGGGCATGTGTGTAGTATGGGGGCATGTGTGTAGTATGGGGGCCTGTGTGTAGTATGGGGGCATGTGTGTAGTATGGGGGCATGTGTGTAGTATGGGGGCATGTGTGTAGTATGGGGGCATGTGTGTAGTATGGGGGCCTGTGTGTAGTATGGGGGCATGTGTGTAGTATGGGGGCATGTGTGTAGTGTGGGGGCATGTGTGTAGTGTGGGGGCATGTGTTGGCATGTGTATAGTATGGGGGCATGTGTGTAGTATGGGGACATGTATGTAGTATGGGGGCATGTGTGTAGTATGGGCGCATGTGTGTAGTATGGGAGCCTGTGTGTAGTATGGGGGCATGTGTGTAGTATGGGGGCATGTGTGTAGTGTGGGGGCATGTGTGTAGTGTGGGGGCATGTGTCGGCATGTGTATAGTATGGGGGCATGTGTGTAGTATGGGGACATGTATGTAGCATGGGGGCATGTGTGTAGTATGGGGGCATGAATGGGAGACACTCCACACAACACTACCCTTGTCCTGCCTTGGGTTGCTTGTACAGGTCACCACCATGGCACATTTCACACTCACAGGTCCTCGTACTGCCAAGCATCACAGCCCACGCAACAAAAGGCAAAGCTGACATGGAGCCCCACAGCAGTAATGTGTACACAGCCCACGAGAGGGTGCTCCTGGCCTGGCTGAACCAGCACTACCGTGCGCACAGGTCCACCATCTTTGGTGGCAAAGGTGTGTAGCCCCACCCCCTCTAGTGCCCATCCCCATACCTCTGCTGCTGTCATCACTTGTGTCCCTTTACATTTGCACATGCAGAGGCCATTGACAGGGTGGCTACCACCTTTGATGTGGACTTGATGGACTGCACCTTTCTGGCATGTGCTGTTGCTGCATACTGCCCCTTCCTGGTATGTGTGCCAGAGGAGGAACATTCAATCCCATTCAGACGTCCACTCCTTTGCTCCCCCCCTCCCCCCCCACTCCACCCATCCCCCCAAGGTTGACAGCCATTTTAATAAGATGTATGTGGAGCCCTCTACACCTGAGCAGTGCTCACACAATGCACAGGTCCTTGTCAGTGCTCTGCGGGACATTGGACTGGACTACGATTGTCAGGTACAAAGAAAAGGATAGGACCTCAAACCCCCCCCCCTCTCCCTCCACCAATCCCTCGTTCACCCCACCTGGGAAGGTCCCTCCACCCCCTCTCCCCACTCCCCCTCTGGGGTCCCTCCTCTTCCCCTCCCCCTCTCATCCCCCTCCCTCTCCTATCTCTCCTCCCCCTCTCTCTTCTCTTCCCCTCTCTTTATCTCCCCTCTCCCCCTCTCCCCCCCTCTCCCCTCTCCCCCCCTCTCCCCTCTCCCCCTCTCCCCTCTCCCCCTCTCCCCTCACCCCCTCTCCCTTCCTCCACAAGGAGGATTATACCCTCTCTATCTCCACTTGTGACCTTCCTTCCCACCAACTCAGACCACAGACCTCTGTTCCCCAAATCCTATTCTCCTCCTCCTGTTCTGTGCTTACCTGTACCACAACCTGCCGTCCTTCAAGCCCAAGACCTCTGTCCCCTTTGCTTCAGTGCTGGGAGCCGTCTCCAAGCAGAAGGTATCACTTGTATGGGTGCAGCATGTTGTGTAACAAACTGTTCTCTCAGCTTCACCTGGAGAATCCAAGCTCAAAGTCTTTAGTTTACAAGGTTTTACTGAGGGGTGGAGACTATGGAGCATACAGCGTGGTTGATGCGGAAGGAGACATAGTGGTAGGACTGGGGACCGGGTACCCTCGCAGCTGAGGGGACCAGTGTTGTAATGTGTGCATGTTCCTGCTTCCCTGCAGCTGCAGCCACGTCAGAGCACAGAGCTGGAGGTGGCCTTTAGGGGCAGGCATGTGACCCGGCAGCCCCGCCCCACCACCCTCCTCCTGGTGGCTAGGGGGGGCAGGTCCACGGGGGGCACCACGCTGGCCTTCAGCCTGCAGGCCACTGTCACTGGAGCTAAGCCTGTGGTGAGGATCAGTATAACCATACATCCTGGTATTAGGTCATCCAGTGAAGGGGGGCCCACTTTGGATGGACGTTTATGTCAGGTGCTGCCTTGTGCAATTAACATAAGCTGTTCCTTGACCGCGATATACATGTAATTGTTGGTCACCCGATTATCCCTCAAGTTCATGTGTGTTATCCAATATACAGGGTGTTTCACAAGCAAGGAAAATTGCTTATAAATTGACCCAAACAGCTAATTAACTGATGATTGTTGCTAATAATATGGGCTTAAATTTTGATGTAAAGATACTAAATATTAATATAATAATTAATTAAATAAAATCAAAGAAATTAGAATTAACGAAAATGAATTAATGCTTCCTGATAACACCTAATAAAAGCATACCATTTTAGAGGCATCCAAAAGCTCCAGCATTTCCTTGAATTTTATTGCCAAATGTATTAATAAATTCAAACCATTAAATCAAGATGCAATGGCCCCTAAATCAAGTACATCGCAAAAATCAAAATTTCAATGTTGAATAACTTCTAAACGGAAGTAGTTAAATACAATTTGCAGCTTTTAACTAACCACCCAACCTACATTTATTAACATTAATAATGTTTAATTGAAATGAATGGGGGTCTTGAGACTTTTATCAACCATTAAATATTATATTAATTTTATTACACCAGCATGTCTTTTTTTGCAGTTAGAACTTTTAACAACAATTACCAGTTAATTAACTGCTTGTGGTTAAATTATAAACAATTTTCCTTGATTATGAAACACCCTGTACAATGAAGGTAGAGCTTTTAAATATGCTTATTAATAACCAACTTGAATATTTCCATGAACAAAATGCTAAGGGCATAAATCAAAACCCTTAATTAAAATCAAATTAAATTCAATATGGAAGATAATAAAAATGATTGTAGCATTCTTTTAACATCAAAGATAATAATTTGATTTACTTAGTTTTTGATGATTTCATGTATGGTTTTTTGGCTTCACGTTAAAAGGGTTATCAGTACAGTAGAACATTCACTGGTGCTTTTATCCTACACTTGCACATGTGCACTTTTAGTACTTCAGATCTGTTAGACAAAGCACACATACACACACATGCACAACACACACACACACATACACACACACACATACACACACACACACATACACACACACACACACACACACACACACACACACACACACACACACACACACACACACACACACACACACACACACACACCAATGATGCTGTTCTCTTTTTCTCTCTGATAACAAGGCCAGCAAGGCCATTGTTGTGCCTCTCTACCAGCCTCAGACCATATGCTTGGAGGTGACGAGTCCCTTTGAACAAAAAGAGGAGTTTGAACTACGTCTGTTTGAGTCCAGTGATGAAGGATTGGTCACTTCTCCCAGGTGGGCTGAGGGGGTGAAGTGAGGGGTGAGGGGGTGTGGGGTGTGGGGTGTGGGGGTGTCTGTGCTTGAGATGTGCTAGTCATCATCCCCCATCAATACTTGTAGCTCCAAAAGGGTTAACATGAAGTCCACTGCAGTTATTCCCGCATCAGCCTTTGATCAGAGTTAGTCCTTCCAATGCATTCCAGTATGTGCATTGTTATCCCCACTGTACACATATGCACACACACACATACACACAATCATATAAATATACACACGCATGCTCAATTGTGTACATGCATGCACACACACACACACACACACACACACACACACACACACACACATACACACACACACACACAGGGACCACTGACCACATGCAGCTTTTCCATTCTGATGTACATATCATCACCCTGGTACCGGGCCAGCCAACTCAGATTCCAGTTCAGTTTGTGCCTCTCAGAATGGAACCGCGCCACTGCTCTGTTGTGCTCTCCAACACCACACATGGGGAGCTGGTACTCTCTGTGGCTGCAGCCGTCAAGCTGCCCTATCCCCTTGCTCCACAATCCAAATTAGTGCACGCCAGCTCGCTCGTGAACGAGCAGACCAAGACCCTTCACCTTCAGACCTATGCGGGACAGAAGGTCCACGAGGAGTTGGTCATTAGTAGCCACAACCTGGCGTTTGAGGAAGCTGTCATGGCAGTGGCTAGGTGGGGGATGAGCGACGTTGAACTGAAGCGCAGAAGTGTGTCCAGCTCGCTCAGATATGCAGCTTTGTCGGCAGCCATAGCCAATCTGTCCCTGAATAACAGGCCACAGTCTCGCAAGGACAACCTGTCCGACGAATCAAACAAGCTGGTGTTTAGTGTTGAAGGGAGCAGCTGCCATTTTGCCGTCCCCCACTCCATCTCTGTGCCTGTCCCTGGGGGGGCTGAGGGGAGTGCCGTGCTGCCAGTGGACTTCTGTGCGGAGAAGGAAGGGCAGTACGAATGCCACCTCGTCCTGAGGTCAGAATACGATGTGAGGACCTTTGTGGTGGAGAGCACTGTTATGGCTTTGGAGAACGCCACAGAGCTGGAGTTCCACACCCCAGCCATGCAACCAGTGACACAGGAGATACCCGTGGTGAGTCTATGTGTGGTACTCAGTGTGGCCATGCATCTAGTAAGTGTACCAACGATTGATGCAAGGAAACACAAAAGTGCTACAGTACACAGAAGTGTACCTGCACTACAGTGTTACCATAACACATGTACATGTCTGTGGAAACAATAGTATCCACTCAGGGCACACACTAAAGTGTGAAAACTCTATTTAATGCACCACACCTCACTAGAGTGCAGAATATCACTAAATGTCAAACTGTCAAACATAGTTCAGAGACAAAAGGGCTGTATAGCTTCATATTGAAATCAGCTAGTAATTACATCGAGGCACAGGGTGGTTTGGACATGTTTTGAATAGATTGTATGCACAAAGAATTGTTTGTTGAAAGTGCTTATAATTTTGTAAAATATGGATTATTTGTAATTCCATTATTGCAAAAAAAAAGTCAACTGAACTGCTACTGTTGCCATGACACTTCACCCTAGGTTAACCCCAGCACTGTGGACTGGTCGCTGAGGGCTACCCTCACTGGTCCTGGCTTTGCTGGACCAGAAACGTTGCTGGCAAGTGCCCTTAGTACCTCGTGTTATCCACTGACCTTTAACCCAAAGAAAGAAGGAGAGTTCTTGGTGAGAATAATGGCCAGCCCATGTTCATACTAATATTATTCTCACTTTAATTATCCAAAGTTGGCTTGCATATGGGAGATTAAAATGTGGATGGCAACTCTAGATGTGTACATGTACATGTGTAGCTTACCATCTTCCTCTTCACTTTTTTTCTCCTTTCTCCTATCCTCCTTTCTTTCATACTCTCCCTCCTCTTCCTTTGCCTTCCTCATGTCCCCTCCTTCTCTTTGCTTACCCCTTCCTCCATTACCCCTTTCCTCCTTCTCTCCCCTTCCTCCTTCTCTCCCCTTCCTCCTTCTCTCCCCTTCCTCCTTCTCTCCCCTTCCTCCTTCTCTCCCCTTCCTCCTTCTCTCCCCTTCCTCCTTCTCTCCCCTTCCTCCTTCTCTCCCCTTCCTCCTTCTCTCCCCTTCCTCCTTCTCTCCCCTTCCTCCTTCTCTCCCCTTCCTCCTTCTCTCCCCTTCCTCCTTCTCTCCCCTTCCTCCTTCTCTCCCCTTCCTCCATCTCTCCCCCCCCCCCCCCCCCCCATCTGCATTTACCTCTCCTTGTTTTCTCTTCCTAAGGGACAACTGTCCTTGGTGAATGAAGTTAGTGGAAACAATCAAATCTTCCATCTGAAGGGATTAGCTGATCGACCCCTGGCACAGGGTTACATCAAACTGCATGCCCAGGCCAAGAGGAGGTAATAGCATGGACCCATAAGGACAATTCTTTCATACACATATATCTAACATCCCTCTCAGCTGCACGCACACCCTCCATGTCCCCAACTACAATGAGAGGACCACTACTTATGAGGTGGAGTCAGATCTGGACTTCATCAGTGGGCCCACTACCATTACTGTTGGTGGGGGGGACATAGCAGACTACCCGCTGGTCCTCTGCCCCACCACCCACGGGACCTTCACTGGAGTGGTGGCTTTTGTGGCTCAGTCCTTCAGTCGTCCACAGAGGTATGGGAGTGTGTGTGTGTGTGTGTGTGTGTATGCATGCACTGTGTGCATGTGTGTGTGTGCACATTTGTGTGTGCATGTGTGTGCATGTGCGTGTGTGTGTTTGTGTGCGTATGCGTATGCGTATGTGAGTAGGTGTGTGTGTTGTTCTCCATCTTCCACCGTTATTTGCATCCAGTGTACTCGGTGAGATTCAGTGCCGCAGTACAGACCCCACCCCTCACCACGTGTGGTTCCACTTCACCTGTGAGGTGGAGCCAGCCCCTCCCACAGCCACCTTCACACTCACTGCACATGCGCTATCAACGGAAGTAACGGATATTAAAATTTCAAATGAAAGCCAGGAACTTAGGAATTTACAGGTATTTATTTATTTTTACCTGTGTTGTGTACATGTACACAGTGTGCATGGGAAGGGTTGGCCACTATTATTATATCAAGATCCATAAATTCAAGTGTATTAGCAAATGTTGTAGAAATGGGAGGAGGCAAGGAGGAGGGCAGACTGTGTACTTCCCAGATCAAGTGAACACTGTAGATCTCTACAATTCAATCCGTAGCTAATACTTGAGGGAATAACCTGCCTTAATATTGCTGTCTTAAAAGTGGGGTGCTTTGTACAGGCTCAGACTCTAGGCATGGAACTTCCCCCCCCCCCCTCCTCCTCCCCAACTCTCCACCCCCAAAGAAATGGTGGAAAATGGTACATTTTGTAGTAATACTGATGTTTACATACTTGCTATACATGTATGTTCCTTTGTATACCCTTACTTTAACCCATTTAGATATTAATGCAAAAAATGCATCAGCTTCTCTGTTTTAAAGTCATGTTTATACATATGTGCTCACATAACACAATGTGCATGCATTGTGTGTGTGTGTGTGTGTGTGTGTGTGTGTGTGTGTGTGTGTGTGTGTGTGTGTGTGTGTGTGTGTGTGTGTGTGTGTGTGTGTGTGTGTGTGTGTGTGTGTGTGTGTGTGTGTGTGTGTGTGTGTGTGTGTGTGTGTGTGTGTGTGTGTGTGTGTGTAACAAAGATCTCCTCCCTACATTAGGCCAAAGTAGAAGGACATGGTCTATCTGGCCCCAAGAAGTTGTCTGTACAACCTAACTCTCAGTCTGTCTACCAGATCACCTTCTCTCCCGCCATTGTTGGAAGGGAGAAGGGAAGGTGAGTGTGTGGGTGTGGAGGTAGAGGAGGATGGGGATAAGGAGGAGGATGGGGGTGAGGAGGAGGATGGGATGAGGGGGAGGATAGGGATGAAGAGGAGGATGGGGATGAGGGGGAGGATGGGGATGAGGAGGAGGATGGGGATGAGGAGGAGATAGGGATGAGGAGGATAGGGATGACGAGGAGGATGGGGATGAGGGGGAGGAATTATCGTGGGTACATGTAGCATGTCTTTCATGTTCAAAACTGGCAGCAGTCATGATATCAAATCTATCTCATGATTATACACATGTATAAGCATTGCAAAGGCACCGACGATCCATATGTTGCTTCCAGTGATGGCCATCGAAGTTTTTCAAAGTGATATCACAATAGGATGATTTCACTCCAGCAGCGTGAGAACTACATGGTGCTGACATACGCTAGCACATCTAACACAAACTAGAAATCTTTCATTGCACCATTTAGACACTTGTAAGAGAGCAATGGAATAACACAAAACATAAAGATAGTTCCCCTGTTGTGACAATTGCAAGCTAATAACCATGGTTACCTTGGTTACCTTGCATGCAGAGTGGTGTTCACAGGAAGTCGAGGTGGAGAGTTCTGGTATGGGCTTGACCTCGTCGTGCTGGGCCCCAGGCCTGTCATCATGCCGGAAGTAGTCTGTGAAATAGGAAGGTTAGTGGCCTGATGTGCTCTATTAAGAGTTGGTGGTGACCTTCTTTCCCTCCCCCCCAGCAACTGTCAGCAGGTTCTGAAGCTGAGCAACCCTCTGGAGCATGCAGTGACCTTCTCACCCAGGTGCACCAACACAAAGCACTTCATTGTCCTAGGTCACAAGGAGGGACAGGTATGGTTGGGGGGGGCTAACGAAATCAAAGGAGATTGACCCAGATGGGTGGTGGTTGAGAGGTTTCAGAGCTGGGGGAGGGTATGGGTTCAGCTACAGTACAAGTACAAGTATAGTACATGTACATGTTTTTTGATTTTATGGTGTGTGAGCTAGAAGAGTTGGTAGTGTTCAGAAAAGCTGACAGAAGTGACTCACTTGGTAGCTTTGTCTGCTGTGATGGTGGCCGGATGCAGTGTACCTGTATTGTAGTGTTGCCTGTCCTGCTAAAGAATGACATCCTTCTGCCATGTCTCCCTAGGTGATAGTTCCACCCCACTCCACGGTGGAGGTACCTGTCATGTTCCAGCCCTCAGCCTTGGGTGCCAGCAGCCACACTGCTGAGATCTCCTTCTCCAATGATCAGGTGAGTGCCCCCCATCACCCCACCCACCCACACCCACACCTTCAACCTCACTTTCCAAACACTTCACTGCCTACATCGTCCTGCCTGCAGTTGGGTGCCCAGGCCTTCATCTTTAAAGGTTGCGGCGTGAAGCCCTCAAGGATGGCTCCCACCACCATCAGTTCTCACCTCCACACCAATGCAGTCCACACCTTCACCTTCACAAACCCCCTGGACGCCCCCACCCAGTTCACCGTCTCCCTCCAGGGGGCCAACACAGAACACTTCTGCCTCCTCCTGAAGCGCACACACGGCATCCTCCTCCACCCGGGGGTCTCTCTGGACCTCCCCGTGATGTTTGCCCCCGAGGACATGCGCAGGCACGAGGCCACCCTCACTGTGGGCACTGAGGGGCTAGGAGAGGAGGATACCATCACCTGGCACTACCCCATCGGGGGCCTCCCCCTCATGAGACCCTTCTCCCCCTCGGCCGCCCCCAGGGTACAGTGCACCGCTAAGGAGAGGTTGGAGCAGAGGCTGGAGGTGTGTCTGGTGGGGTCTGCCGGTGCGGGTACCCAGGCCATGGTGGGGTCGGGGGCTGCCAGTGTGAGGCCGGTCACCCCCGTGGGGGCGGGAGCACCGCCTAGGTCCTCCGGGAGCATGGAGGGGGGCAGGTACCAGTACAGATTGGTCTGTGGTGAGGGAGAGGTGGGGTCCTTGCTGGAGCAGTGCAGTGGAGTCAGGCTGGTGAGGAGGGAGGAGAACTCGAGCGGTGATACTGTGCTGGTGTTTGGGATTGTGTTTTCACCTTCAAAACCCTTCAGGTACATGTGGGATGTGTGTGTGTGTGTGTGTGTGTGTGTGTGTGTGTGTGTGTGTGTGTGTGTGTGTGTGTATATGTATGCATGTGTGTGTGTATGTGATCTACATGTATAAGATGTGTATATGTGTGCATGTGGGCTGTATGTATGTGTTGCATGTTGTGGCAGATATGATCAACTTCTATTCAACTTCCTTTTAGCTGTGATGCAGAGCTCCATGTGATCGGTGCTAATGATGGAGGTGGTGGTGGTGGTGGTGGTGGCATGTGGCAGTTCCCTATTCATTTCAAAGCTTCGGTAGCCGCACCTGATGATGTCATCACCCTGGAGGCCAAAGGGCTCAACAAAGGGACTCAAGTTGGCTTCAGACTCACTAGCATGATGGAGTGAGTTCATTCTAAGCCACTCACCTTGTCATGTGCACATCCCCACCTTTGCTTTCTTGCTTCAGACATCCCGTACCTTTCACTGCATACCTGGTTCCCGAGTCAGACCCTGAGATTAGTGTTGATCCCACCTGTGGGGAACTGTCTCCAATCAATACCAGAGGCACACTGTTCTGTGTTAGTTATAAGCCCACCACATATGGGAAAGATCACTTTGCTAAGCTTGTTATTCAGGTAAGCCTCTGGACTGAAGTAAGCAACAAGCCGAATGCATTGCTCTCTTTTCAGACTGATTCTAACCAATGGTGCTACGAGATCATTGGACGACAGCCCAATTATAGCCCACCAAAGGACGTCAGCTCCAAAATCCGTCACAAGGGTTTAGTCAACTTGCCTCCTGCAAAGAAGAACTTTGTCAGAGAAAATATTCATGTCTTGTGTAAACAATAAGCCCCTCCCTCTCAATTGACAAAAAGTGTGCACATGTACATGTACATCACTTCCCACATATATACACACATGCATATTATTTTGCCAATGTCAGTCCACAGTAGTTGGTCACAACATTTGTTATGAGGAAGCTTTTTAATGTTTTGGGATATTGACAGAAGCTTCATCTTGTCTCTGAATGATGCCAACATAGATGTTATCCGGACATCTCTAGAGGCTTGTCATCACGTGATGAGATTGTTTGATATTACGTGTACAATCACGGCTCGAGGAATGCTGTCACATTTAATTATGATTAAGTTTAATTAATGGATCGGAATGACTGACGTGTGCAATAATTAAATAGCGATGACATGTAGACAATCAACTTATCTAAGCCTGCGTTCAAGGCATTAATGCTGCTCACTTGATCTCAAACACGGAGGCTTAGGTAAGTTGACTGAAACGGTTAGACGCGCCTTTGGGTGGGTCTACTACTCAAAATGACGTACTGATATTTGGGTCTGGGCACGTAAGGTCAAGCGCGCGTACATTCAAACGTAATGTGTTTTTTTAATAATATACACAAGTAGGTCCATTTTCTCGGAAACTTTCCCATATATAATTATAGCCTAGGCGGGGCTTACTACTGTTACTAGTACATGTAGTATGGCATAATAATTGAATCAGGCTGTGTCATGCGCCCCTTGACCGGCGGAGCTCAACTAGATTGAGGCCGAAATCGAAATTGGAACTTGCTGATTCATTAGCAGGAGCCGGAATACAGAGGGGAGAATAAGGTCCTATTAAACCATGCAAGCAGTCATCGCTCGCGCGCTTTTCAGACCCCTCACGTGACCAATTTCTTTACTCGCTAGCAGCTGCGCGTGCGTTGCTAAGCGGCTAGCAGTAGGATAAATCTTAGTGACATGCCAGCTTTGGTATTGGGACGGAAGTGGGAGTTTGGAACAGACGACCTAGTTATTCCTTATGCCATTTCAACTGCAGCAAGATTCGTATGGTGAGTGCCTGCATGCATACATATGATGCACCGTTGCTAGCAAATTTCATATTCTACAGGGTACTTCCCATCGTATTAATTTTATTAGCAAATGGGAGTTCAGACGATATTCTGTTGAAAATCTATCTCTTTCTACTTGCTGTCCTGCAAACGTCTCTATGCATTGGAGAATTAGTGGCAGCGATCATAAGTAGCCGAGGCACCATGAACGACTCAGCACCTCGTAGGGGGCTTCCCGCGGCTCTGTATGTTCAGACCTGTCTCCTGGCCCTGGTGCTTGCGTGGAGCATTGTTGGAGTCGTCTTGGCGCATGGACCCTGCACCAAGTGCGACCTCGCGCAAGCGGCCTCGGTCCTGTCATACCTGACCATCGTTTGGAGCGTTCTTGTCACGCTGGGAGTGGCCCTCTACATGCGCATAATCAAGGCTGACACGTGCGGACTGTTACTGAGACTTGGGAAGGTTAGAAAATATGATAGGCTGATAGCTTCGGAAACAGTCCAAGCTCAAGGAAAGCGGTTGTCTAGAGTCAGCAAAGGCTCCCTTGCGCAACACCTTAGACAGAAAACTTGGCAGTGGAAATTGGAATTTCTTCTCTGCTGCCTGTGCTGGAAGGAAGAAGATCGACAGGCGGTGTACTCCGAGGTGTCGGAAGCCCTTGCCGAATCATTTTTCCGGTCTCCTGACTACGACTACGTCTCTTCGGATATTGTGGCCGGATTGGAGCTTATTGCAATGGCTGAAGAGGTTTGCTCAGAGGTATTCTGTAGCACTGTCAGTCATAACGCTTTTTGTACAGTCTCAGGAGGAATTGCCGAAAACTCCTGTAGATTTCAAAAACGAAGTAAGAGTATAATGCGTCGTGCATTGTGGTTTTAAAAAGTAACCTTACTGACACGCGCATGCAGGCATCCTGCAGTGAAATAGTTCAAATGGAGCGATACTTGAGGTTTGCGAACGGAAGCTATGGATGGCCGTTGTACTTCCACAGCGAGGGATGTTGCCGCGCGGGCACGTTCGTGTACAACAATTGCAGGTAGTTGTACGTGCTTGCATGTATCAGCGGTGCCAACCTGTCCCGGAAAACTGATTTGACTGCTACCTATGTATACGTGCGACTTGACTGTCCCTGAAACAAATTTCGGCATGTTGGCACCTCTGATTTATGGCGGCGAGACAAATAAAAATTCGTCCGCTATTTGACAGACGCAACAAGAAAAGGGAGAGCTCCAGTGCTGACAAAACGGAAGAGGCTGTCTTGGTTGATAACAGGGAACAGTGGAACACTGAAAGTTTGAAGCACGTTACAGAATTAAAAGATGCAGACTTAATATACGTGTCATTTCAAAGCGAGGTGAAGTTTTTGTTCATGCATTTAAACCTTTTCTGCATGCTGCTAAACTCCCAAAGGTTTTCTGCCCCGCCTTTTATGTAGCATACGACCACCATGAAAGTAGTGTTGTTATAGTGATAAGAGGATATTTGTCACTGCGTGTAAGCCCCTCCCTGCCAGCATAAGCGGCTTCCATTAATTGCAACTGAATTCAGCTTGGCCTTTTACTCCAAACATGCAGGATATCCTCACTGACCTGAGTGCTCATCCAAGCCTCCTGACCACTGTAGGCTCCTTGGATATATATGCCCATAAGGTCTGCACATAATCTCTAATACTGCAAGGAGGTAGCATATTTCAGTCTATAGTGTAGTGTATATGTGCATGCATGGATCTACTATATATATAATTATATATATATATATATATCAAATTTAGGGTGTCATGAACGCTGCTCACACAATGCAACTAAAGCTGGAGACCAACAAAATTCTTGACAAGGCCTTTGAGACGCACCCGGTATAAAGAACTAGAAGATTGGCTGCATGCAAGGTGCTTGATGTGAAATTTTATTTTAAACTCCCCTCTCAGGATTACAAACTGGTGTTAGTTGGTCACTCCTTTGGTGCTGGCGTTGCAAGTCTCCTGGCAATTCTTCTGAAGCCTCGCTACCCAAAGCTTCATTGCTATGCATTTGCTCCTCCTGGGGGACTCATTAAGTAAATTGTCCAGATCTTTTACCTAGCAAGCTAGATCTGAGCTTCCATCCCTCATTTAGTATAGAGTCAGTGTACTATACAAGGACATTCATCACCACCATTGTAGTCGGGAATGACATGGTTCCCAGGTGAGTATCATCCAGGTGTGTGTGCAGTTTCAGTGGCATTAGCCCACACCCCCATGCACACCCCTCTGCACACTACTGCAGGCTTAGCCATAAGAGCTTTGAAGCACTAAGTGAAAAGGTTGAGTATTACATAAAGACCTGTCCTGTTCCTAAGGTGTGTATGTGACGTGATCATATAGCAGAGATCCTTAATTGATATTGGATATTTCATGTATAGCATAGAGTTTTTCTAAGTGCCTTCCTTCGTCGGCTGGAAATTCGCAAGTGGGACATTCCCAGTGAGGCTTCAGAAC
This sequence comes from Spongilla lacustris, assembly GCA_949361645.1. Classification (NCBI taxonomy): domain Eukaryota; kingdom Metazoa; phylum Porifera; class Demospongiae; order Spongillida; family Spongillidae; genus Spongilla; species Spongilla lacustris. The sequence continues at coordinate 6,779,122 of OX442421.1, read as the reverse complement.
AGCTGTCTTCGGGAGACAGCCTAGCTGGGAGTGAAGAGGTATATATAGCTCATAAAAAGGCTTCATTCATTCACTATTGTTTGGTGCATGTTTAGGATGTCATATATGAAAGGCTTGCATTGACCAGTGGAAAATCTGATAAAGCACCAGACGTGGGGCAGCCAGCAGATGTGACACAGAAAACTGAATCTGAAATAGGAAAAGTGAAGGCTTTGGTTCAGATGCCATTATTTGTGGCAGGGAAGGTCATTCATATCACCTGGGAACCTGTGGCAGGAATAAGGTAATTGGTAATTTAATTGATCATAGCTTAGTCATGCAGTGCTAGTAATGCTTAACCATGCATTATTTTTTATGAGGCTCAAGATGGGATGCTGGCATAAGAAGGAGACAGCTCTAGTGGCACACTGGGTCCCTCCAACTAACTTTTCAGACATCTTCATTGCGGAGGATATGTTCTGCCATCATTTGCCAGATGTGATGCTAAAAGCATTTGATGCACTACTTGCACAGGAAAAACTACTTGTCATCAGAAGCTAATGGAAACTTCTAACATGAAAGCGAAAACAGAGGGCGACTATGAAAAAAACTGAGTATATATGCCGCAAAACTTGATGTGTCATGTGCATATACCGCTACTGAACAAATATACCGGAACGTATAATAACAAGATATATAATAAAATTGATGATGTAGGATTTGTAGACAGCAACTGAGTAAAAAGTAAGGAATGGAGCAAGGGATTACGGAAACTATGTTTCATCAGTACAGCTTATTTAACGGAGTTAAACCAAGAACCGACGAAGACGTTCGCGGACGTATACGTAAGAGTATGCACCAGTTGCCGGGTGACAATGTACGCATGCGCAGACCCGTAGTTAGCGTACCTGCATGAGCGAGCGGACAATTTTCGTTTCTGGCAGCGGGCTATTGCTTGTTGATTTGTTTTGTAGACGATAGAGCTGGGGACGAGACCACCATCGGCCACGTCCATGTACCACTAGCAACGGTGGCACCAGGCGGCGCGGCGGCGTATGTGTACGTACGTAATACCACCATGCATGCGCTTAACAAGGTCAAGTGACGCGCGCGCCTGGGGTGTGACTCATGCGAGTCATAATATCCGGGCTGAAAACGTCGGGGGACGGAAGATAATCCACTTAAAAAGAAAGTCCACTTAAGGATGAGTTTTATTATTTCAGTATTTATTTTTATTTTTTGCACAGTGTAAAACACAATTGGACTCGCGGTCTCGGAATTCAATTCAACTCTTTCATAAAATCAATTTCAAAGTGCATGGCCGCCCCACCCCTCATTACTCAACAGGTGTTCGACACGGGCAGCTCCAAATCAAAAACATGCTATGAGCCATGTCATTGTGTATACGTTTCCAGCCTGCAACGGGCAATACTATCATCGTCCAAAGCTGCGATTACCTAGGTGTGAACATAGATATAATCTATGGTGTGAATTACTTACTAGTTCCGTTTTCAATCCTACTCTAACATATCTGAAATGGTCTTCTCTACGTGGGATGTTATTATGTATGTCCCATGACACACAGACTCATGCTCATCCGGTCAAAGAGGTTGGGGGCAGACTGAGGCAGCTCTGTATATCCATGAACACGTGCTGTCAGCAGTGTGCAACCTTTCAATTCAGCACAGTGCACATAGTGTGACACACGCGTCAGGACTCATGCAGTCGTTACATCACACATTATTGCAGGCTTATTTTGTGCATGTCATCCTCCCCTCGGTCTGAAATAACGAGGCCATTTGTTAATAATGTTATGCTAAAGGGTTAATCTTACCGTTGCTATTATAAAACGCCTTTGCGCGATATTAGTTTGCTGTATGCGTATATCATAATAAGATGCCTCTGATAGTGCGTTACGTAGAGCCCGAGGAACTACATAAAACCCCGCTTCTTCAGGGCGTGCTGCCCAGGGAAAACGAATTTGAGCGCATGGCCGTAGCGAGCCTGACAACAATCATCCGGCAGCTGAGCTCCCTGGCCAAACACGCCGAAAGCATCATGGGGGACATTGCGGACGTGTTATTGGTTTACCACGACAGGAGCCGGGCGCTGGAGGAGCGCGTTCGCAGACTGAAAGTAGACATTATTCCGTCACTGTCTGATGAAGGTACTGAGAGTAGTATATAAGAAAATCACCGTACAGTGTGTATGTGAAGATATGGTGATTCTCGTTATTCGAGTGAGACGTAGGTCTGTGTAACTAGTACGTCTGCACCGACTAGTTTGTACGCACCCAGCCATAAGCTGTAGCATTCGCTGCGTATCAAGTAGCGGATACCAGCTTCGCATGTATTTCCCCATTGTTTAATTCAACTTTTTGTTTTGTTTTTTATTTGCTTCAGTTCTATCGGAATTAAAAATCCTTCCTTCTGGCTGCCATTTTCAAAGTGACAAAAGGATAGATCAACAGCTTCTGTGCATTCAACGCGCAACGCCTGCACTCCAACACCAGTACTACGCCGCTGACAAGGTACCGCCCCTTGACCTGATGACTCCGTATAGAGAAGACGGCAAGCGCCCGTCACAACTGTACTCGGACCCAGGGTTTTTTTTCGAGAACTGGAGAGCCGATCAGCTGCTGGAGAATACCTCTCCAAGGGTGAAACTAAGGAAGGTTAGCGCGCTGAAGTGATGATTAATATTAAGACTATTTTAATACAGGATGTTATTTCAGTAAATATCTATTATTCATAGTAATGGTTTTTGCACACTGCACATTGTTTATATTAGACACAAGACCAGAACAATAAGCCACACACTTTCCCTTTTTTTTTAGCACAACAGCAGTGCCCGTGGTGACAGAGATATCCACCTCACATCAGCCAGAAGACGCAGCACACTGCATAGGCAGAAGCACACCGCCTCTATGCGCCGTCAAAGTGTCAGCCGGCACCAGTCGTTCGGCGGGTCCGATCTGAACATGCAAGTGGAGAGATTTAGGAGCAATACAGCCGGCGGCTCCTCCAGGACTACTGCGAGTAAGAAGCCAGAGCAGTACCACATGCTTACGAACCTGAGCAAAGTTCAGGCCGAAGTGTACATCAACACAAGTGTTGCTGCTGATGCAGGGTCCAAACCTGTTACACCAAAGCAGGAAGGTCCAAAGGGGTCCCTCAAACGCTCCTTCTCACTGCGGAAACCCAAAGCAGATAAACAAAAGTGCAAGAGTGGCGGAACCTTGAAGGCTTCAGGTGCGAGGGGGAGCTGTCTGCTGGATGACAGGCAGCCGACATGGATCACGGACAAAGAAGCCTCTAAAGTGTACGGCGGCCTCTCTCAGCAGCACTTGGAGGCACTTGGCCTTGGCTCTCCTGACTCCACCCCCACCACCACTCCCACCTCCACACCCACCTCCACACCCACCACCACTCCCACCACCTTGATGTCCAAAAGCGATGGAGTGGCCAATGGTGGTGCCGTTACCTTCAGAGCCCCAAAGGCTGCGAGGGATAGGCCCGTGTCCCTGTTGCTACACAGGTGGGATGGGCACCACTCCGTCAAGATGAGCCACGCCTCCAAGAGGTTGCCACTCCTCATCTCTGCAATGAATCCGGAGGGCACAGGCAGTGCGGCTGACCTCCGTGTGAGCAGTCCTTCTATCTACTCCGTGTTCTCTTCCTCCTCATACGCCGCGTCAGATAAATCAAAGAGGGTAGCCCCTCCCCCGCCCCCACTGGGGGAGGACGGGCTGGTGCAGGGGGAAGCCATGTTGACCAAGGACAGGCATGACACTGGCTTCTTCAGTATCAGCTCGACAGCTTCTAAGGTGGGCGATGGGATCATCGAATCATACCAGTCCGGAGATGTGCCGGGTGCCCAGTCTGATCAAACACGTGGGGAAGGTAACTTTGTGGTGGAGAATGGTGGCATGGAGACGTCACATGCAGGCAAGATGGACCTGTTACCTATCCAAGAGCTGCCTCGTCAGGACTCGCTGGTTACAGACACACTGTCACTACTCACGCTGAACGATCAGGGTGATGAAGTGATTAAGTCCCTTGGCCACCCCATGTCAATGTGGCAAAACAACCCTCTCTTCACCGATAGCAGCTGCCAGCAGCACAATACCTGTGGTGACGTGCAGGCCAAGGCACATGAAAGCCAGGTAATTGACAGACATAACAGCCAAGACCAGGCCCCACCCCTTCCTAGTCCTCAGACCTTTCAAAGCCAAGTGGTGGACATTGGAACTCTTAATACTCATAACCAATCCTTGGAGACATTGGACTTCAGTAGCCATGGCCAGCCCTTTGACTCACACAGCCAGCACCCTGAAACCACACCCATTGTTATCCACATGCTATGTAGGGATCCTACAATACCATGCCCCCAGCCTTCAGAAACACTTCCTTTCAACCCTGCACAGACCCCAATGAGTGAACCATTAGACCTGGGACAGCCCCCCAATATTATCCAGGCCCAGCCCCCCAATACCACAATATTTGTCCACAACAGCATGCCCTCTGCCATTCAGACCATACTTATTGAGACCACACCTCTTCACAACCAGCCACAACTCCAGCCCAGCGTCCCCCCAGTGGTGACCTCCACCCTCAGCCCCCCTGTGCTCCCTCAGAGCAGCCTGCCCAGCACCAGTGTGGACCTGCCAGCAAGCCTTGTGGTGGGTGTGCCCACAACAGAGCTATTCAGGACTAGAGAAGCAAAGATGGCCGAGGCTCCTTTGGTCAGAAAGAACCTGCTGGAGGCCATCAGAGCAGGCATACAGCTTAAGAAGGTCACCCTGCAGGAAAAGAACAGGTCTACTGACCCCAGCGTGCTAGCGTGGGACGTGGCGGCCATACTGGAGCGAAGGATGGCACTTGCATCAGAGTCAGAGAATGACAATTGTAGCGATGTTGCTGACAGTGAATGGGACGAGGGGGAGTGGTGAGGATTGTGTGTGTGTGTGTGTGTGTGTGTGTGTGGGCCAGTTAACTGTGATATCAAGCTTTGTTCATCAACAGCTGTAATGTTGAGTAGACATACTTGTAGCCTTAGCAACCAACTAGTCACCTCTGAGAGGCTCTATTGTCACAGACATGCTCACCTTGATTGTCCACTTATTGTGTGCAGAATGCATTGAATAGGCCACACACCTACTGTGAACTATGCAGCTTGTTCTGAAGGACATACTGATCAATAGGACACATTGGGGTGTTTTAAAAGTTTTTGGGAAAAGGGGCTATATTAATAAATTGCGATTGTATTCTAGACTTGATGATGCCGTGTGTACACAACTACTCACTAGTTATCGACCTCCATGATGACTGAAGTCGATATCGTGATGCAAAGGTATCACAATTCAAATTAACTGTTGAGATCAGTGCTAGTGGGGAGCCTCCCCCCACATGTGTTTTGTGAAATGTGGAAGTCACTACTGACAGAGGATAGTCACTATGTACTGAGGATAGCTTCTTGATCTGTGCCCACTGGGGTGAGCACTTTATCAGATTCTCCTTTCCTTGGGGTGGCCGGCTGATGTTGCTGCAACTGTGCCCTGGCAATGGGCACACCTTTGAGGGTAAGGGAGGAGGCACCTGTGATCTGCAAGGTGTACAAGGAAGAGGGGGGCATGAAGCATATGTACATACACACACACACATGCACACACACACACCAGGGGCGGATGCAGGATTTTGGAGAGGGGGGGGTCCGCATGAATAATTGATGAGGAGGAGGGGCGCGCGCGAAGCGCGCGCGAAAATTTTGTGGTGTGCATTCCTATTTTTCCACACATTCTACATACAGGGGGATTGTATGTACGCTACGTGTAACACGTGTAGTACGCTAATTATACGTTAATTATATTCATATACAGGTTCGAGGGGGGGGGGGGGGGGGGGTCCGGACCCCCCGGACCCCCCCCCCTGCGTCCGCCCTTGCACACATACACACACATACACATGCACACACACAGGAGGTTTGCCGTCAATGCATCAATTGTATGTGTATATTCCCACAATGGTTTACACCATAGTTCATATTGAATCTGAATGCAATAAAGGATTTATTTTAATTCTGGGGGGAGGAGGAGAAGAGGGAAGCTAACCAATGAGTTGTAAATAGTGGAAGTGGGTGTGGTATGGGTGTGGTATGTGGATAAGTATGGATCACTATGCACAGCTTACAGAGAACACAACCACTAACAGTCCCCAACCCTTTACCATTTTAGAAAACAAATTCTCAGCCCTTACCTTGACTTTGATGTAGTCCCCAGGCCTAGCTCTAGTTTTATCAGGCAGCACCTCTGTGTCAGTAAAGACAACCTTGATGTTGCCATCAGACCTTCCTACCAGCTCCTCTTTAGAGCGTCTGCTTTCCTACATGGAGTAGCAAGAACAAACTAACTGTGTTGTCCACATGTGTGTATGTGTGTGCATGTGTGTGTATGTGTGTGCATGTATGTGTGTATGTGTGTGCATGTGTGTGCATGTGTGTGCATGTATGTGTGTATGTGTGTGCATGTGTGTGTATGTGTGTGCATGTATGTGTGTGTATGTGTGTGCATGTATGTGTGTGTGTGTGCATGTATGTGTGTGTGCATGTATGTGTGTGTGTGTGCATGTATGTGTGTGTATGTGTGTGCATGTGTGTGCATGTGTGTGCATGTATGTGTGTATGTGTGTGCATGTGTGTGTATGTGTGTGCATGTATGTGTGTGTATGTGTGTGCATGTATGTGTGTGTGTGTGCATGTATGTGTGTGTGCATGTATGTGTGTGTGTGTGCATGTATGTGTGTGTATGTGTGTGCATGTGTGTGCATGTGTGTGCATGTATGTGTGTATGTGTGTGCATGTGTCTGTGTGCATGTGTGTGCATGTGTGTGTAAATAAACATATTTTATTGTTTTTATTAATTTTTTTAATTAGTGTCTGCAATGCGGTTATTATGCATTGAGACTTTGACCTTCCATCGCTTTTTATAGACAGCATTTAATATCTAATTAGCCATACATATCTTGTCCAGTGAAGTTATAAAAAGTATTATAAGCACTAGTTGGGTGATGTGTACATACAGTGGTCCAGCAGAATCTCCCAAGGTTATGGGATGAATGCCAGGGGTAATGTTTATATAACATAAAATGTACGGAGCATGATCAGTTAAGTACAGGCGGATGTTGGGATCAGATAGTAATGCCAGACTTGCGTGGAGTCATTATATGTAGTGAGAGTTAGAGGCCAGCAAATGTGTGTTACCCTTGGGGAACAAAAGTTCCCCAAGGGTAACGTGTGATCATTTAAACATAAAAACTACTGGTGTACCTTATACAAATGAAGGCATCTTTGCATCCATCATACACTTTTTCCCTCCCATCATTTTTCTCCTAGTTTCAATGCCATATTGATAATCCACTGATTCACTATCTCTATGCTCAAGGGTACCTCAAATTCAGTGTTGCACAGAGGTATCCTGAGGTATCCTGTAGCCAGTGAAATGTTCAGATTGCTAACTTATGTATCTCCACAACATATACATGTATGGGTTACAAGGATATGAACTTTTTGCTGGACACAAGATTCCTTTATGTACAACATAATTTGAAATGTCTCTGGTGTTTGTACTTTGATATATTAACCCTGTGGTGGCAGAGAATTATAAAAATTTGAAAGAAGTGATGGGGAGATAACTAAACAAGAGTTGACAAGAAAGTATTTATTGTTGTGAAGATTCGTATAAGGTATAGTAACCCTGTGCACAAGGGTAGACACTGTTCCATAGGTGTGTATATGTGTGCTATGTGTGTGGTTGCATTTATAATGTGACATCATCAAACAATACCTCTACACCACCCAACCCCTCACACCTTGACACCATCCATTCACACACCCACACCTCTCACCATTGACCCTACCTACACCCTCACATCACACAACACACATTACCGTTTCCACCAGCACCAGTTGCTCTGTGCCAATGAACCTCTTGTTCCTCAGGGAGGCAATGGTGTGGAAGCAGTCCACAATCTCCTGGAGCCTTCTCTGCTTGGTGCCCTCAGGAACATCGTCCTCCATCTGATGGTACGCATGTGTCTTCTAAATGAGGGGAAGGAAAGGATGTGAGGAGGTGTGGGGTGTGAGGAGGTGTGGGGTGTGTGAGGTGTGGGGGTGTGAGGTGTGGGGTGTGAGGAGGTGTGGGGTGTGTGAGGTGTGGGGGTGTGAGGTGTGAGGAGGTGTGGGGTGTGAGGAGGTGTGGGGTGTGTGAGGTGTGGGGGTGTGAGGAGGTGTGGGGGTATGAGGTGGGGGGTGTGAGGAGGTGTGGGGTGTGTGAGGAGGTGTGGGGTATGAGGAGGTGTGGGGTGTTAGAGGAGGTGTGGGGTGTGTGAGGTGTGGGTAGACATAAGGGGTAGAGGTGTGTGGGGAGCATATACATACAGTATACATGCACACAGAGCTCCTGGTCTACCACACACACACACTACACATCTCCTCCTCCTCAGTCCCAATTTGTTGTTGGTTGCATGGACAGGTTTCTAACGTGCTCACTCGATACTTTTCATCAATGACATCACGATATGTGCACACACATGCACACACACATGCACACACATGCACACACATGCACACACACATGCACACACATGCACACACATGCACACACACATGCACACACACATGCACACACACACTCACTCATACCACACATGCACACACACATGCACACACATGCACACACATGCACACATATGCACACACACATGCACACACACACATGCACACACACACATGCACACACACACAAACACACTTCCTCTCTCTCACCTTCCTCATGCTGTATGCATACATGTAGGCCATGTCAAACTGGACAGCCTCCATAAGGGAGATGGTATCCCTGTGGTCTTCCTCCGTCTCTCCACAAAACCCAGCAATGAAGTCACTGGACAGAGTGACTTCTACGAGGGGATGAGGGGAAGGAGAGGGGATGAGGAGATGGAGAGGGGATGAGGAGATGGAGAGGGGATGAGGGGAAGGAGAGAGGATGAGGGGAAGGAGAGGGGATGAGGGGAAGGAGAGGGGATGAGGGGAAGGAGAGAGGATGAGGGGAAGGAGAGGGGATGAGGGGAAGGAGAGAGGATGAGGGGAAGGAGAGAGGATGAGGGGAAGGAGAGGGGATGAGGGGAAGGAGAGGGGATGAGGGGAAGGAGAGGGGATGAGGGGAAGGAGAGAGGATGAGGGGAAGGAGAGGGGATGAGGGGAAGGAGAGGGGATGAGGGGAAGGAGAGAGGATGAGGGGAAGGAGAGAGGATGAGGGGAAGGAGAGAGGATGAGGGGAAGGAGAGAGGATGAGGGGAAGGAGAGGGGATGAGGGGAAGGAGAGGGGATGAGGGGAAGGAGAGGGGATGAGGGGAAGGAGAGAGGATGAGGGGAAGGAGAGAGGATGAGGGGAAGGAGAGGGGATGAGGGGAAGGAGAGGTAAGAGCTGATGACAGGACCACACCAAACACAACATAACCTGTTACCCCCCCAAACATACCACTTCCCTTCTGAGCCCCCTTCTAACCTTCTCACTTCATTGGCTGTCCCTCCCACCCTCCCTCACCTGCACCTCCCACCCTCCCTCACCTGCCCCTCCCACCCTTCCTCACCTGCCCCTCCCACCCTCCCTCACCTGCCCCTCCTATCCTCCCTCACCTGCCCCTCCCACCCTCCCTCACCTGCCCCTCCCACCCTCCCTCACCTGCCCCTCCCACCCTCCCTCATCTGCGCCTCCTACCCTCCCTCATCTGCCACTCCCACCCTCCCTCACCTGCCCCCTACCCTCCCTCACCTGCCCCTCCCACCCTCCCTCACCTGCCCCTCCCACCCTTCCTCACCTGCCCCTCCCACCCTCCCTCACCTGCCCCTCCTATCCTCCCTCACCTGCCCCTCCCACCCTCCCTCACCTGCCCCTCCCACCCTCCCTCACCTGCCCCTCCCACCCTCCCTCACCTGCCCCTCCCACCCTTCCTCACCTGGCACAAGGGATCTGATGTTTCCAACCAGTTCAAGGTAACTGTCCCGAGTGTACCTAATGTAGTGAGGGAGGAGGGAGGAGGGTGGAGGGAGGAGGGTGGGAGGAGGGTGAAAGTAACAGACATCAGAAACCAAAAGCACATTCAGCACTCACATGACACACCTCCTACCCTCTCCACTACACACCTCCTACCCTCTCCACTACACCCCTCCTACCCTCTCCACTACACACCTCCTACCCTCTCCACTACACACCTCCTACCCTCTCCACTACACACCTCCTACCCTCTCCACTACACACCTCCTACCCTCTCCACTACACACCTCCTACCCTCTCCACTACACACCTCCTACCCTCTCCACTACACACCTCCTACCCTCTCCTACCCTCTCCTCATTCTTTCCAGCACAGTACTGCTGCCACTCTGTGCAGGAAGATGGATGTGCTTGCATAAGTTTGCTCTCTCACTGATCAGTTGCAGCAACTAAAGAAGTATACATATATGGTCATTTAGACATATGTGGTCATTTAGACAAAGTGGGTGTGGTCAGTTGACTACAGCAAGATAGTAGACATCTAATCAGAATATTAACATGTGTTTTTGGCTGACAAAAAAAATGTACATGTAAACATGCCCACCTACCTCATCGGGGAAGTCCTTAGGGTGAGGAGAAGTGAACCGCACCCTCATCTCAGGGTCCACCTAGGGAAGTAACGAAGCACTGCCATCATCACATGATGTCACGTGATGGCTGACCACTCTACCACAAAAAAGGTGACCACATTTATGAATGCTTGTACACATGCATGGCAAATTGTTGTATTTCAGTTGATGACTGCCATGTAGGTTTATAGAGATTCAATATTATGTGTGTAGACTGCACAACCTCCCAAGCCCCAAGGTGGGACCTTCTAACCTTGTCAGATCAAGTCACCACTCTCCCAATGTAATTAACACAGCATTACTCTACAGCCATTTAAAACTATTGCACCACTAACACTGCAGGGTTTTATCCAAATATGACCAAGTTTCATTTGAGCCTTATTCATACAAGTTCCATTCTGAAAGGGTTGTTAAAAAGCTTCAATTTGTAACACTAGCTGATTGATTACAACTCCTTTACATATACCTTTATTAAGATTATGACAAAAGGTTAAATCAATGGCTGAATTAATTGCCAATAGTGGTAAACACACTGTCAAATCATGGTTGAATAAAAGGCCCACAAAAATATTAATAATATTGAAGCTGGCAATAAAAGGATCAGGCGTGTCAATCCAGGCGAATTTCCAGAGACCACAACATCCTACACCTCAGGCACCACAACACCCTACACCTCAGGCACCACAACACCCTACACCTCAGGCACCACAACACCCTACACCTCAGGCACCACAACACCCAACACCTACACCTCAGGCACCACAACACCCTACACCTCAGGCACCACAACACTTAACACCCTACACCTCAGGCACCACAACACCCTACACCTCAGGCACCACAACACCCTACACCTCAGGCACCACAACACCCTACACCTCAGGCACCACAACACCCTACACCTCAGGCACCACAACACCCTACACCTCAGGCACCACAACACCCAACACCCTACACCTCAGGCACCACAACACCCAACACCCTACACCTCAGGCACCACAACACCCAACACCCTACACCTCAGGCACCACAACACCCAACACCTCAGGCAGCACAACATCCTACACCTCAGGCACCACAACATCCTACACCTCAGGCACCACAACACCCTACACCTCAGGCACCACAACACCCTACACCTCAGGCAGCACAACATCCTACACCTCAGGCATCACAAAACCTTACACCTCAGGCACCACAACACCCTACACCTCAGGCACCACAACACCCTACACCTCAGGCACCACAACACCCAACACCCTACACCTCAGGCACCACAACACCCAACACCCTACACCTCAGGCACCACAACACCCAACACCTCAAGCACCACAACACCCTACACCTCAGGCACCACAACACCCTACACCTCAGGCACCACAACATCCTACACCTCAGGCATCACAACACCCTACACCTCAAGGCACCACAACACCCTACACCTCAAGGCACCACAACACCCTACACCTCAGGCACCACAACATCCTACACCTCAGGCACCACAACACTCTACACCTCAGGCAGCCTGTGAATTGCCCTCAAAATATAAATGGTGTAAAATACTGTGTTCTATTATGAGCAATGCTTTAATAGTTGGACTCAAGTAGAAGTGTTGATACCAGCCATGATCACGAGGAAACTGTTAGTCATGACACCAGCTGAAAAGTGCCTGGTAGTTTCTACTGGCCCATGTAGTAGGCTTGGTGGGTTTGAGTAGAAGCGTTGAGGCCATCAACTATTACTCTGATGACAGCAGTGAAAATACAGCTGAAAAGTGCCTTGTATTTTCTGCCCCACAAGGTGTGGCGAGGGCAAAGACAATAGGTGATCAGTGCTAATATGATCAGTGCTAATATGATCAGTGCTAATATGATCAGTGCTAATATGATCAGTGCTAATATGATTTGTTTGTCATCCACTTTAAGCCAGGCTTTCCACAGTGTGTTGACAGACATACTTCTTAACTGAAGTGGCTCCATAGTTATCCTTTGGCTAGTACAGCAAGGTGGCAAATGATGGCTTAAATTGCCTTCTCTTCGCATCACCTGCCTATCATGGGTTAGATTCTGGAGTTCTTGTCAGAAATCCCAACAACCAAACTAAAAAAAAGGTATTAGAGTTCATTCGAGACCATGTGGATATGGTCCACCATAAAGATGCTGTAGAGAAGGGGAGGACATGTGGATATGGTCCACCATAAAGATGCTGTAGAGAAAGTGAGGACATGTGGATATGGTCCACCATAACGATGCTGTAGAGAAGGTGAGGTGTGTGTAGCATGCTGTTGTACATGGAGGCAATATGACGACAGGGTGAGGTCAAATAGACAAAAGCCCACTTCAGTTTTTTTAAACAGTATTGTTTTGTGGCAGAAGTAACAATGGTGGGTGTGGCCACAGGGACAGCACAACTGATCAGTCTAATTCAGATAGCCACTCAGTTAAAGTTTACACTAAGCTGGAGACACCATCCCAGGTGACCACCTAGCCACAACAGCATGCTACACACACCTCTTCTGTTCATAAGCGTGTTCTTGCAGACCAGATTGCACCAAGCTGCTCGATGGTGTACAATAATAGCACCAAGCTGCTCGATGGTGTACAATAATAGCACCAAGCTGCTCGATGGTGTACAATAATAGCACCAAGCTGCTCGATGGTGTACAATAATAGCACCAAGCTGCTCGATGGTGTACAATAATAGCACCAAGCTGCTCGATGGTGTACAATAATAGCACCAAGCTGCTCGATGGTGTACAATAATAGCACCAAGCTGCTCGATGGTGTACAATAATAGCACCAAGCTGCTCGATGGTGTACAATAATAGCACCAAGCTGCTCGATGGTGTACAATAATTAGCAGGTGGAGTAACTGACGTAGCTAACAAGGAACAACTAAGCCTGGTTTTGAGATATGTCGATCATTTTGGTTAGGGAAGGAGCGCAATACTGGTATACTGGTATACTGACTGATATTACTGGTCGTGATTTAGCAGATAAGGAGTCAATCACCAGCTCCCTCTGTGCTTATGGCTTGGATAACCTCAGAGGCCAGGCCTATGAATAGTATGATGGAAAATGTAATCATAACTGCTGCTCCATCATAGGCCTGCCATGTTACCTGCTCCATCATAGGCCTGCCATGTTACCTGCTCCATCATAGGCCTGCCATGTTACCTGCTCCATCATAGGCCTGCCATGTTACCTGCTCCATCATAGGCCTGCCATGTTACCTGCTCCATCATAGGCCTGCCATGTTACCTGCTCCATCATAGGCCTGCCATGTTACCTGCTCCATCATAGGCCTGCCATGTTACCTGCTCCATCATAGGCCTGCCATATTACCTTCAGCACAGTATTCACTTGCATTATACCTTCACTGCACTTTCTCAACATAGCTGTAGTGAATTCTTTACAGGTAACCAGATGATGGGCAGAGGTCTGAGGGTGTGTCAGAGCTTTGCTGCTCATCCCAAGGGACAAAGGGCTCTAGAGGATGCAATGTTGTCCACACAACCCCATTCAGCTGTTTTTAAATCGAAGGACACTAGGTGGGTTTGAACAGCGCACTATTGAGTTATTTTAGTCACTCCCTTATCTAGGCTTGCATGGAAAGAATGTGATGACACTGCAATGGTGTTATGTTTGGGTAAAGACTGCTCTGTGTGCATAACACCTGAAGACATTGATGAATCCACTTGATGCAATCCTCGGCAATTGCAATTAGATTGACATTATTACCGATTGCACGTACTTTTTGTAATTACGATAAAACCACACACTAAGCTCAGTGGTGGGTGGGTGTGGTTGCAAAATTTGCCCCTTTTTTGAATATCTTGGCCAAGAAAACAAGAATGGTGGGATAGGTGGGATAGGACAGTACAGTTAACAAGCACTGCTATATTTAGCATATTGACACATCTGTATAGTACCTATATTTAGCATATGACACATCTGTATAGTACCTATATTTAGCATATGACTCATCTGTATAGAACCAATATTTAGCATATGACTCATCTGTATAGAACCTATATTTAGCATATGACTCATCTGTATAGGACCTATATTTGGCATATGACTCATCCGTATAGAACCTGTATTTAGCATATGACTCATCTGTATAGGACCTATATTTAGCACATGACTCATCTTGTATAGGACTTTTCCATTTTACTGTTCTAATTGCTCCCTTGCTTGTTTAACCTGTCCATTCAAACTCTTTGTTAACTTCTAACAGAAAACTATGTAACTATGGTTACAAGGTTTCCACAGCCAACAGTTACCAGTTGACACTGTGATACTGTAGCAGCCTAGACATTTGCTTGTATGCAGATATATTGTTTCCCAAAATAGCCACTTCATGCACAAAGCTACTACTACAAAGCAGTTATCTAGTCGGCCATTTTATTCTGAAGTAGCACACTGGCACACAGTTAGATGGCATCAACCACAAAATCATGCAGTTTTCTCAAACTGAAAACACAGTTTCACAGAAACAAGTTGACTTCACATGTACATGGTTTACGATGACCCAGCCTATGGAGTATTGCAGAAACCCACACACATCACAAACATTGAGGATAAACACACACCTACTATCAGTAGCCTCACACGTAAACACTACCTGTTAATAACCTACACACATGCCTATTAATAATCTACATACACTTATTAATAACCTACAAATGCCTATTAATAATTTACACACATGTCTATTAATAACCTACACACATGCCTATTAATAACCCTAAACACACCAACCACAACTGTCCTACCAAGGACACATGGTGCAAGAGGTCTGCAAATCTCCTCCCGCCATCTCTGCTGCGATAGATTGATCTGAACCCTTTGCTGAGGTGGGTGGTGCCCCCATAGTGCATGGGTGTGGAGGACTCTGAGAGGTCTCTGTAGCTGTTGACATTCTGCCCCAGAAGAGTCACCTCCTTCACACCCTGGGTGACATTGGAAGGTCATCAACATGGAGGGATGGGCTGGCTACACATAGGAACAAACAAAATTGGGAGGGGGAGGGGGAGGGGGAGGGGGAGGGGGAGGGGGAGGGGGAGGGGGAGGGGGAGGGGGAGGGGGAGGGGGAGGGGGAGTGGGAGTGGTTTGAAAACCCAGAATTGGAACCTAGTGTCAGGCTGGAACATAATGTGTACACATGTAATAACATTAGCATAACATTAGCGTACACATATACAATATTAACATAATAATTATAAACACAATACAATCCTTGAACCACTCACACACTCACACACAATACCTCTGATGATAGCATCCTGACTTCATTCAAGATGGACTCGATTGGACGACTCCTCTCCTTTCCCCGGGTGAATGGAACTATACAGAAGCTGCACATGTTCTCACAGCCCCTCATTATTGATCTGTGATGGGAGGGGCACAGTGATGGTGGGAGGGGCATAGTGACAGTGTGGAGGGACATGTGGTGCAGTGATGGTGTGGAGGGTGCAGTGATGGTGTGGGGGGGTGATGTGGACGTGTGCAGCAGCCATACTTGTGGATACACGGCTGTACACATATAATGCTTAACACCATCACACTTTACAAGGATGAAAGGGTTATAGTTATAGGTTACAAAGCCATTATGCTTTGTAGGGGCTGTATATAAACTCGTTTTACAAGCACTATAAGGAGATTAAGGAGATCATGTCAACAAGGGCTATAAGGGGTTAAGATCATGTTAACAAGGCTATAAGGGGTTAAGATCATGTTAACAAAGGCTATAAGGGGTTAAGATCATGTTAACAAGGCTATAAGGGGTTAAGATCATGTTAATAAGGGGTCAAGATTATATTAACAAAGGTATAAGGGTTAAGATCATGTTAACAAAGGTTAAGATCATGTTAAAGGCAAAGGTTATAACGGGTTAAGGAGATCATGTCAACAAAGTTAAAGGAGATGGTACTATAAGGGGTTGTGTTATTGGGTGGAAGGAGGGTGTGGCTAGGGCACAACACTCACACATATGCAGAAGGGGAATCCTTGTTCATCCTGACAGGCATAATGTCTGCATAGGTCTCGTCCACTGACAGCAAGACATTCACTGGAGAAGGGTGAACTACATGTCACCAGAACTGGTTACTTTGTGCAATCAACAGATTGGCACTTGCTAATTATACAAGAGTAATTGTGAAACAAGACGAAATTGTGAACTGATGACCACTAAAGAAATTAATAATTGGCTCTCAGATAACTAACCCAAAATGAAACTTCAGTTCAAAAGAGAACAACACACAATCTGCAAGGACATCCCTGTACATACACAACAGTGCAAAAACATGTGTGCTTGTGCACACACATGCAAGTATGTACACAGAGAGAACACACACATTAAGTTACATGAGCACACATCAAGTTACATGAGCACACATCAAGTTCCCACATGAGCACACCTGCTGTTTGGCCAGCCTCTGTAATAGCCAACATCCGAGGAAGGTCTCGATATGCATCTGTACAAAGTACATATCCACTCAAAACTGTAATTACAAATAAATAAATAACTTACCAGGTCCAGCTACCACGTCCACCATCTTGTCTGTGTCAAGGAGCTGTGTCTTGAGCCTCTCAGCCATGCATCCTGAACACACACACACACACACACATACACACACACACACACACACACACACACACACACACACACACACACACACACACACATCCGTGCAAGAGACGCTTCCTGTAAACACAGTCCTTCCCTCTCCACCCCAATGGTTGTGCTTCCCTCTGCACATACTTCATTACCATCCCTCCCCTCTCCCACCTCCCTCCCTAGCTAGCCTCCTCCCCTCTCCTACCAAGAAGGCCCACTTTCAATGGAGGTAAGCCTGCTCTTCTCTTCCTCTTCAAGCTCTTGAAGAAGTCTAGCCGTGACCACACCTTCTTCTCGGCATTCTCCCTGATGGCACACGTCACAGCCAGAATCACATCAGCCTGTGGGTACATGGTAATGAACCACATAGGAAGGTGGAGGGAAGGTGGAGGGAAGGTGGAGGGAAGGTGGAGGGAGGTGGAGGGGAGGTAGAGGGAGGTAGAGGGAGGTGGAGGGAAGGTGGAGGGAAGGTGGAGGGAAGGTGGAGGGAAGGTGGAGGGAAGGTGGGAGGAAGGTGGAGGGAGGTGGAGGGACTCTCTCAATTCCTCCTCCAAAAAAACCTGCATGACTTTACATCTTGAATTTCAAGTGTCCTCATAAATCCAGCATCCTTCAGAACTGACCAAGCTATCTCTGTGTCGTTCACGTTCATCTGGCAGCCATACGTCTCAAAGTAAACTGTAGGGGGGGGGGGGGGGGGGGGGGGTCAGTAGCGAAGGTGAGACGCCAAGCCTAGCCTTAGAGTACTGGTGTGAGCTAGATGGAACAGGAATCCATCAAGACTCTGCAATGAAGCCTGCGGAGTATAGCAGGCTACATGTACACTGCATGGTACATAGTTCTTGGTCTACAGGTATATAATTAGCTCTGGTGCAACGTCCAGCTTACCTTTTCTACTTTGGCCTCTTGAGTCGTCGTCTTTCAAATAGGGAACTTTATCGATCCCATGTCCAGGAATTTTATTTTCTGCAGGCAAGCCTACGTCGGCGCTTCTCGCTATGAACGATTTCAAATCCGGTCCTTGCGGCAAGGTGCCGTGAAATCGCCCAACAAAGGCTCGAAGCCGCGAGCATTTTGTTAAAAGCTTGTGTACTTTCATCGTTTTTAGTTATTCACGTGTCATTGTTTCGTACCCAGACCCTAATATACCATAATAGCGGTAATACGTATTGTAATGTTTATTACGTAAAGTATTATTACGCATGCGCATTCATTAAGGGGAATCCCCTATTTTCATCTCATGCTGTTTACGTCGGTGAAGGGGCAAATATCCATTCCAGGAGATGTACTCTCAGGACGACGACGGGTTTTCTCGAGGACCCCCAGAACTGCCCAGGAGCATTTCGACAACTAACTTGGATACAACTGCGCGGTGTCGGAATATAATACAACAAGACTGGTGTCCCAATGCTGTTCCTAACGGAACGAACTTTTTCAACACTACAACGCGCTTCACTTTCACACTGCCATCTCTCAGCGGATATCCAGCCGACTTCCAGAAGTTCACTTTCGAACGCATCGTGGACAAGCGCACGCAGGAGGTATTGGAGATGGACCGATGCCTCAATTGGAGCCCCGTTCTCGCAAAACTCGTGCCCCTGTACACGATGGGTGACGGGAACTGTCTTCTCCACGCAGCTTCTCTCGCCATGTGGGGCTTTCAAGACCGTGATTTCATCCTTCGCAAGGCGGTGTACACCGCATTGAAAAACTCCTCTAACACGTCCATGCTTTACCTGCGCTGGAAGTTTACAAGGGAGGCCGAGAACAGGCTGCATTCGTACGAACTGGAAGCTGCGCAGTGGCAGCGCGAGTGGCAGAACGTCATCCAGCAGTCCTCGCTGGAACCCACCGTTGGTATAAGCCTGGCAAGTTTGGAAGAGTTCCACGTCTTTGTCCTTTCAAACATCCTCAAGAGGCCGATAATCATGTACTCCTTGGGGAAGGTGCAGTCCGTTACTGGTGCCACACTACAGCCAGGAACCTTCCACGGCATCTACCTCCCTCTGCTGTGGGACGCAAGGGCGTGTACCATGGACCCTCTTTCATTGGCCTTCAATAATGGCCACTTCTCGGCCCTGGTGATGTTCGAGGATGAAGCCAAACGCAACGAGTTCCTCTTACCTCTGTCCGACTGCTACGGTCAAGAACTCCCTGTGAAGTTCATGCACCCTAAAGAGAATCCCCAGCAACTTATTAAGGAGTACTTTGATTTCAGTATTGTATCATCGGGAAGTTTGAGAATTCCTTGTGCCAGGCTAAGGATTGAGAAGGTGCCTGCATACATCTCCACCCTAATCACTGGCTTCATTGATGCCTGCAGCAACGCGTTCCGTCAATATGGTGGGAGGGACCCGTACACCTCTCACTCTGGCAAGGCCCTCTGTCTCAAAGGGTGTGGTCTTTATGGCGACCCAGCCACTCAGGGTTTGTGCTCTCGCTGTTACAGGGAGCAGACACAGAGAGAGCAGATGCAGCCTCCTGTCAGCAGGTCCCTGAGCCAGTCCTCATCGATCAAGTGTCCAAGCTGTTCCAACCCTGGTCACCCCCAGTATCTTGGAATGTGCCAGACATGTTTCAAAAGTCAACAGTTCGGTGGTGGCCCCGCCCCCCAGCGTCCTGGGTCAGGGGACCAGGCCTTTGCAGGAAAACCTATTAACGCCCGTGCAGGTGATGATGGCTTCCTCCAGCGCCAGCAATCTGGTGTCAAGGCTGGAGGGGGAGGCCATGATGAACGCAGGCCGTGCCGCACACCTGGGTGTGAGTTCTTTGGCACTGCCGAGTCTAACTTTTATTGCTCAAAGTGTTCGAAGACCATGGTGGTTAACGCACCACCCCAGCAGCCTCGTCCCGTGCCAGCACCCAGGACCTCCTCCAAGCTGCAGGGAACTGTGGGGGAGGATCCGGGCAGCTGCAAAAAATGTCGCAATTTCTGTGGGTCACCCGAGTATGGGGGTCTGTGCCATAGCTGCTTCATGGAGCAGACTAAGCAGGACAATATCCGGAAGCAGGGGGGGCAGGGGGGCAATGCTTCTTCAGTTACAGCAGTGAATCCCATGCGCCCACAGGATTTTGACGAGCGTCGTGGACGTCCTGATACTGCCCCTCAAGGACGTTCTGATACATACGGTACCACACAGGGACGGCCAGATGCATTTGGTACCACACAGGGACGACCAGATGCATTTGGTACCACACAGGGACGACCAGATGCATTTGGTACCACACAGGGACGACCAGATGCATTTGGTACCACACAGGGACGACCAGATGCATTTGGTACCACACAGGGACGAACCGATGCATTTGGTACCACACAGGGACGACCAGATGCATTTGTGCAAGGACGTTCAGATACTGCAGGACACACCAAGCAACCTTACCGACCTAATGACTTCAATGAAGCCATGCAGCACATGTCTGTAGCAGGCACCGCCCCATGCTTTGCCTGTGAGGGGCGTGACCCAAGCCCATATATGGCTTCCTTCACCATATGCTACAACCACGCCTCCCAGCTTGCTGATATGGTGAAGAGGAGTGCATTACCTGAGGCTGGGACCACTGGATTGCCCCAACCAATCTACAGCAGTACTGGAGGGCCACTTGGCAGGATGTGCAAAAATCCTGGGTGCTCCTTTAAGGGCAGGGCAGAGCTTGATGGCCTGTGCCCAAGCTGCTGCAGAGATCTTGCTCAACAACCTGGTGGAGGAGGAGGGTCTCAGGCTAGTGGAGCTGGTGGTAAGCCATCTAACTACACGGGGACGCCCTATAATGGAGCTGGTGGTAAGCCATATAACTACACGGGGGCACCCTATAATGGAGCTGCTGGTGGAGATGTCTCATATCATGACAAGCCTATGAAACTGATCTGCAAAACTCCTGGGTGCTCCTTTAAAGGTGTGGAATCGCTTGGTGGCCTGTGCCCCAACTGTTGCAGAGATCAGGGAGGAACTACTGATCTCAAAGCTGAGTGAATGTTGTTGTTTGATGTGTGCTCTGGACATTATAATTACATGCATGCGCATTTTTTTTTTCAGTGTAAGGTGCAATGGATTTGTCAACTCTTCCAAAATTAACTGCATGATGCATTAGTCTCGTACCCAGACCCCACTCACAGTAGCAGTGGATTACAATCAAATTCGCCCCAGGCCCCCCTGAGGAAGCCTACAGCGCTCCCCCAGACCCCCTAACTGAGAGGGGCACGCCCTCTCCCGTACCCACCCACTCTTGTTATTAGACCCCCCCCCCCCCCCCCCCCCTTCGCTGGGGCATGCAAAGGGGCTTCCTTTGGAAACTTTATTCTGTCCACAAAAAAGATATGGCCATTAAAGCTATCGCTGCATTGCTTTCTAGTGGCAGTTGATGAATTGATAGAGTGCAGTGGTTTGAAGGATAAGGAAGCTAGGTGCAGACTGCAGAGTACCTAAATACAAACATTGTGATTTGTGAACGCTATAAACTTATAGTCTCGTACCCAGACCCTGATTCCCACAGCTTCGGTAGCGGTGATGTAATCCATCCGCAGCTGTGTGAATCAGGGTCTGGGTACAAGACTAAAACTTGTACATTGTACTCCCAACCATGATCAAACAAACATTTGTATGGAAAAATACCTGTTCCAAGAAGATCTACATTCCAATTAAAATTCCCAGCGTCCACCTACCAACTACTGTTGTAACTTTTTTCTTACATACAAACAAGGTACTACTTTAGTCCATAAAAGGCCACCTGGCTGCCATTTTTTTTTGCGTGGTTTTTAAAGTCTTTCAACACAAAAAGAGTTGGCTTCTGGGGCTCTGCCCCAGTCTCCGATGGGGGAGCTTGCAGCACTCCCCCATACCCCTGCGGGAGGGCTGCCCCCTTCCACACCCTCCCCAGGATGGCACCACCCATCGGCGCCCCTCACCTTTATCCTGGCCCCACCCCCTTCTTCTAGAGTGCTGGGGGTGCCCATGCTAGTGTGTCTGATAAGTCAATGGCAAGTACATGCAAACACATCTGACCTCAGAGGTAATCTCATTCTACAGCAATATGAGATCTATGTGCAAGCCTATATCCACTAGCTACAAGCACAGATGCCTTGAATTTAATATTCATAGCATTTATGATTGCATATGCATGTCCCAGCCTTATATGTGAAGAAAGTACCCTTCCTGTTGGTGTGTTATGTACATTTTTAAACATTCTGAATGTACATGGTATTATCTGGTGCATTGGTTTAGTAAGATGTGTTAGCATTTTCACATAACAAACCTACATTTAAAATTTTAAAAAATTGGCTGTACAATAGCTTGCACTGATACACCGCTGCCAGTGCATCAGTGAAACCGCAAATCTACACTGTTTACAAGTTGAGATTACGCAGATCACTTTTAATTTGCAGAGCACTCAATTGTAATGTCAAAGGAAGAGGTACACCTGTTGCTGTCATATCAAGAAACTCACTCACCTTATCATCAGGAAGACAGGCTTGGTGGTATCACTGCTTTTATATTAAAACCAAGAGCAACATTGTATATGGACTGAACATAGTAACATAGTTGATCAGTGTTTCTCTATGGTATCATAATTGCAACCTGCACACCAGGCTATTAGTCCTTGAGCAGCACTTGCATTTTCATAAACAAGCAACTTTCAGGAACCAGTTCAAATTACACCAATCCCCACTGATTTCCCTGGCTTTGTTGATTTAAATTAAGTGCATTCACGGACATCCATTCTAACATCAAGAATCACAGTACCATTTTGTAGCATAGCAGTGGGAGTACTCTTTTAGTTACTGTGGTGTAGTGGGGTTAAATGTACATGTATGTTGCATCATGAATTGACTTAATGATAGCACATGACCCCTTGCCGTGTCATCCCGGGAAGGATCAAAACATTAGCGGCCATATTGTTTTGGACCAAAACGTGTGCGTTATTTAGAAATTTGTGTATCTACGACGACGATGACGTAAATCTAACACTATAATTGTACGCCTGCAACAACCCATAACCATTTCATACGGTTCTAAGCATATGATTCGTGCTTAAACTTATGAATACGATTAATTAGGCCGTGATATTTTTCACCAGTCTAAGTTGTTATTATTACATCATTGTACGTAATGAAAACATAAATTCTAAATAACGCACACGTTTTGGGCCAAAACAACATGGCCGCTAATGTTTTGATCATTCCCGGGATAAGGGGTCTATAGGACTATTACATTTTCCCTTATGATTAGACCCTCTTTTTACACCACCATTGCCTTCAAATCCTATATACTACCAACTTCCTCATTTGAGAATTTTTTTTTTTTTTTACTACGCCATTACAATTGCCACTCCAGTCCTTTATAATATCTGTGGGAGATGGTCACTCTTTTAGACGCAAGTCTGAGTTTGGAAGTATGCCATGTTTCCTGCTATAATTTTGGCCTCTATCATACCCAACTTAAGAGAGTACGGTTTTTTTTAACCGGTTAGGACCATTTTGTCTCAATCACAGACCTGTATTATTACATCATAGTCAACGATCTACATGACGCACTAAGTACACCATAGATAATAGAGTAGCACTGTGCTAAAGACTAAAGAGCATGTGAAGCCTGATACTATAAATGCATAGGCGGGGGGGCAGGGGGGGCTATAGCCCAACACTTTTGATATTGGGGGGAGGGGGGGGGGGCTAAGCCCCCTCACTTTTTGGGCCCATATTGAATATTAATCGATCTGTTAACGGATACGGCGAGAAGCAAGATCACGGTAAACAGAAAGGAGCTGATTATCTATATATCTGTCCGTTTTCGGAACGGAATCGGCATTTAGTTTGTTATTTTTACATGTATAGACAATTTGTGGTGCTAGGAGTCAAAGCCGGAACCTTACTAAATCACCAGCGTATATACGTAGGCGTCGGTATGGCAGCGATTCTGACCCTCAATTCCATCAAACACCTGATGCCACGATTATTATAAACTGGGAAATAAAAGAAACGAGCATCAAAGTGCAATTCAGTGGAACGTACGCGTAATTAAAAATTTGCACCACCATTTGATATGGACAGTCGAATTTCAAGTGCGTAAGATAGGATGAAGTTGTCGAGGACCTAGGAATCTCGCATAATATCAAATAAAAATAACATGCATTGATGTCATAAATTGCACAGCAAGGTTCTTTATGGCTACCAGACTCCATGCGCGCAGAGATAATATTGCGTCAGGAAGCACTGAAATGTGCAGCAAAGATACGTAAAAGGCTCTATATATACGGCAATGCTGCACCAAGGATATTGACAGCAGGAAATCGAAAATGCATGCAAACACCTATACATATATACATGTATTTACTCTTCTAATCTCCATCTTAACTGTTGTCATGAAATCGTGCGTCGAAGAAATGTTTTGGCATCCTCAATCGTGCTGCTGGTGTATACCGCATATGCACAAACGTACAATTATCTCTGCATTCACACTCGTATAACATTCTCATACTATATATGCCATATTATTAGTCTATGAGTATAGGCCTACATGTCATGGAATTGTGTAAAGTTAAAGCATCGCGGCCGGAATACGCTTTGGTTACCAGTGGCGCGGCCATGGCTATTTGGGGGCCCCTAAACCTAAATAATAATATTATAGCGCCTCCCTCCCATAGTCACCGGCAAACACACACACTATCGCTTAGTTGTCGATACGTTTAGTATATACTTCGTCAACAAAAATGCGAACAAACAATGTCGCTGCTCTACATGCATCATCGAATCCTCAATCCGACTACATGGATAGCACCAACAAATCAGTTTTCCACATCTTGCACTGTTTGAAACTGTCTTATAAGACCAGACCGCTCAATAGTCTCGCGAGCCATGACGTAATTAAGAGGCTGGTTGTCTTAATTACGTCATACGCTTACATGGATTGCCTCCATGCATGACGCGCATGCATGGAATTATGCTAAATTTAGGCCCGCAGGTATGGCCTGGGTACCAGGTCCCACCTGGCCACCCCGCAACTAACAGCTTCGTTTTACCACACCCACTTATGAATAACTACTTTCAGCCCCCCACTTTTTGAACCGTTCCTACGCCACTGATTAATGGAGTGAACTGCTCAACGTAGCTGACGGGTATAGAGTCGTGAGAATTGTTTACTTACGTAATAAGTATGTTGCTATTTATAAGTAACACCGCTCCGTTGGAACCCACGCTGTGTATATTTACAGCAACATACGTAGTGATGTACGACGTGCGTGACGTCAGGTGCAATCGCTGCATGCCATCCGCATACAATCCAATGATGATCGGCATCCCAACCACAGGAAAAAGTCCAGCCTGGGTGGTTTTTAACAAAAATCCATCCTGGAATGGAACGTCTAGCATGGAAATAGCGTAAAAACCATCCTGGGATTGAGCATCCAGGGTGCGAATAGTGTAAAAGCCATATGGTTCTGTCCTGGTTCTGTTTTTTAATTTTTTTTTACAATGCAAAACGATAAGATGACAATACAGACCTATGTTGAAGCAATAAATTATATTGCCTCAACGTGGGTTTTGTTCGACAAGAGCAGGACAGAACGGCCAATTATATGGTTTTTACGCTATTAGGATGGACTTTTGTTAAAACCAGCCAAAAAAATCCAGGCTGGACGTTTATAACTTTTTCCTGTGAACCCAACTACTACTCCTGATACTGAATACACAGCTTCACGATCAATGTGCAAGCCTCTTTACGACCTCGTCCTGTTGCATGATTCAAACTACTCCACTGAGGCAATTCAACAGCAGGTTGAAGCCCAAAAGGAAGCTCACAGCTCAAAATGAAAGCACAGCCAGGTTGGCGCTTCCAACCTTCGTTCCCAGCTAGCTAACTCCACTCAACAGTCAATGGACCTGGCTCAGGAAAAGGGAGCATCCAACTGGCCTGTTGATGAGAATGGCTTCACCTTACATTAAGGTATATTTCGTGATGCTATCGCTCTTAGGTATGGCTGGCTACCATCTAACCTTTCTTCCACCTGCACATGTGGAAATCTTTCACAGTAGAGCATGCTCTCTCCTGTCCATTGGGTAGCTTTCCATCTATTTGCCACAATGAGATTTGTGATCTGGCAGCTAATCTCATGGCAGAAGTCTGTCACAATGTTTCCATTGAACCAACCCTCCAGCCCATCACAGGAGAGACATTTTCTGCTCTGTCAGCAAACACAGAACAGCTGATGGTTTTTGGGGTGGTCAATTTGAACGGACATTCTCTGATGTCAGAGTTTCCAACCCCTATGCGCGCCCAACCACACTCCAACACTCTCCAGTTGCTACAGAAAACATGAAAACATTTTAAAAAGAGAATACGAGCTTCAAATATGAGGTTGAGTGGGTATCATTCTGCTGACTGCGGCTCAACAAATGCAGTTGCACCACTTCGTAGTGGTCATTAGGCTTAGCAACATTGTAACTAATGTACGGAATGGAATGACTGAATGTTTAATTGCAGGAAAGTCCTGTTCTGTTCCGCAGACTAACATACAGAACGTACAAGCACACCTAATACCATCATATGATAAGCACACCTAATACCATCATATGATAAGCACACCTAATATCATCATATGATAAGCACACCTAATACCATCATATGATAAGCACACCTAATACCATCATATGATAAGCACACCTAATACCATCATATGATAAGCACACCTAATACCATCATATGATAAGCACACCTAATACCATCATATGATAAGCACACCTAATACCATCATATGATAAGCACACCTAATACCATCATATGATAAGCACACCTAATACCATCATATGATAAGCACACCTAATACCATCATATGATAAGCACACCTAATACCATCATATGATAAGCACACCTAATACCATCATATGATAAGCACACCTAATACCATCATATGATAAGCACACCTAATACCATCATATGATAAGCACACCTAATACCATCATATGATAAGCACACCTAATACCATCATATGATAAGCACACCTAATACACCTAATACCATCATATGTACCCTTTAATAGTACATTACCCTACTGTGTACAGCCCCAGCCATTACCCTACTGTGTACAGCCCCCAGCCATTACCCTACTGTGTACAGCCCCCAGCCATTACCCTTCTGTGTACAGCCCCAGCCATTACCCTACTGTGTACAGCCCCCAGCCATTACCCTACTGTGTACAGCCCCAGCCATTACCCTACTGTGTACATGCAGCCCCAGCCATTACCCTACTGTGTACAGCCCCCAGCCATTACGTATACCCTCAGCCCAACTATCGAGTGCAGGTTGGCAGTGCATGCTGACAAGTCTATTAAACTGACCTGCAAAACTCCTGGGTGCTCGGCCTTTAAGGGCGTGGAAGTGCTTATGGCCTGTGCCCACCATGATCTGGGTGAAAGTACTGACCTCAAAGCTGAACACACATTTTTCCTTTTCATGTATTGTCATATTATTATTAACCAGATAGAACAATCCATACATGCACATGTATGTATGACTGGGACTCAATATAAGAAGCAATTAGTCTGGGGACTAGATGACTTTACAGCCCAGCACATAAAAAAATGTTGCAAGACTTACCGGGTATTTAGAAGATATAAAAGTGTACTTACATATACCATTCATTGATTATCTTGCCCGTGATAGTTGAAAATTCATACGCTATTCTTATAACACACATACACCAAATACAGACCATTTTGAGAATGATGAAGTAAAAAAAGGAACACACAAAATTGTGCCATATTCCCAGTACGATGAAAGCACATCGGAGTGAGATGAGAGTGAGTGACTCAACATAGAGGGAGAACAGATATGAAAACTGGACCACACATCAATCCCAGCTAGCCTCCACATCAGTTAGGTCTTAATGTTACCACCTTCTTCGCGAAGTTGGACATTATGTCATCGGTCATGTCTGTTAGTCCGCTGTCAAGCCCAAAAGAGTTCCGAGACAGCCGAGAGGGAACTCCCTCGCTCTCCATATCCCCACCACTGGGGGTGGGTGTCCCCTCCCTATTGTCACCACTGGGTGTGGGTGTGACCGACCCTCCTGTCTCATCCCCACTCCTAATCCCAGAGTCCGTTGACTTTGCCCCACCTTCGACACTTGACAGCCGGTCATGGGCGCTCGATAATCTGTGGGTGACAGAAAGTGGAGATGCCCCCCTCAACTTTGGAGAGGTCCCCCTCAACTTGGCCTCCTGGTCATGACCATGCGCTGAATCGGCACTCAACAGTGATGCTTGGAGGGGGGTGGGGCCGGGCATGAAATGACTTGTGGCCTCTGGGGTTGGCCCAACGTACGGAGACATTTGGGCTGTGGAGCCACTGAAGAAAGATGATGACTTGTGGGAGTCCTGAAGGAGGGGTGTTGGGGAGGTTGTTGTGAGAGTGGATGAGGAGCTGTCAAATTTCGACCCCAGGTCAAAGAGCTGGACCATTGGCACTTGTGGAGCCCCCTGTGGGGAGGTGAAAGGGGGCTGCTGCTTGCTCACACCCGAAATGAAGGAGGAAAGACCGTACTGGTCAGAACTGGCACTTCTCTTTGGAGCAACTGGAGTGGACGTGGAGCAGGAAGAGTTCATGAGGCGGCCAGCCTCGGGGGGAAGGTACTGGACCTGTGGAGTTATGGTGGCCTGGAGGTCCTGGTCCCTATCCCCCTCTTCTCCTCCCCCTCCACCATCTTCCTCATCTGAGTGCCCCTCCTCAGGCACATCCCCACTCAGCACACTGAAGGTGACGCTGACGTGGTCGTCCTGAGGAGACAAGACCTGCTCCTTTATGAGTTCGGGTGACTCCCTGATGGGTACCCTGGTGGGAGGGGCTTTGCCGTGCACGCTTCCGCCCCTCCCGAGTGTCATGGCTTCCATAGAAACATAGATTGGCTTCTGTTCATCGGCAAGGCTCTTGCCAAATGTGGAATAGGTGAGTTGCTGATCAGGGCTAAGGGGGAAGGACTGGTACAGATGGGTGCCTGAGAATGTTCCAAGGATGCTCTCTAGCTGGTTGTGGAGTGAAGAGAAGTGAGGACGTCGCTCCCCCTGGGCAGTCCAGCAGCTGGCCATGAGACAGTACCTGGGGGAGGGGCCATGTTACTATAACAACACCACCTCACTCAGCAATGCCTTCTAGAAACATACAGCATTGTTTGAATGTATTTTAACTACATGCTGTAGACACACCCGCACCATGTCCCCCCATAGGGTACCACAGGCCACACCATGTCCCCCCATAGGGTACCACAGGCCACACCATGTCCCCCCATAGGGTACCACAGGCCACACCATGTCCATGTCCCCCCATAGGGTACCACAGGCCACACCATGTCCCCCCATAGGGTACCACAGGCCACACCATGTCCCCCCATAAGGTACCACAGGCCACACCATGTCCCCCCATAAGGTACCACAGACCATACCATGTCCCCCCTAGGGTACCACAGGCCACACCATGTCCCCCCATAGGGTACCACAGGCCATACCATGTCCCCCCATAGGCTACCACAGGCCACACCATGTCCCCCCATAGGGTACCACAGGCCACACCATGTCCCCCATAGGGTACCACAGGCCACACCATGTCCCCCATAGGGTACCACAGGCCACACCATGTCCCCCATAGGGTACTACAGGCCACACCATGTCCCCCATAGGGTACTACAGGCCACACCATGTCCCCCCATAGGCTACTACAGGCCACACCATGTCCCCCATAGGGTACTACAGGCCACACCATGTCCCCCATAGGGTACTACAGGCCACACCATGTCCCCCATAGGGTACTACAGGCCACACCATGTCCCCCATAGGGTACTACAGGCCACACCATGTCCCCCCATAGGGTACTACAGGCCACACCATGTCCCCCATAGGGTACCACAGGCCACACCATGTCCCCCCATAGGGTACTACAGGCCACACCATGTACCATGTACCCCCATACAGGGTGTGGCTTGTGGAGGACATGGTGTGGCCTGTGGTACTCTATGGGGGAACACTCACTGTTAAGCAATGCTCACACAGGCACCCTTACTTGTTGGTTAAGAAAACTAAATATACTAATTGTTACAGAGCTGTAATTACGTGTGTGTGTGTGTGTGTGTGTGTGTGTGTGTGTGTGTGTGTGTGTGTAGGTGTGTTAACTTGATAAAATAGGGGCACTGTTTTCATTGCTAGGTTTAGGTCCACTCAATGATGGCAAAATGAGGAGGGGGAGGAGGAGGAGGAGGAGTAGGAGGAGAGGAGGAGGGGAGGAGGAGGAGTAGGAGGAGAGGAGGAGGGAAGGAGGGAAGGAGGGAAGGAGGGATGGGGGAAACAAAATACTGGCACTCATCATGCTGTAGAGCTCAACAAGAGCATTACATACACACATGTACATGTAACTGGTGCCAGAATTATTTTAGGGTCTGGAAACAAGGGGTTAAAAAAAACATAGTTATTAGAGTCACGACATGTAGGGGAATTGCTGGCACAAATATAAGGGACAGTCCCAATGTAATAAGGGACAGTCCCAATGGGAGTACTATGTCAATGACTGTGTAAACATGTTATCAAAACTTTGAAATTCAGGCAGCCAAGACTAACATGTCATTAGTACCTTAAGTGGGTCATTCGTTATCAGA
The DNA here is from genome assembly GCA_949361645.1 of Spongilla lacustris. NCBI lineage: Eukaryota > Metazoa > Porifera > Demospongiae > Spongillida > Spongillidae > Spongilla > Spongilla lacustris. The sequence goes on along the minus strand of OX442421.1, from coordinate 6,748,214 downwards.
TGATTGGCCCTTTGGACCAGCCCACCCAAGCGCTACATGTACGTATGTATTGTTCAAATGGTTTGGAGGGGTACACCTCATTTGATCCAGGATTTCTTTTTCTGCCAAATACACAAGCTTAAAGCTACACGTCCTACAAAATCATCAAAAACTATATAGCCCATATTATGTCATATAACTAAAGTGTTCATTTGAGTCACTCCACCACTGAATGCTACATGTATCTCACAACATTACCTCCCTTGTACCGTGTTAATCTTAATACTTACATGTCTTCCTTACAGCCGGAAGGCTTCTCCAGCCGTCCCTGCATCATCAGGAAGGAGAGGATGCCTTTGTTGCTGGGGACCTCAGAGTAAGGCATCTCTCCCATTGCCATTATCTCCCACATGGTGACACCAAACGACCACTAGCCAAGTGTTGTGTGTGTGTGTGTGTGTGTGTGTGTGTGTGCAAAACATCACCATTGTATCAAGCAACAATAAAACATCTGATTCACTCCTAATGCTGCACACCACTCACCACATTGCTCTTAATGATGCACACCACTCACCACATAGCTCTTAATGGTGCACACCACTCACCACATTGCTCTTAATGGTGCACACCACTCACCACGTTGCTCTTAATGGTGCACACCACTCACCACGTTGCTCTTAATGGTGCACACCCCTCACCACATTGCTCTTAATGGTGCAAACCACTCACCACATTGCTCTTAATGGTGCACACCACTCACCACGTTGCTCTTAATACCGCATCCGTGAGTTAAGTGGGTACAAATTTAGGGGAAACTAAAAACCTAAAAGATCCGCTAGCAATAAAATCACAGGTACTGGTTGTAAAATAAGTAGAGTAACCTTTTACACTATGTTCACATTATAATTTATGAGAGCTGCAACGATCGCAGTTTTGATGCACACACTTTAAATAGGCATATTGCGGTGCTACACTTATCATTTTATCATTTTGCACCCCTTCCCTTCTTGACTGTAAATTTATAAGCATACATGAGCCATCTATATCAATGCAGCTCTTAGTTTCCCTAATAATTAAAATTACATGTGCATGAAGACTCGCAAAACATCGTGAAAAGCATCCAAGTTTAAACGCACGCGGAAATGTATAGAGTTATTTAGACACGATAGAACACATGCACACAGTTAAAAAAAATACATCGCTTACGACTGAAAATCGATTGAAATGTGTAATAGTTCAACTTGGCTTATACAATGTGATTATTGCCATTTTTCTATGATGATGAATTAAGGTTTCATCGGAATGGACCCCTTTTATATTGCCGCATTTGTAGCATCCAGCGAGCTGAATGATCTCTCACATAATGCATCCAATGTTGTCTCAAGAGTTGTACTTTCACATTACTGTATTTGAAAACAAAAATACCCATCAGCGGACCTTTTAGTTTTTTTACTTCCCCCAAAAACGGCTTAAATTTACCCACTTTACTCGTGGATGCGGTATTAATGGTGCACACCACTCACCACATTGCTCTTAATGGTGCACACCACTTACCACATTGCTCTTAATGGTGCACACCACTCACCACATTGCTCTTAATGGTGCACACCACTCACCACATTGCTCTTAATGGTGCACACCCCTCACCACATTGCTCTTAATGGTGCACACCCCTCACCACATTGCTCTTAATGGTGCACACCACTCACCACATTGCTCTTAATGGTGCACACCACTCACCACATTGCTCTTAATGGTGCACACCACTCACCACATAGCTCTTAATGATGCACACCACTCACCACATTGCTCTTAATGATGCACACCACTCACCACATTGCTCTTAATGGTGCACACCACTCACCACATTGCTCTTAATGGTGCACAGGCCTTCCTGAAGTGTCTCAGGAGCTGACCATCGCACAGGTCGCACAGCACCAAGGATCTCTTGGTAACACTCTGGAAACAGGTCTGTTGACAAGGCATCATCTCCAACTTTCACTACATAATCTGTGTCCAACCTATGATGTGTGTGTGCATGTGTGTGTGTGTGTGTGTGTGCATGTGTATTGTGCATGTACATGTGGCATGTGTGTATGAGTGTATGTGTGCATGTGTGTATGTATGTGTGTATGTGTGTATGTGTGTATGTGTGTATGTGTGTGTGCATGTGTGTGTGCATGTGTGTGTGTATGTGTGCATGTGTGTGTATGAGTGTATGTGTGCATGTGTGTATGTATGTGTGTATGTGTGTGCATGTGTACAAATGAACAGTACAATTACCAGTAAATATGCAGGTGAGAATTTAAACAACCAAAAGGTCCTACTATTAAAAAGAGCATGTTCCCATTATATATTTTAATCAGGAATCATAAAACGAGGCACAGGAAAGACCCTCTTCTCCAGGGGCTTAAGTATCACATGACTCACAAACAGTTCCTAAGTGCCAGGTCTGGATGGATGAGGTTATGATCAGATATGAAGGTCATGGCAACAGCTATTTGCTGACAGAAGCTGACCTTCATTGCACTGGTGATGGGCTATAAATAGAAACATAACATGGCGTGAACATTACTCAACTACATGTAGGTACATTTTAAATAGTTCATATGCTTATCTCCGTTAACTAAATAAAAACAGAAGCCTCACAGTGAAACTGCTTTGGCTTGGTTGAACAAAAATCATGAATAAAATTGCCCCAACATGGGTTTTTGTTCGATAGAACCAGGACAGGACCATATGGTTTTTACACTATTCCCACCCTGGACGCTCAATCCCAGGATGGATTTTTGTTATTAAAAAAAAAAAAAAAACCTCTAAAATTCAAGGCTGGATGTTTGTAACTGCAGGGGAAAAGGGAATGGGGAAGGAATTAAATGTAAGTACATGTACTTGTCAAGTATTATGTGAGGTAATGTATGTGAGGTAATGTATGTGAGGTAATGTACATGTATGTGAGGTAATGTATGTGAGGTAATGTATGTGAGGTAATGTATGTGAGGTAATGCATGTGAGGTAATGCATGTGAGGTAATGCATGTGAGGTAATGTAATGTACATGTATGTGAGGTAATGTATGTGAGGTAATGTATGTGAGGTAATGTATGTGAGGTAATACATGTGAGGTAATGTATGTGAGGTAATGTATGTGAGGTAATGTATGTGAGGTAATGTATGTGAGGTAATGCATGTGAGGTAATGTACGTGAGGTAATGCATGTGAGGTAATGCATGTGAGGTAATGTATGTGAGGTAATGTATGTGAGGTAATGCATGTGAGGTAATGCATGTGAGGTAATGTATGTGAGGTAATGTATGTGAGGTAATGCATGTGAGGTAATGCATGTGAGGTAATGCATGTGAGGTAATGTATGTGAGGTAATGTATGTGAGGTAATGTATGTGAGGTAATGTATGTGAGGTAATGTATGTGAGGTAATGCATGTGAGGTAATGCATGTGAGGTAATGCATGTGAGGTAATGTATGTGAGGTAATGTATGTGAGGTAATGTATGTGAGGTAATGTATGTGAGGTAATGTATGTGAGGTAATGTATGTGAGGTAATGTATGTGAGGTAATGTATGTGAGGTAATACATGTGAGGTAATGTATGTGAAGTAATGTATGTGAGGTAATGTACGTGAGGTAATGTATGTGAGGTAATGTGCAATGCATACATGTACATAATGATACACACAATATCCCATTGCTGCACTTGGTCTCTATACTTTCAACATTGCCCCAAGCTACTATGTGAGGTCTGAACCACACCTCATCGAATTGATCCTACAGGCACACTCACATGCACACTCACATGCACACACGCACACCTCTCCACCTCCTGAGAAAAAACCTTGTCCATGAGGACAGTGAACACACCTCACACACACCTCACATCTCACACATAACTCAAACACCTCACACACCTGACACCTCAAACACACCTCACACGCACCTCACACATAACTCACATACGTGCACATGTGCACACACACATGTGTGCATGCGTTGTGCTTATACAAGGGAAGGGGTTAAACTAACAGTCAACGATCTGTCGTCTGGCTGCAGGCGGTGTGCGGTCAGGAGGGTGTGCAGGTTCCCATCCCTGGTACTGGGGTACACGGCTATGGGTACGTAGTTGTCCTCCATGCTCAGGCAGATGATGCTCATGATGTTGGGGTGAGTGATGCCTCGGAAGAACGTGGCGTGTTCCACAAACCTAGCAACCTCTTCGTAGTGACTGCCTTCTTTCAGTCCTGCAGGGGGTTTGTTTTTTGCCCAAAGAAACAAGGACATGTATATGGATAAATAGAACTTGAAGTAGATGACAAGCTTGCACGCGTACTAGTGTGTCTGCCGTCAGTAGTTACAGGATCTACTCTGTGTATATGTATATGGTGCAAGCTTGCATGTGTGTGGCGTACACTAGTGTGTGTGTGTGTGTGGTGATGCTAGTGTGTGTGTGTGTGGTATATACAAGTGTGTGTGTGTGGTATATACAAGTGTGTGTATGTATACAAGTGTGTGTGTGGTGTATGCTAGTGTGTGTGTGTAGTGTATACAAAAGTGTGTATGTATACAAGTGTGTGTACACAAGTGTGTGTTTAATGCATAAATGTGTGTGTGTGTGATGTGTGTGTATATATGGCGATGTGCGTGTTGCATATAGAGGTATAGGTGCTTGTATGTGTGCCATGTTAGTGCTTTCATTTCAAAACAACCTTTGCATCCCCATGGTGATGCAGACCTTCCTACAATCGGTAGAGGCATGCTGATAGTGAGTAAGGCTTTTCAAAAACTTTGTTATGAGAGATGATATGGATCGTGTGATCAATGTTTTTTAAAATGATCACGTGTTACCCAAGGTTGGCGAACAAACGTTCCCCAACCTTGGGAACGCACATTTGCTGGCCTCCAACTATCACCAGACATAATGGATATGCACAAATCCTTCACTATGTGGCATTATTATCTGATCTCCAACCTTTACACATTTGTTACATGTTACCCCTGGGGAACGCAATGCTTGCACAGATGGACATCAAGGAGTGATTATATATGCACGCACAGCAATGTGTAGTCAAATCCCTGGCATTGTAGTCGATCCCACACCACACTCCACATCAATGCAGCCCACACAATAACATACTGATTAATAGCTTCATAGAAACAGCATATTGCTGCAACGCTGCATGCTCTGATGCCCTCTCAGAGAACTGACCGTTCACTACACAGCCATCTGCCTCTGTAAAGAATATGAGCATTGAACATACCAACAGGGTGTGAAGGTGTTAGGGAGCATGAAGAGAAGGTGTACAGAGGTGTTAAAGGAGTGCAGAGGTGTACAGAGGTGTTAAAGGAGTGCAGAGGTGTACAGAGGTGTTAAAGGAGTGCAGAGGTGTACAGAGGTGTTAAAGGAGTGCAGAGGTGTACAGAGGTGTTAAAGGAGTGCAGAGGTGTACAGAGGTGTTAAAGGAGTGCAGAGGTGTACAGAGGTGTTAAAGGAGTGCAAAAAGGTGTACAGAGGTGTTAAAGGAGGGTATACAGAGGTGTTAAAGGAGTGCAGAGGTGTACAGAGGTGTTAGGTATGGAGGGAAGGTGTGTGAGGATGCTTGTAGAGTATATATCCATACGAACATGCATGCAGCATTGGCTGACTACACAGCGTAAGAGTCTGTGTATTTATGCCTTGCTGCGCACTTGCGTTCAATGTGAACCCTTAGTAAAGAGCTTGCAAACATGATACAGGTCCTGACCTGGAACTATGGTGGATGGAATAGTGAGGCTTCTCCTGTCCACTCTGTATCTCCTTATGACGGCCTGTGCTGACAGGGGGAGGTGAGCCACATAACCCCACGACAGAGCTGGGGAACACATACAAAAGATAAACAAAAAGCACCTGTGAGTTTTCCCAGCAACCGCACCAGGGAAAGTACAAGATACACATATGAAGTGAGTGGTATGGGGGAGTGGTATGGAGTGACTGGAGTAAAGGGCATGTACCGGGTGAGAGTAAGTACATGGGAGGGGAGGAGGAGGGGGAGGGAGGAGGGGGAGGGAGAGGGAGGAGGGAGAGGGAGGAGGGAGAGGGAGGAGGGAGAGGGAGGAGGGAGAGGGAGGAGGGAGAGGGAGGAGGGAGAGGGAGGAGGGAGAGGGAGGAGGGAGAGGGAGGTAGTACATGTATGAGAGGGGAGGAAGGGAAAGTGAATTTTAGAGGGTCAATTTGGATGTGTAGCTATAAATCAGTCAGGTGTAAAGAATGATCAGTGAGATTATATTAATCATTGCTTGATCATGATCATCCACACCAGAACACCAAGTGACCATCACCCACACCAGAACACATCAAAACACCAAGTGACTATCACCCATACCAGAGCACATCAAAACACCATCACAGTTATCAAACAATTCAAATCAGGCTCTGATGGCAAACAGTAAACAGGAGGCCATAACCAGGCAAGCTTAGGCAGCTGCCAAGAGTACAACACCAGAGGAGTGCATAACAATTTAAAAATGTTCTTTTTAAAATAAATAAAAAACACAAAAGCCTTATTTGTGGCCCAATAGCTTTTGGAATGGGGAGGGAGAGGGTGTTATCTCCAACAGTTGTGCATCAATGATTTCAAATCCTACTTTCCCTCCCTCACAAATATTCTTTCTATCCCATGTCAGTTAGTGAGAAAAGACAGTGGGAAGAGGAGGGGGAGGGGTTAGGGGAAGGAGTGAGGAAGGGTAGAGAGAAGGCAGAAGGGGAAAAGGAAGGAGGGGATATGGGGAGGAAGGGGAGAGAGAAGGGAGAAAGGGGAAAAGGAAGGAGGGGATATGGGGAGGAAGGGGAGAGAGAAGGGAGAAAGGGGGAGAGGGGGTAGATTGTTGCTTTGTAAGGAATTCAAAGGTAACTTGGTAACAATAGAATGCGCACATATAATGCTGTTGCTAGCACACCTTAACAACAGACATGTGAATCTCAATGCAACGAGACAATATTCTTATTCTTCCTGTACAGATCTGCCTAGAAACAGGAACACCCATTGCACCATTAACTACACTTAACATGCATAGAATGTTACTAAGCAACAGCTGAGGCCCACCATCAGATGCACATACATGTACATACGTAAGTAACAAGGTCGAAGAACATTCCACAGGTGTCCAAATTACATTTATAAGTCCTCACAGCTGGCGGTTAGGAATGCAAACAGCCTCAATTGCAAACCAAAGATGCATGTACATACCAAGCAGATGAAACTTGGCAAAAATGTGTAAGGACTCTGGACTGTATGAACACCGCATGCAAATACCAACACACAACAGTGCTTACGCATCCAAAGGGAGACCAGCACCTCAGCCTTCTTGTCAGCGTTGTCTTCCTCAACGGTTGAGGCCACCCTCACCACATCGTGAGGATCATCTTCAAATGATACACTGTGTTAGGATCACAAGATGGGCATCGTTCATACATATTGTGTTAGGATCACAAGATGGGCATCGTTCATACATATTGTGTTAGGATCACAAGATGGGCATCGTTCATACATATTGTGTTAGGATCACAAGATGGGCATCGTTCATACATATTGTGTTAGGATCACAAGATGGGCATCGTTCATACATATTGTGTTAGGATCACAAGATGGGCATCGTTCATACATATTGTGTTAGGATCACAAGATGGGCATCGTTCATACATATTGTGTTAGGATCACAAGATGGGCATCGTTCATACATATTGTATTAGGATCACAAGATGGGCATCATTCACCAGTTGTAAATGCACATGGTTCTTCAAAGTCCTTATCCAACATTCTACATCTCCCTATCCCTCCCACGTACACACTTCCTGTCCCTCCCTATTCATATCACTTCCCATCACAGTGGGCGTTCAGACCGCCCCTCCTGCAAATGTCTACAAACACACTAACCACTAACACATTTAATACATTTGAGCCCAATGAATGCACCTACATGTCAGTAGCACAGGCTACTCCACAGGCACAATGTGTACCTATCAGACTACTCCACAGGCACAATGTGTACCTATCAGGCTACTCCACAGGCACAATGTGTACCTATCAGGCTACTCCACAGGCACAATGGGTACCTATCAGGCTACTCCACAGGCACAATGTGTACCTATCAGGCTACTCCACAGGCACAATGTGTACCTTCTTCTCTTCTTCCTCCGACAGCTGACACAGCCAATACATAACACCAGAAGACAGGCCAAGAGGGAACTCACTCCTACCACGGGAGCAAAGGCCAAGATGTACACCATTTGAATATCTGAAAGGAAGAGAAGTGATGGAGCGGAGAGCAAACAGTGGAGACAGTAGCCATAGGAGAGAGTAAGGGAAGGGGGGGGAGTGTGAGAGAAGAGAGAGGAAGAGGGAGAGGAGGGAGGGGAGGAATAAGAGAGAGGAAGAGATGGGAGGGAGAGGAAGGAATAAGAGAGGAAGAGAAGGGGAGAGAATGAAATAGATAGTGAGAAAGGAAGAAAGAGATGAGGACAGATGGGAAAAGAAGAAAAGGAATGAATAAAAAGATAAAAAAGAATGACATAACAGAGGAGGAATGGTAGGGAGAGAAGGAAAAACAAATTGGCAGTTAAAATTCTGTTATAACACACATGCCTATAACCACATTCCTTAGGAATGATACCAGCACTTCATCTCATACCCACTGTTTGATCAAAGCTAGGTGCAGACAAATGCAATACTCCCTACCGGATAGTACTGCCAATTTGTTTCAGCAAGTCTAACCATCCAACCACACAGGCACAGATACTAAGCAACTTTCTCTAAGCGGCCAATACTGGTTAGATCTTGTGTGAAGTACTCTGCCCTTCTGTGCCTCTAAGTGGTGGTGATATATGTTCTGCTTTGCGTAATGGCATAATGGCATACATTCACTCGTGCATTTCCCCACTGTACTATAATCTATTGTGGGCAAAATACTTTCAAGGCACAACATTATTAAGCATTATTAACACAGACCAGCCAACATTTTCAACATAATCCAAGAGCCCTTTTGATGGTTTCATCTTGCCATTAAGATGGAAGAGCGATGGGGAGGAGGGGAGGAGGGGGGGGGAGGGCTATCGATACTTAGATTCCTTTAATTGGTCTTCAAAGTTCTGGCACATTGCTGTACACACCTACAGCTGCTATCAAGACAGGCAATGTGCCAGGAAATGCAGCAGTCTGGGGAAGGGAGAACTAGAGCTGGGGGAGCCTCCATGCGATAAACAAACATTTGAAGGGAATTTCCTGTGCATAGCTACAGACAAAACGTGTTGTGTAGGCACTGTGAGGGACCTCCCCCTCCCCTCCCCTCCCCCCTGTGTTGTGTAGGCACTGAGGGACACCCCCCTCCCCCGTGTTGTGCAGGCACTGTGAGGGAAACCTCCCTCCCCCCTGTGTTGTGCAGGCACTGAGGTACACCCCCCTCCCCCGTGTTGTGCAGGCACTGTGAGGGAACCTCCCTCCCCCCTGTGTTGTGCAGGCACTGAGGGACACCCCCCTCCCCCGTGTTGTGCAGGCACTGTGAGGGAAACCTCCCTCCCCCCTGTGTTGTGCAGGCACTGAGGGACACACCCCCTGTGTTGTGCAGGCACTGTGAGGGACACACCCCCTGTGTTGTGTAGGCACTGAGGGACACACCCCCTGTGTTGTGCAGGCACTGAGGGACACACCCCCTGTGTTGTGTAGGCACTGAGGGACACACCCCCTGTGTTGTGCAGGCACTGAGGGACACACCCCCTGTGTTGTGTAGGCACTGAGGGACACACCCCCTGTGTTGTGCAGGCACTGAGGGACACACACCCTGTGTTGTGTAGGCACTGAGGGACACACCCCCTGTGTTGTGCAGGCACTGAGGGACACACCCCCTGTGTTGTGCAGGCACTGAGGGACACACCCCCTGTGTTGTGCAGGCACTGAGGGACACACCCCCTGTGTTGTGCAGGCACTGAGGGACACACCCCCTGTGTTGTGTAGGCACTGAGGGACACACCCCCTGTGTTGTGCAGGCACTGAGGGACACACCCCCTGTGTTGTGCAGGCACTGAGGGACACACCCCCTGTGTTGTGTAGGTACTGAGGGACACACCCCCTGTGTTGTGCAGGCACTGAGGGACACACCCCCTGTGTTGTGCAGGCACTGAGGGACACACCCCCTGTGTTGTGCAGGCACTGAGGGACACACCCCCTGTGTTGTGCAGGCACTGAGGGACACACCCCCTGTGTTGTGTAGGCACTGTGAGAGCACTTTGCCTCCATGTGTTGCCATTTTCATTTGGGGTGGAAAAACCCTCTTTAATATGCAAACACTTCCCACAATTTGTATAAATCTGCAATGGAGTGCCTGTGGTGTGAACTACTGGTGTGCATACCACCTTACTCATGAAAGAACTTCTTATTTTTTTGCACCAAATTTAACCTCTAAAGTATTTAATAAAAGTTATATCATATTACACTATATTTTGTAGTTCTAAGTTATGCAATTTTCCTCCCACCTAATTAGTGCATATCTCCCTTACCATCTTGGTGTGTGGGTCCTGGAGAAGCTGTACTGGTGAGGAATGTGGCGTACAAGGAGGTCTGGGAAGGACGCTCAATGAAGGTCGAGACCACAGGAGGCATGCCGGATGTGCTGATGGGTAAAGAAGATGGTGTCAGCACACCAGTTGGGGTGCCAGGCACAGCAGGCTGTGATGTGGATGACTGGTCCACTGTGGGCACCAGATAGGTACCAGAGAGCATATTGACTGTAGGTAGTTCAGCTGCTATGGTAGATTGAGGGCTTTGTGTAGCATTACTGACAGCAGATACAGAGGGTTGGAGGCTTTGTGTAGCATTGACATTACTGACAGTAGATACAGAGGGTTGAGGGCTTTGTGTAGCATCACTGACAGTAGATACAGAGGGTTGAGGGCTTTGTGTAGCATTGACATCACTGACAGTAGATACAGAGGGTTGAGGGCTTTGTGTAGCATTACTGACAGTAGATACAGAGGGTTGGGGGCTTTGTGTAGCATTGACATCACTGACAGTAGATACAGAGGGTTGAGGGATTTGCGTAGCATTACTGACAGTAGATACAGAGGGTTGGAGGCTTTGTGTAGCATTGACATCACTGACAGTAGATACAGAGGGTTGAGGGCTTTGTGTAGCATTGACATCACTGACAGTAGATACAGAGGGTTGGGGGCTTTGTGTAGCATCACTGACAGTAGGTACAGAGGGTTGGGGGCTTTGTGTAGCATTGACATCACTGACAGTAGATACAGAGGGTTGAGGGCTTTGTGTAGCATCACTGACAGTAGGTACAGAGGGTTGGGGGCTTTGTGTAGCATTGACATCACTGACAGTAGGTACAGAGGGTTGGGGGCTTTGTGTAGCATTGACATCACTGACAGTAGATACAGAGGGTTGAAGGTTTTGTGTAGCATCACTGACAGTAGATACAGAGGGTTGGAGGCTTTGTGTAGCATTGACATCACTGACAGTAGATACAGAGGGTTGAGGGATTTGTGTAGCATTACTGACAGTAGATACAGAGGGTTGGAGGCTTTGTGTAGCATTGACATCACTGACAGTAGATACAGAGGGTTGAGGGCTTTGTGTAGCATTACTGACAGTAGATACAGAGGGTTGGAGGCTTTGTGTAGCATTGACATCACTGACAGTAGATACAGAGGGTTGGGGGCTTTGTGTAGCATTGACATCACTGACAGTAGATACAGAGGGTTGAGGGCTTTGTGTAGCATTGACATCACTGACAGTAGATACAGATGGTTGAGGGCTTTGTGTAGCATTGACATCACTGACAGTAGATACAGAGGGCTGAGGGATTTGTGTAGCAAGGCTTTGTGTAGCATTACTGACAGTAGATACAGAGGGTTGAGGGCTTTGTGTAGCATTGACATCACTGACAGTAGATACAGAGGGTTGAGGGCTTTGTGTAGCATCACTGACAGTAGATACAGAGGGTTGAGGGCTTTGTGTAGCATCACTGACAGTAGATACAGAGGGTTGGGGGCTTTGTGTAGCATCACTGACAGTAGATACAGAGGGTTGAGGGCTTTGTGTAGCATTGACATCACTGACAGTAGATACAGAGGGCTGAGGGATTTGTGTAGCATTACTGACAGTAGATACAGAGGGTTGGAGGCTTTGTGTAGCATTGACATCACTGACAGTAGATACAGAGGGTTGAGGGCTTTGTGTAGCATTGACATCACTGACAGTAGATACAGAGGGTTGGAGGCTTTGTGTAGCATTGACATCACTGACAGTAGATACAGAGGGCTGAGGGGTTTGTGTAGCATCACTGACAGTAGATACAGTGGGTTGAGGGCTTTGTGTAGTGCCAGTAGCAGTGGCAGTCACTACTCCAGATATCGTAGTAGGTTGTGATCCAGTTATCAAACTTTCAGTCAGTGATGGCACCAGAGTGGACTGGGTTACTACAATACTCAAACTTAGCAGTTCGGTTGCCATGGTGGGCTCTGGTAAAGAGCTCAGCGATGACATCACAGTAACGCCAATGCCACTAGCGTACGATGACGTAGAGGTCGCCAATTGCTGGGTGACATTAGACACTGCAGTGGGATAAGAACATGTAAAAACACACCCCTACACGCTACAAATCCCCCCCCTCCCCACACACACACACATGGAGGATGCTTGCCCCCTGTACACAGGACGTCACACACACCTCACTGACCATATAGGCCGTAGGCCATAGGACTTTGGGGTACGTACCCCTCCATTTACAGTGTCATAACAATTAATGTATGGAGGAGGGGAGAAGACCTACTGATGCCAACTGGCAACACAACGAGGTCAGAGGCACTCGTAAAGGGGGCAGGCTTCCTTCATAATCCCTCGTAACCCCTAACCCCACACAAGTGCGCACACACACACAGACACATACCATCGCATAGCTTCTGGACTTGGAAGTGGCATGAGGTATTTGATTGGTTGGATTCGTTGTAATAGACGACGATAGTGACATCGAAGGATGCAATGGTAGGTGGGGGGAGCGGGCAGTTGAGGGAGACTGGGACAGCTGCAACCATTAGGGACAAGGTAAGGAGGTATGGCCCTACCCTATATGTACATGACTGCACTACTGCATCCCATGTACAGATTTATTTACCTACATAGCAATATGCATGCAAGTATGAAGCCCGGTAGAGATGCACATACTCCATCCGAGGCACACATTACTCCAGTACATATACCCGAGGCACACATTACTCCAGTACATATACCCGAGGCACACACTACTCCAGTACGTATACCCGAGGCACACACTACTCCACCCGAGACACACATTACTCCAGTACGTATACCAGAGGCACACACTACTCCAGTACGTATACCCGAGGCACACACTACTCCACCCGAGACACACATTACTCCAGTATGTATACCAGAGGCACACATTACTCCAGTACGTATACCCGAGGCACACATACTCCAGTACGGGCACACATACACCAGCAAGATATGGGGCACACTCACAGTTGTTCTGAATGGTGTAGACACTGCTACTGCTGTCTGCTGAGACCTCGTAGAGCAGAGGCTGATATCAAAGAGAAGTGTCATGTGACTCATATACCCAGTACACTCACACACATGCATACACACAGCACAATACACAGTACACTCACACATGCATACACACAATACAATACACTGTACACTCACACACATGCATACACGCAGTACAATACACAGTACACTCACACATGCATACACACAATACCATACACAGTACACTCACACATGCATACACACAGCACAATACACAGTACACTCACACATGCATACACACAATACCATACACAGTACACTCGCACATGCATACACACAATACCATACACAGTACACTCACACATGCATACACACAGCACAATACACAGTACACTCACACATGCATACACCTGCGACAATCATAATCATAGCTAGCTGTTGGGTCTAGGAATTCAGAGTTATGCAGCCTTTAGCAAAATTTTTTTTAAGTCATTGATGGTTAAGTGAAGTGGACATTCTTGCTTCCAAATGAGATATGTACAGAGAGCACAGTAACCGTGTCTGGGACACCTTCATTGTACATGGATGGTAAGCACAGTAACCTTGTGTCTGGGACACCTTCATTGTACATGGATGGTAAGCACAGTAACCTTGTGTCTGGGACACCTTCACTATACATGGATGGTAAGCACAGTAACCTTGTGTCTGGGACACCTTCACTATACATGGATGGTAAGCACAGTAACCTTGTGTTTGGGACACCTTCATTAAACATGGATGGTAAGCACACCACACATGGCAGCAGCATGCTTGTGTGTACATACTAAACCATAACCTTATACATGTAGCTACAGATATGCAAATGAATATTTCAAAGTGAACCCTAAAGGCCATCAAAGTACAAAACAATTCATTGCCTTGCAAATTGAATGGAATGGGAGGGTTTGAGTTGGGGGAGGGAGGGAGGGAGGGAGGGAGGGAGGGAGGGAGGGAGGGAAGGAGGGAGGGAGGGAGGGAGGGAGGGAGGGAGGGAGGGAGGGAGGGAGGGAGGGAGGGAGGGAGGGAGGGAGGGAGGGAGGGAGGGAGGGGGGGAGGGAGGGAGGGGGGGAGGGAGGGGGGGAGGGAGGGAGGGAGGGAGGGAGGGAGGGAGGGAGGGAGGGAGGGAGGGAGGGAGGGAGGGAGGGAGGGAGGGAGGGAGGGAGGGAGGGAGGGAGGGAGGGAGGGAGGGAGGGAGGGAGGGAGGGAGGGAGGGAGGGAGGGAGGGAGGGAGGGAGGGAGGGAGGGAGGGAGGGAGGGAGGGAGGGAGGGAGGGAGGGAGGGAGGGAGGGAGGGAGGGAGGGAGGGAGGGAGGGAGGGAGGGAGGGAGGGAGGGAGGGAGGGAGGGAGGGAGGGAGGGAGGGAGGGAGGGAGGGAGGGAGGAAGGGAGGGAGGGGCAAACAGGCAGAAAGGGAAAAAATTGGGGAGAAGGGAAAAGAGAATCTGAGAAAGCTTATGAAAGATAGACATGCAGACATGTTGCCTAGACCACCACCACAAATTATCTCTTCCCCAGACCATACCTGCTCTTGCACAGCCCAGCTGACGTTGATGTTCAGCACACTTGCAGTTGATGGAAATGGTGGAAGCGAGGTGCCTGTTCCACTTAGCTGGAGTGAGCTGTTTGCAAGTGTGGCGCATGTACCACCATCCAGTATGTAAACCATGTGTCCTGGAGATAGGAATACCGTATATGTACATGTATGTTGTCAAATGGTTCCAAAAAGGGAACTATGGTATCCAGTCTGTGTGCTCAAGCAGTGTGATTTGACATCTCTACTGAGCAGGCACATATGTGTACACTACTACTACTACTGCTGCTACTACATACACACACACATACACACATACAAACACGCGCGCACGCACACATAAAAAAAAAAAAACACGCACACACATCATGACATGTGTTATAACACATACACAACAAGAGATAAGCTAACACATGCGCACAACAAAGCGGAGTAGGCAGATGCTGATCCAGTTAGACACGGTGGCATCAAGCGTTGTGACAACATTTCACTGCTTTGACACATTCCTCACTCGATTTGGGCGCCTCAATTATGGGGTTTTGCCTTTAATTATCAGGTCAGACCGTGCAGCGCAGCGACATGCGCCTAAGCTTGCTAGCCTGCTCTGGTATATTATTCCTTTCTATTTTTCGTTCACTCTTCCACACCCTACGCATGCAGTTGCTAACATGTGTGAAAAAAATGCAGACTTACGGAGGGGGGGATTACAAGCACGCACTCACCTTCTACGTCTGAAGCGAAAGTTGTATTAACGTAGAGCAGCGACAGTTCCTCTTGCGCTATGAACGCGCTGAAGGCAGCTCCCAGCCGAGCCAGGCAAAATACCTTCAATGTGGCGATACACAGGAGAGCACAGACTCTTGATACAGACTTCATGGTCCGGTCGCCCGACTTAAATTTAGTTCGTATAGGCCTATTACCGGTAGTGAAACGTTCTATTTTGGGAGGGGGAAAGTCATTGAGGCAGAAGGGTGCGCCCAATAGCATAAAAGATACCACCAGCGAGTCTCCCTCTTGCTAGTTATGCCGCAATACTACTAATTACCTATCTAATCTACCTAATCCCTTACACATGTACAGTTGAGTAATGCTACGGTTGGCAGAAAGTACTTACGGAGGTGTATGGTGGTGTTGCACCGCCCACCATTGAAAGAAGAACACAGATAAACCAATGGTTTTTCACTATTACACTATATGCATCATTACGAGCATCGCATTTATCATTAGGTTATAGAAATTAAGCAATAAATCGCCCCCGTGCCGAATGCTGCTATGTGAGAGAGAAATATTGAAATGGCAGAAAAAGATCCGAGTACCTTCACCGAATTTTTGACTGAGGTATGTACGACTGTTGTATTGTGTCCTAACAGCACCGCTTAAAACGGTGGAAATTTATTTTTAAAGGTCAAAGCCATCGAAAAGAAGGACGCGGTCTTGACCAATAAGCAGCAAATAGACCGCCTTTTAAGACCAGGCTCCACTTACTTCAACCTTAACCCGTACGAGGTAAGCACTGAGTACGTGGCCTACTTATTGTTATAGGGAGTGCATTAGAAGCGTGGTGTTGCGTTATGGACTTTAAATTAGGATTTAATCGTATACCCCTATGGATGACAATAATTGCAAACATACCCCCCCCCCCCCCTCCTCCCCCCAGGACAACATATATAAAATAAAATAAACCCTGGACATGCATTTATTCTGTCTCAACCCCCCTCCCCGGGACAGACTTGTAAATGCCCCCTGGACAGACTTGTAAATGCCCCCTGGACAAGCTTCTGCTATACCTTCTAGCCCCTCAGAAAGGCATTTAAATGACCATCCCCGGGACATATTTTCTATACCCCCCCTGGAGCCATCATTTATAGGGGTGTACAGTTAAATATTGGAATAGCCCATTGTACCTCACAATTAATTCCTTAGCGTATGTACCTTGGAGTCATGTTACAGAGCTCTCTGTGGTATTTAATATATGTCCATATTATGTTCTTTATATCTTCTGCTCCATGGGAACAGTCCATTAACCAGATTTGTCCCACAGGTGCTAATGGTGGAACCCGATTGCCCTGCTGAACAGATCAGAAAAGCCTACCGAAAGGTAGCTAAGCTCACAGCAATACTAACCCTTACTTCTAACTAGCTAGTCACCTTGCTGAGGGGAATCTATGATCTGCCATTTGATTGTGTGTACATAGCTCCCATTTGGGTTGAGGCATTTATGTCCTGGAGTTGTTTATCTGTGCCCTTGGATGAACTATGTCACACACATGCACACACATACACATGCACACACACATGCACACACACATGCACACACATGCACACACATGCACACACACATGCACACACACATGCACACACACACACACACACACACACACACACACACACACACACACAGCTTTCAATCCTAGTTCACCCCGACAAGAATGAAGATGATAAGGAGAGGGCACAGAAGGCATTTGATGGTGGGTGAGCATTAATTAAAGCAGGAGTGGCTGGCTAATGCATGCTACCTTTGAGCCCAGTTCTTCCATATGCAGATAGTCAATTTAAGGGGAAAGTGTGGCTTCAAAGGATTTTTGCTAGGAGCAATAGCGTACTCCAGTCTAATTCACTGGAATCTGTCAAGATTATTTTTAATGTATAGTGGGTGCTATTGTTCTACATGATGTTGATAGCCTGAAGCACCTTTCTGATTGTAGCCTAAATAGGTTCTTTGATAATTGCAATAATGTGGTGCTACTGATGCCCAGGTGTGGTGCTAGTGGTGCCCAGGTGTGGTGCTAGTGGTGCCCAGGTGTGGTGCTAGTGGTGCCCAGGTGTGGTGCTAGTGGTGCCCAGGTGTGGTGCTAGTGGTGCCCATGTGTGGTGCTAGTGGTGCCCAGGTGTGGTGCTAGTGGTGCCCAGGTGTGGTGCTAGTGGTGCCCAGGTGTGGTGCTACTGATGCCAGGTGTGGTGCTAGTGGTGCCCAGGTGTGGTGCTAGATGTAGGTTTAGATTTAAAGAGCAATTTAAATGTAAATTTGATCATACATACCTTTACCTTTGCACTAGTGCACGTATATGTATTCCTCTGTTATTCCTGCTATCATGTATATCCCTGCACACTCCTGAGCACTATCCTGTATATCCCTGCACACTCCTGAGCACTATCCTGTACATCCCTGCACACTCCTGCTATCCTGTACATCCCTGCACACTCCTGTTATCCTGCACACTCCTGTTATCCTGCACATCCCTCCACACTTCTGCTATCCTCCACACTCCTGCTATCCTGCACATCCCTCCACACTTCTGCTATCCTGCACACTCCTGCTATCCTGTACATCCCTCCACACTCCTGCTATCCTGTACATCCCTGCACACTCCTGTACATCCCTGCACACTCCTGTACATCCCTGCACACTCCTGTACATCCCTGCACACTCCTGTACATCCCTGCACACTCCTGCTATCCTGTATTTTAAGTGCTGTCCTGTAATCTGTTAAGATTTCAATACATTGTGTGTGTGAGTATAGATCGTTGAAGGGAGTGGGAAGATTTGTGATTATGGTACTTCTTGCTTGTTTGTTTGCTTGCTTGTTTGCTTGCTTGCTTGCTTGCTTGTTTGTTTGTTTGTTTGTTTGCTTGTTTGCTTGTTTGTTTGCTTGTTTGTTAGTTAGTTTGTGTTTTGTTTTTGTTTGTGTGATCAGGGTTGCTGTTGACACAGCTAACTTGCATACCAATCACTGTGACTATTTAGGGTTGTGTCTTTGTGGGTGTGGTTTCTAGAAGCACTTTTTTAGGGGCTCTTACTTGGGGATGTACTTAACTCACCATGCATAGAACTGGCTCCAGAGTGTACTACCACGTGTAGTAGTGTGAGGACCAACCATCAGTCTGGGGACTAGGACCAACCATTAGCCTGATCCCCAGATTTGATAACATCTATGTACATGTATATTTGGAAGATTATCTGGAAGCGTAGGGTTTATACATTTCCAACTACATCAAATGAATTCACCTGAATCGCTCTGATCTCAGATGAGAAATTCAGTTACATGTAGGAATGTTCATACTGCTGACACATAGACCGTGTGATAAAGAGCTGTTCCCACGACATCTGGTAGTAGGTGGTGAGTGAGCAGAGTCTGACCACACCCACTGCTTATTCATACAGACAACTGTTGCCTGTTGACCATTGGACACACCCACAAAGAACTCACAAAGTACCAACGAGTGGGAGTGGTCCTTGCGGTACCACTGACCATGTGCGGTTGGTTATCGATACCTTGTAGAACGAATCAAAACAAAGGGGTGTGGCGGAAGGCTAGCACTTGGCGCAAGTAGATTATAAAATGCATGGGCCAGTAATGATGTAAGGTATAAGTTAAATGGCAACAACCTTTTGAGCTTAACATACTAAATTCCAATTAGTACTCATCTCACCACTGGTGCTGATCATTGTACTTTGCCCCTATGGGATTTTTTTAATTGTATGAATACGGATGTTAATGCAGTTGGTCTTGTGAAGTCGGTTACTCCTATGGCTTTCCAAAGCTACATGTACCTCCACCTGTGAAGGTTATGTGCAAAGGCTACTCCCACCTGTGAAGGTTACTCCCACCTGTGAATGTTACTCCCACCTGTGAAGGTTACTCCCACCTGTGAATGTTACTCCCACCTGTGAAGGCTACTCCCACCTGTGAAGGCTACTCCCACCTGTGAAGGCTACTCCCACCTGTGAAGGTTACTCCCACTTTTGCCTCACCCTCAAAGGGCTACATCTTGCAAAGGCCAGAGACCACTCCCGTATCACATACCTCTATGACAGGGCTCCCCACCTTGCCTCCTGAAGGTCCATATAAACCAGATCTGTCTCCAAACGTGTTCTCCATGCAAATGTCCTTATTTGGCCAACCCTCTGTACATCCACTAGTGTATATTCTGTGTGGGCCTCCCTCTGTACATCCACTAGTGTATATTCTGTGTGGGCCTTGAGGCCTACCCTCTGTACATCCACTAGTGTATATTGTGTGTGGGCCTTGGGGCCTACCCTCTGTACATCCACGAGTGTATATTCTGTGTGGGCCTTGAGGCCTACCCTCTGTACATATACTAGTGTATATTGTGTGTGGGCCTTGAGGCCTACCCTCTGTACATCCACTAGTGTATATTGTGTGTGGGCCTTGAGGCCTACCCTCTGTACATCCACTAGTGTATATTGTGTGTGGGCCTTGAGGCCTACCCTCTGTACATCCACTAGTGTATATTGTGTGTGGGCCTTGGGGCCAACCCTCTGAACATCCACTAGTGTATATTGTGTGTGGGCCTTGAGGCCTACCCTCTGTACATCCACTAGTGTATATTGTGTGTGGGCCTTGAGGCCTACCCTCTGTACATCCACTAGTGTATATTGTGTGTGGGCCTTGGGGCCTACCCTCTGTACATCCACTAGTGTATATTGTGTGTGGGCCTTGGGGCCTACCCTCTGTACATCCACTAGTGTATATTGTGTGTGGGTCTTGGGGCCTACCCTCTGTACATCCACTAGTGTATATTGTGTGTGGGCCTTGAGGCCTACCCTCTGTACATCCACTAGTGTATATTGTGTGTGGGCCTTGAGGCCTACCCTCTGTACATCCACTAGTGTATATTGTGTGTGGGCCTTGGGGCCTACCCTCTGTACATCCACTAGTGTATATTGTGTGTGGGCCTTGAGGCCTACCCTCTGTACATCCACTAGTGTATATTGTGTGTGGGCCTTGAGGCCTACCCTCTGTACATCCACTAGTGTATATTGTGTGTGGGCCTTGAGGCCTACCCTCTGTACATCCACTAGTGTATATTCTGTGTGGGCCTTGGAGGCTGAATACCTTTTGCTAGGACTTGTTTGCACATGTTAGTGGCATCTAATTAGAATACTGTGTGGCTCCTCTCATGGTCTCACTCCCTCTTTAACACCCAGTAATCGTTTTCCAGTTCGGGGGCTGTTATTAGGGCACCATGCTACCTCAAGTGGCTGTTATTAGGGTACCATGCTACCTCAAGTGGCTACCTCAAGTGGCTGTTATTAGGGCACCATGCTACCTCAAATGGCTGTTATTAGGGTACCATGCTACCTCAAGTGGCTGTTATTAGGGTACCATGCTACCTCAAGTGGCTGTTATTAGGGCACCATGCTACCTCAAATGGCTGTTATTAGGGCACCATGCTACCTCAAGTGGCTGTTATTAGGGCACCATGCTACCTCAAGTGGCTGTTATTAGGGCACCATGCTACCTCAAGTGGCTGTTATTAGGGCACCATGCTACCTCAAGTGGCTGTTATTAGGGCACCATGCTACCTCAAGTGCCTAAGCCTATTTAGAACAAATTGTTGTCCTATGGGTTTTGGAGAGGGAGAGGTATTGTTATGAAATGGTGAGAACATACTTTTGTGAGCAGCTCTTCGTGAAATTCATTTTTTGTTCTTACAATTCTAAAGTGGGGGGAAGCGTTACTGTGGCTAGAGAATTACCTGCTTGGTTGAGTGAGCAGCTAGCTGGCCAACAATCATCTTAAGCATACTGTGGGGGCTGTAGTGGAACGTGATGTAGGACCTTGACCATCAAAGGACATATACATAATGAATTGCCTCAACTCCTCTTCTGAGAGTTCAGCCAAACAGCACTGTACAAAGGACCTTGTAATGGGACCACAGCATTCCCTGGCATTTCAAATAGGTTACAAGTACTTTTGTGAACACTTTGGGTTTATTGTTACCATGGCTACACCTTATGTTGTTACCTTGGCTACCCCTTATGTTGTTACCTTGGCTGTACAGGAAGTAGGTGATGATCTACTTTGAATTTCTCTTTTTTTTTTTTTTTTGAACCACATTGTGGACAGCTGTGCACACTGCCTACAAGATGTTTGACAGTGAAGAGCAGATGGAGTACTGCAAGGGTGTGGTGGAAGAGGCCAAAGCCAATCTGGAGGAGAGGGTAAGGCTGACGGGAACCAATGTGGGGGGAGGAACCAGGGTGGGAAGGTGGGGGAGGAGCCAGGGTGGGAAGGTGGGGGAGGAGCCAGGGTGGGAAGGTGGGGGAGGAGTCAGGGTGGGAAGGTGGGGGAGGAGTCAGGGTGGGAAGGTGGGGGAGGAGTCAGGGTGGGAAGGTGGGGGAGGAGTCAGGGTGGGGAGGTGGGGGAGGAGTCAGGGTGGGAAGGTGGGGGAGGAGTCAGGGTGGGAAGGTGGGGGAGGAGGCAGGGTGGGAAGGTGGGGGAGGAGCTAGGAGCCAGGGGGCAGGGTGGAGGAGGTACTAGAATGAAATGCAGTTGGTATCTTGTGGTTGATTCATAGCTACAGTCAGGTGGGCATGTGATTGTTGTAACGCATCATTTATATTGAGGATTGTTGTAAAGAAGTGGGAGGAGTCCTGCATCCATAGCAACAATATGAGAATTGATACTGTGCACATTATGCATGTAACATCTCTCCACACACACACACACACACACACACACACACACACACACACACACACACACACACACACACACACACACACTCAGTTTAAGGAGAAAAGAAAGGTAGCTAAGAAAAATGGCAAAGATAAGATTGAAGAAGATGACCCTGAAAAGGTTAGTCATATCAAAAGATGAGTGAAGTGAACTGGCTCTCTTTTACTTGCAGTTCAATGAAGCCTTCCGGAAAGCACTTACAAAGCTATTTGCTGATTACCACATCAGAAAGAAGCAGCTGGAAGAGAGAGAGCTCAATGAGAGGTACAGAAGTCTCCTGTGATGGTGATCGTTGGTTTACCCGTGTGTCTCTAGGAAGCGCCAGAGAGAACAGGAAGATGCAGAGGCAGACAAAGTGAAGCGTGAGAAAGAGTGGAAGCATGAGTGGGAGGTGGGTGTGGTTTATAATTGTAAGGTGCACCAAGCCATAACTTGCCACTCTGGATGTTTGGTAGTTCTAATGGGAGGTGGGTATGGTTTGTAATTGTAGGCCTGGATGTTTAGTAGTTCTATTAAATGTCATGTTAAAAAATTGTGTGACACATTAGGTTGTATTTTGTAAAGCATGAATAAGTGGGTGTGGTTTATAATTGTAGTTGAGTGTGTTTGATATTATAAATGTGGATGGTAGTTTTTGAAGTGTGATGTTCAGTACTACCAGTACTTGACTTTTGTCACACAGGTTGTGTCTTGTACATGTGGGTTGTGAGCAGTTTCACTTTCAGTTACTGTTTTTCACTTCTTAGTCGACCAGAAATGACAGAGTAGATAGCTGGAGGTCCTTCCAACAGAAAGGGAGTAAGAAGGAGAAATACACTGGACTGAAGCCACCAAAACTGAAGACAGAGAAACGACCTGAATAGCTACCCTTTTTTTTTTTTTCCGATCCTGTTTGTCTGTGTTTGTGCAATGTGTGTACTGTGTTTCACATACATTACAGTACATCCAAATGGCGCCTCAAAGCAGCTTAGCTACCTGACAGGTCACGTTAATTGAACGATTATTGTGGATGATGCATTGCGATGATGAACGTGTGTTAAAAAGTCAACATGATAAGGTTTGGCGATCTGTCACTAACAAACGCAATGGAAGCTGCATGCCGTAAGTCGGAATGGTGAAGTCGTGCCCATAATTTTTGACGTTGTTATGAAGCGATTGTGATGTCACAACATATAACAAACGTAACGGGGTGTATTATATTAAAAATAACTGAAGCTGCCGTAAGTCGGAATGGTGAAGTTCGTACATGTGACCGGCCAAAATTCAAAAGCGATTGTTGCTCGAATCCGTGCGATCATCATCCCCAGCAAGTGACGCACGTATTAAAAATATACTTTACCAGTATGCATGTAAATTGTATGTTGAGATGGGACGGTGTATTCAAATTTCCATAGCACAACATCTGCACAAGAATATTCTGGACACAGAAGTCTAGTACCCAAAGGCTGCCAGCTGCTTGTCTATTTCCTGGAGTTGAGGTTTGGCATTCTCTTCCGCCTTCTTCTTCAGCAGCTGCAGTATTGCACCAAACAAAGCTATGACCGACGCTTATATAGCATTCAGAACATACCGTAAGTTGCTTCTTCTGCTTGTAATACACGGCAGCCCGTGCTTTTCTCTTTGCCTCCAGCGTGTTGATTATTTCCTAATCGGACAACAGCGAAGAACGCGGGTAAAAGAACAGCGTGCAACAAACTTCCAGCACCATTAATCATCTAACGATGACATTATAACACCAATGACGACAACGCCACTTCAAGGATGTAACCCTTACAACTCTGGTACCCCCAGTAACGTATAGACAGTTAGAACACGCGCACGATATGCACTGCTCTCACCTGGTACTTCCATCCAACTTCATGTGATATTCTACCAAGGACACAGAACTATTCGAAGCAGCACATAAGGTCAAATTAGTCGCAACAAATATCAAGAATACAGACGTACCCTCCTTCCTGGCTTCAGCCTCAGAACACGCAAAGCGGTGGGAACGACCACTCTCTTCTTCTTGTCGTATGGTGGTGGAATACCGTCAAACACCTTGAACCTCTTCAGTGCCTCCGCCCCCCTCTTCGTCTTGTGAGGAAGCATACCCCTAACAGTTCTCCAGAAAATTCGACTGGGGGTCCTTAAGTGAAAAGGTCCTCGACGAGGGTTGATGTTACATCGCTTGTCGAGAAATTTATGGTACTTCACTAGTTTGGGGAGAAAACGAATCTGACACTGACGTACAATGGCGGTATGCATTTACGTTTGTTGCGATAGTGACTTCCACTTATGTTCACCTCGTCACATCGTACGACAACCACACGTTGCCCTGTATGAGACTTCAATGGTTAAACCAATATGAAACTTATGAAAACTAACCCGAAAGTATGGTCTTCGCTACCACAGATGCTAGGCGACCCAGCAAGTGACCCGACGCGTCAATAAGGATTTGCTGTACACAGTAACGAGAAAAGTGTATCGGTCACAAATATCAGCTGGTTTTGACCCTCTATATGAAGTACCAAAGACTAACTATTCACCGCTTACCTTTTCAAATCCCATTTCCTGAAGAAACGTGGCGAGAAAGAAAGCACGTGCATGCAACACAGATACGCATGCGCATGGGTTGCCCCCTCTCAAAACATGGCTGGCGTGGTAAAGAAACGAGCATGGGGTAGGTCACGGCCTATTACACAGGGAGTGACACTTTTAGATAACACCGAGGTAGAAGAGTTGATCAAAATGACTGTTTGCGAAGGAAAATCCAGCATGCATGCCACTATCGATTTGCAACACCCAGAAATGATTTCGAATGATGAGCTTATACAGACATTGGTACAAATGAAAGTGCCTATCCCTAGATATGACAATGGCGAACCGTCTAGAGAGCGGCTGATCTACCTATTCAAAAACCACGTAACCCCGAGGCCACAACGAGACAGGCATGGTGTTGCAAAAAAGCGAAGACGCACTGCAGACTGTCATATGGATTTCGAGCCCTCTTGCGATTGGGAAAGCAGCGAGCTCGAGCCCAAATCAAGGAAAAGGTACCTTTTAAGTGTGCGTTGCGGCCATATAAAGCCCGCCCACTTCTTGTGCAGAAACCTTGATGATACGGAAATGCTCGAGCCCGTTGCCCAAGCTAAGAGGCAGACTCCTCCTAGCACATCTATGGTTGCTGAACAACAGCCAATATCAGAGACCGTATCGGCGACAAAATTTGCCACTGGCGGAATAGTTGAGCCTGAGTGCGGGTCCAACTCTGTAACTGTCGTAGCTGGCTCAAAGCCCACAATTGTCCAATCAGTATTTCACCACGAGGTAAACACGATGTACATGTACATTACACTTGACTGTTATATAATTTCGTTTCTTTCAGCCACGTCCAGAGAGATCTCAGTGGCCTTGTGCCTCTCAAGAGCAATTCAAAAAGCAAACTATCACCTGGCCTTGATGTCAGGGTCTCCACACACTCCATGCTGGTCTGTTTTCTGTTTCCCTCTTTCCTGCCCCCCCTCCTCCAACTTTAGATGAGGTTACCACATCCATGTGATAGGCTTTATCTTTACCTGATAGAACCCTATACTTCCACACACACACACACACACACACACACACACACACACTCTGTCTCTCTGTGGCTCCCCCCTCTCTCTCAACCACCCCTAAATTTCATTGAATGAATTTTTAAAACATTCAGTTTTCACGTAAACTCCCGGTGCCAGTACCTCGAGTGTTTGTGAAGCAGTTTATGGCTGTGTCTCCTCACCCTGTCTGTAACAACATGCGAGGGCATGTGACTGTCCCCTGCCCCTTCCTCCTCCTCCTCCCCCCCTGGTGCACCCATGACCGGTGCACGCAGGGCCAGCAGTGCAGCACCACCAACCAAACTGGCCATGGGTGGCGGGTACACCTCCACATCGATCACCAGGTCCGTACCAGGGACCAGCTCTTGTACATTGATGGGGACTGGAGTGTCCTGCAGTACTGCTTCAATGGGCGTGGAGCGGGCCACATACAGCAACAGCACGAGTGCCCAGACCAGGAGGAGGCAGTGGTACACCAGGAGGAGGTACTCGGGCTGGTTCAAGTACAGTCCGACGTAGTGGGCGTGGCTATCGTGGAGGACTGCCAGCATAAAGTTGTGGTTAGAGGCTAGGATCTGCCACCACACGAGGGCCATTGCTGCCTGCTTCTGGCTTGAAGTGAGCAGGTTTGCCCACTGCCTTGTGACTGGCAGGATTTGCATGATCAGCAATGCTGTAGGGAAGGGGGTAAAAAAAAAAAAAGCAGACCCCAGTTCAAAACCGGATCGACTTGAGCGGGTATGCTCGGGCCTGGCTACATGTGCATGTATACTGTTTGATGTCGCACAACTCACTGTTCATAATTTCTTCAACCATCCTAGGCGCAATGAGTGCGTAGGAAAATAACGCACCGTGCCAGCGCGATCCGTTCTCCTCCGCCATATGCTGCCCGTGCCTCCCCAGGCAGTACAATGCCAGCATGCCGAACGCCAGCGGTGGCGCGACGGCAAGGACAACGAAGCGCACTCCGAGTGCTTCGGCCTGTCTTCTCCAGAGGTTCCACCATTCTCCCCTTGTCGATAGCAGGCGCCCGGAGAACTGACAGCATCTAACTACGCAGACAGTGCCAACGACTCCCAGTGTGGCACACACGAATACGTGTAGCCGCGAATCTAAGCTGTCTGAGTACCTAGTGAGCGTAAGGCCAGCTGCCAACAGCACCAGTGCATAAATGACTACTGTAGTGTAGTACGTGCAAAGTCGAACTGCGGCCTGAAAAGATGAGGAATGTCCACCTATAAGGTGGTAGAGAGTACTTGTAACAAAGATATTAGTATATAGTCGAAGTCTAACACTCACTGTACGGTAATAATTCCTCAAATATGACCCGCATGGCTTTGAGGTTATCGTTTCCGGTACGACATAAGTGTGTATTATGTCAAGCGTAACGTACACAATATCATAGTACATACTGAAATTATAACCAAATTCTTTTTAAAGCGCATTAATACCAGCAACATTCCCCATGACCTTGTAATTAAAATAGCATTCTCCAATAAAATGGATGACATCATGAAACTCATCAGTGATCTCCCAAGCTTGGGCAGTTTGCTTGTAGGAAAACCATTGCATGGACCTGTCCAACCACCATGTCATGCACTTGCGTGCAAACATGTACACGAGAGATTGTAGCACACTGCACTAATTATCTTTACAAAAACAACCAGAGTTTGTTGCATTGCTATTTTGGAGGCTGGACATTTGTAGAGGTGATGTCCTAGCGAAGAATTGGTGATAGCTGCAGATTTGTGGCCTTTGATTGAATGACCTGATCTATGCAGGCATTATCCTTGTTTTGTTGTCATGGGGTAAACAAAAGCTCATCTAAGTGCTGGTGATAGGCAACTTCTGTTACACACATATAGATTTTTAAAATGGGGTTTTTTTATGGATCACATGCATCAGTAGTACATACAAACCAGATGAAAACAACAACATGGTTAAACTAGACGGTAACTTTGCCTTTCATAGATAAAATGCACATCATGGTATGCAAGCAATGTGTAGGTATCTGTCACTGTACTTGCCCTAGCTCCACAGCCCCCCTCTCTGTCCTACACTTGTTTCTCTTCCCGTTCATCTGTCAGCACATCTGGCACAGAGAACGTCACCATCTGATGCCTCATAGAACGTCCCCTTCCCGACACAGGTGCCACACTTGCTGCACAAGAAGCACTCAAGGTGATATGGTTGCCTGTTGTACACGGTGTGCTTCCCGACAATGGGGAGTCGGCACGAGGCGCACTTCATTGCAAAGTCTGCCGCACACTGGTGGCAGTATGGCCTTCCCTCCCTCTCCTTCACCTTCCCTCCCGCTTCAAAGGCACACCCACACCCAGCGCACTTGAAGCACTCAGGGTGATAGTTGTTGAAGCCGTGTTGGATGGCCTTGCCCGCAATCGGCTTGCCGCACGCGCCACACCTCTTGCCCACCTTCTCTACGTAGCATCGGGTGCACATGAGGTCGTCGTCGTAATCGTGGAACTGGCCGTCGATGAGCCAGTTGTGGCAGAGGACGCACTTGAAACACTCGGCGTGCCAGCTCCGAGCGTTGTGGCTGAGGAAGGACATGGCCTTGCTGATGCCTTTCTTGCACTTGTAGCACTGGGTCACGGGCTCCATGCACTCGCTGCACACCAGGGTGTCGTTCATTTGGAAGTACTGGCTGTGCTGGAGGTCCTTGCGGCACCTGTTGCACACAAAGCACGTGTCATGCCAGCTCTTGTCCTGGACGGTCACCTTCTTGTGCCTGAGGCCTATGGGCTTGGAGCACTTGTGGCAGAGGACTGCGTACTTTGAGTAGCAGGAGCTGCAGTAGATGCTGTCCTCTTGGGTGTCGTACGGCTTGTCCTGGAGCGGCTCGTCGCACTTGCTGCAGCAGAAGTGTTCCTTGTGCCAGTTCTTGCCTTCGGCGTGTGTGAAGGTGCTTGCAAATATCAGCTGTGAAGAAAGAAAAGGAAAGATAAAGTTTGAATGTGCATGGGGCTGACAGCATTCCATCTAGTTTGATACCAGCATATCTGCCCCCTGCAGTATATTCACACTGATGGGTGTTGCTTATGTATTAACCATGAATTTATGCATTCAATTTGGATCACTGATTACAAAACACTTTGAAGGCGGGCTTTATTGCACCATGCTTGGATGAATTTGGCTAAGTCCAGAGGACCTGGTTATTCCCATGGGAGGGCTGCATACGTAGGACTGTACACTACGTGGGCACACCTCATCGCATCCTGAGCATCGTTTGATATTCAGCTCTCCATGGTGACGCCCACAGTACACCATCTGTTGGTCGCTTGCGAAGTAGATCAGGTCAACTAACAGCTCCTTGCACTCTGCACACTTGAAGCACCGGGGATGCCACGCCTTGTCAGGTCCAAGCCTCTCGGTAACCACACACACCCCTCCCGGTGGTATCTCCATGGAGCATTCTGCACACGTCTGATGGTGATGGAGGGATAACAAACAATCATGCAATGACAGAAATAAAATAAGTCATGCATTAAATATGAAAGCAATTATACTGCGCATGCCAAATATATTACGATTACAACGTAACGTTTGGCTGCCTGGACTGGAGTTATGCACATGCCATAGCCGTGCAGTTATGGGCGCCTTGTACCTTTATTTCTTTTGCTGACGTAGCGCGCACGAGGCCTTTCCCTTCGGACTGGCTGCGTCGCTTGTCGGCAAATTTGATAAATCGACGCTTTTCCAAATCTGTCATCTTGTGACAGGCGCCGCAATCGAAATCATAGTTCGGTAATTGCTTTGTGTACTGCTGTACCCTCCACAACGCCCCCGGAGTCCCCTTGGTGGGTACGTACTCACTGGGAAGGGACTTCATGTAGAGCTCAACCTACAAATGTACAGTGCAGCTATATGGCATCGTTCATTTATTTTACGATCAACGTACTAGGTCGGCGTCCACATCGGTCGGGAACCACTCGTACTTTTGCGCCATCTTGGATTCGCCGCGGCTGTCCTTCAGGGTCAGAGCCTTCACCGCGGTCACGTCGGGGCCGCACCCGATGTGCAAGCTCATGGAGCAATCGCAGGACACGCATTTTTTACTGGGACGAGAGACAGAATGAGGGTGGAATAGGAGGGTACGAATCCTTAATTCTGGCCTACCGCCACAGGTGTGGCATCCAACCGGAACACTGACTCTGGCATTGACGGCAGATCTGTGAGAGTTCGACGCCTTGCATCTTAGAAGCGTACCAGTCAAACTACGCCCTGCTGATATGATTTAATTAACAATGATTATAGCTAGGAGAATAATTTTTAATTACTATCTATACATGCATATGTATTACATGGTAGAACCATATAAAAATGTCTGACACTTGGTCCTCCCCTAGTCCTCAACAGAGAGTCATCGAAAAACAGTTGGCCAGATTGAAAACTGTTATTGGGACAGAAGGAACCGTTGGGTGGTTTTCGGGCGAGGCTTATAGTCGTGGCCTTATCGACAGCCATGTACACAAGGTAAGCAGTGAAATCGGTCACAGTGCAGTAGCCAAAGCCGGCGAATTGTGGGACGCTATTTTGAATAGAATGAAAACGGGCGACAGCAAAAACACATTTCAATCGATTCTCGACATATTTGAACAGGAGTTGTCCACACGATATGTCGTTGAGCAATTGAACGTCGCGTTAAGCTTGGAGATTCACAGTAAGCCTGCGTCTATAAGATCGAACGGTGCAATGACGAACAGCGTCCCTGACAAATACGATTTGAACGCATCTACTCGCTCGTTTTACCAAGATCCAGAAGCGTTACCAAAGAATACGGTTGACAATAGCCAAGCATTTCAACACGACGAGAATGGCACTGGCTCTAAGTCTAGTATACAAGAAGAGCAGTCTTCAGCTTCTGCCCAACTCGTGACCCCACAAGAAGCTCAGGTATCCTACGATAAC
Source organism: Spongilla lacustris (assembly GCA_949361645.1). Classification (NCBI taxonomy): domain Eukaryota; kingdom Metazoa; phylum Porifera; class Demospongiae; order Spongillida; family Spongillidae; genus Spongilla; species Spongilla lacustris. Next base: position 6,717,138 of record OX442421.1, on the reverse strand, counting down.
TTTGACAGAGCTATTGAACATATAAAACTTGCCCAAATTGTGGCTGCTGAGGAGATGAGGGAGCTGAAATCCAAGTACAATGAAAAGTGCAATGAGGTTCAGAAACTGACATGTGAGCTTAAGCAATCTGAGCAAGAGAAGCAGGATTTGTGCAAAAAGATCTGCCAACTTGAAACTGAAGCCAAGGTGTACAAAAGAAAGGTTGATCACTTAGAGACTCAAGTAGGTGACCTCAAGTCAAGGGTGAAAACTCTAGAAGAGTCTATCAAGGACAAGGAGGTGGAGAAGGAAAGGCTCTTAAAGGAAAAGGCTATGATGGAAACTGAGCTAGTGAAGAAAGATCTTGAGTTAAGCCGAAGTGAGTTAGAAAAGGAGAGACTGAAAAGAGAACTAGCGGAGAACCAAAGCAGGATAGCTGTGTTCCAGGCAGGAGAGGAAGTAGAAAAAATTCGCAAGCAAAGTTTTAGTGAAATTCAATCCCTTCAGAGACAGTTCAGTCAGCAGAGCTTGTCTAAAGACGAAGAAGTAAAAACTAAGGATTTAGAAATTCAATCTCTTCGAGAAGAATTGCAGGTTCTAAAGAGTCAATCTCACTGACTGTCTGAATTCGTTTCAAGTTATATGTGCTTCACTGTATGCTTTACTGTACATTTTAAAACTCAATCACTCTGACCATTATATAATAATTATTAAGTGACCATGCATGCATGCAACTGTAGCGGAAAACTGAAAATTCATCCAACAGAGAATATTGTATACATCTAGAACACCCAATTCCAATGGAAAATTATGTTAGTTAAGGATGTTAGAGTGTAGCTGGCTAGCCAGGCAGTTGCTTTGTTATATATAGTTCCCTTTTATATTTCTCATAATAATATCATTTTAAGTCAGATGTACTGATTGTAACTTGAATTATGAAAACAATTTAGATCTGATGCCATTTGTATGTTAGGTGTTTACAAGCATGCACACAGTGACTCAGCACTGCCAGTTTGATCTGGCTAAGGATGGCTCCTTCATTAGGATTATCCTTGAACTGTTTTCAGGATTCAATACCAGAAGGTCACCTGACAAGGATTTCAAAGTATTATCCAATGTCCTTATTCTCTGTCTACTCAGCGAGTCTGACAAATCTTGGGCCATCAGCCTCATCTATATCTTAAGTTCTGAAATCTGCAGTTGTGCATGCTCCAAGAATGACGAATTATCGGTGATAATTATGTATAAAAAAAACAAGCTCTACATGTGAGCCTGAGGTCTGATCAAGCATGCATATGTAGCAGAGCTGATAGAAGACTAATTCAACTAAAGTCAGCAATGGATGCAGAAAGCAGGTGTGCCTTGTCTGCTGCGGAAACACTGTCATACAACTCACTGAACTGATGCTCCTCTATTTTGCCTTCTGAGAGCACACAGTAATTTTAATGTTTTATAAGTGATAGTAATATGAAAGCCAGCTGCATTTGATCTTACTGTTACTAAGTACCTCACCGCTAAACCCTTCTATCTTGTCTGAAGTGGGAGTGTTAGTTGCAAGCATTATTTTAATGACCCAAAGTGCTCAGAGTTGGGCTGGAAATGCACACCACGAGCAGTGGAGACCTATGGCTGCTGGGGTGCTGTGGCCAGGGAAACACTATCGTGTCTAAAACTGTTGCCCCTCGTCTGGCCATACCCATAAGGTGCACCAAGTCCAAGGCCACTGCTTCCATTTATGGCAGACTCAGACTCACTTTGGTGAGGTCCTGTGCAAGAGCTCTGCTATCAAAGTTACGATTCTATCGCTTCTCTTTCTGCGAAAAGGATGCGATTCCAAGAACGTACGACCGTCGACCGAAGCCAAACATGCTGCTGGAAAAATGCTACAGCAGGGTAATCGGCTTGGAAAGCTACCAAACCCAATAGGTACGTTCGAATTGGACTGAGTGCATGATACAATAAGTATTTGGGCTAGATGTACGTCAGTTGACCCTTGTTGTATCCACATGACTGAGAGGTCACATGCATACCTTGTACACGTATACAAATGTCATGTAGATCTATACATACACGTTCGTGTGGCATCATCAAAAAACCTTTCTATTCTTTACATTGATGTATGGCTATACAAGACTCTACAACTTATGACGCTAGGGCTATTCTATGTGAACTATAGCAGTAGAGGTCAGAATTCATTGTGTACTTAGGAAAACTGTGCCCTGTTATCAATAAAAAAGGTCTTTCCAGGTCAATTAACAGTTCTATACGGCTTCTGTTTATCAAGTACCTCATACATGATTTTGTGCGTAATTGTAATTTCATTGCATGTGTTCATTTTCTGTACCTTTTAGCTTCTCCCTGTATGACCCAAAAAAAAAACCATACTGAGGGAATATAAAGGTAGCTTCAAAAAGGCTATTGTAAGGAATAGTATACTGTTATATGGGCTAAATGATGCCTTTTGCAATCCCACCGGACCCATGGTAGCACAAAAGGTCAGCTGTTTGTGAAGTTAGTGCAGGTGCATTGCTTAACAAGGCACTGAGCATGCATAGAAAAAATAGATGAATTTCTACATGATATTGATGCAATCAACCTTTCTTTTGTGATGCCTCTTACAACCAAATAGGGAAGCTTGGTACTCTAATGGTACATGTAGGTGTGTGTAATGGCGGATGAGATACCTACATACATGCACCCTTATGTACCATACTCCTCCCCTTACCTACTACTACCCGTACCCCTTCCAATACCTACCACTACCCCTACTACTACCCCTACTCCTCCCCTTACCTACTACCATGGGCGCCCCTAGCATTTCTGGAAGGGTGGGGCCAGGATAGGGTAAGGGGGCGTCATTTGACAGCCAAATATTACAATAGGGGTGTTGTCCGCTTTCGGCCGATTCAGTCGGGGGGGGGGGGGGGGGGGGGGGGGGGGGGTGCACATGTTGCTAGTAATACTGAATACTTTAATATTGTATTAAAAGTGGGGGGCCCCTTGGTGATGCCCATGACCTACTACCCCTATTCCTCCCCTTACCTACTACATGTACATATATACCCCTACTCCTCCCCTTACCTACCTACTATTCCCCTGGTACATGGAGTGAGGTGACCTCAATGGTCACGTATATGATGATGACGAATTCACTGATACACTACTGCCAGAGTATGAAACATATATACATGGATACTGTTTACAAGTTGAGTTGACACAGATCACTTTAATTTACAGAACACTGTAATAAAGGAAGAGATGGTGGACACACCTGTTGCTGTCATATCAAGAGAGTTGGAGAGAGTAAAAGTTTCACTGGTATTACTACCAATACAACATTGTTTATGTACTGAACAATATGTATCATCCATGGCTGAGTTATTTCTGGTTATGACATGTAGATATACATGTAAATGACATATATACCAAGTTCAGATTGTAGCTAAGTGATCAGTGTTTCTCTATGGTATCATAATTGTAACGTCAGAGGCTCTTATTTAATGGTTCTTTTTGCCTTTTAAAATGCAAAGTACTCTCTTTCCATTATTGGGGTATATAAGATTATGAGTGATGAAATGTCTGTTGCTAAGTGAATATATTTAGATGTATCGTGACTGTTGAAAGCATTCGGTTATGAATAAAAAGCAATGAAACAAGTAAATAAAAACATTCTCTATGAGAAAGTTGGTGGTATATAGGATTTGAAGGCAATAGTGGTGTAAAAAGCAGGGAAATAAGGGTTGAACGATAAGGAAAAACGAAATAGTCCTATATTTAGCACATGCATGAATAATGTATTGTCCTACAATGTGTGCCAGGCTAAATATAGGACTATTTCGTTTTACCTTATCGTTCAACCCTTATTTCCCTGCTTTTTACACCACTATTGCCTTCAAATCCTATATACCACCAACTTTCTCATAGAGAATGTTTTTATTTACTTGTAACCGAGCTTGTAACATTATAAAATAATCGTGGTATAACATTTGAATTGCTGTATCTGCCGAACAATAAAGGCTATCGACTTCCTATTTTCACTGGCAGCACTTCATACTACACCATTGCCCTAGGGTTAAATACATTTTTGTGTCTTGCACTTGCTCAGTACCATCATTGCAACGTTCGATACCCCACCAGGTTCAAACCCTACCCCACCAGGTTCAAACCCAACATAACTTTCTGTAGGAGTAATTAAATCGCTTCAAATTCGGTTTGTAGGTAGAGAGGTCCTATATCTATCGATTTGTTCTGTTCGTTAATTTTTATGCCATCCGTTACGGAGATATAGTTGAACAAACTACGTGCACTTTTTCCCGCTCGATACGCGGCAATGATATAATCACCACCTCCCATACTTTGAGCGGGACGCGATATGCCCAAATCATCGGCGCGAATCGAGCGGGAAAATGTGCACGTAGGTAGTTTGTTCAACTATACATATCTCCGTAATGGATGGCATAAAAATTAACGAACAGAACAAATCGATAGATAAAGGACCTCTCTACCTACAAACCGAATTTGAAGCGATTGATTACTCCTACAGAAAGTTATGTTGGGTTTGGACCTGGTGGGGTTCCAATGTTGCAATGCTGGCACGGAGCAAGTGCAAGACACCAAAATGTATTTTACCATAGAGCCAAGGTGTAGTACGTAGTTATGAAAATAGGAAGTCGATAGCCTATACCGTTCGGAGGATCTAGCGATTCAAACGTTCTAACACGATTATTTTATAACGGTATAAAACATAGGAAGTTTTCTCGGAAACTGTCCCATATAGTATTATTATACAATCAGCTGGTAATGGTTAAAATTTACAAACTACAGATACAGAAACTGAGTCTGAGATACATAACATGCAGTGATGCAAACAGCGCGCTTGCTATCGAAATACTTGTAATTAACCATTTATTGTGCTTCAGCATGACACACGCCTCCAAATGTTGAGGGAGAAGGTTCCATCTCTGGCGCTGTTGAATCAGCTTAGCTCGCGAAAACACCCGCTCGGATGGAGCTGAAGTATGAATTTTTAATAAATTGTTTAATAATATCATGATGTTTTGTGGTTAGCCATAATTTATAAATTGATAATAACATCAAATTATACGACCTGGCAGGCCGGCCTGGCAGGCCGGGGCTGTCAGGCCGGCCGGTCACAGGCCGGACCCCGGCCTGACTTTCGGCAACCCTGTACGAGACTCAACCATAGATCTACAGCTCTAATATCTATGCCTCAACTCTCTGTGAACTGAACAGTGGCTGTGCCTTTATATTAGCCTAGGGAAAACTAAATGATCATACCCCACCCCACCCCACCCTCCCACTCCCACCCCCACCCCCCCGGACAGGGCAATTTCGCTGTGATTTTTTCGCTCCTCAGTAAGCAGGCATTGGCGATGGCGGTGCAGGAAGCGGTGCCAATCCTGGCGTTAAATCACGTCGGCCAGCGAATGCCCCCGTGATATGGTCCCCGTGCAATCCTAACAGTAACACCACTGGATCAGCTAAGATCGTAAACACTGAAATTGACTGAATATCAAAATTTAAAATTATGTATGCGTGTTGTTTACATGAGTGCGTATATGCGTGTGTTCATATGTATGTGACGTGTGTGTGTGTGTGTGTGTGTGTGTGTGTGTGTGTGTGTGTGTGTGTGTGTGTGTGTGTGTGTGTGTGTGTGTGTGTGTGTGTGTGTGTGTGTGTGTGTGTGTGTGTGTGTGTGTGTGTGTGTGTGTGTGTGTGTGTGTGTGTGTGTGTGTGTGTGTGTGTGTGTGTGTGTGTGTGTGTGTGTGTGTGTGTGATCTAGCTGAGCAATATGTTATTTGAGGGAGATTATTAACATACATGCATGCGTTGTAAGCAGTAAAGTGATGGAGGGGGTGTAAAATTAAGAATACCAGTAAAGGTAGCCCATGGCTTCTTTTAGCATTAGCTATTCGTTGTATACAGTGAAATGATTCGCAGTAGTAAGTTGTGGGCGTGTCAAAAAAGGGTATGGTTTTGCTGGTTATAGAATTTTGTAGCGCATTGAATGGGTTCCATGAAATACATATGAAGGCATTAAGGACACCTAGTTGCATTACTCACTTAAGTATGAGGGCAATCAGACGATGCGCAGGGTGTTGTCTCGAAGCCTCCACGAACGGCTTCATATGGTTTAAGGTACGCGATTATCGTGAAAGCTAATAGCTTTTATGACAGTGGGACGTCATACTTATTTGCCTTAATGTTACAAAGATATGTTTTTCACTTTTTTTAACGTAGGTAGAGAGTGTTAACGAGGTGTTCTATATAAAACGCACCTTATCGTTGCCGTGGGTTCTTTAGCTAGATTATTTTCAGACTCTGCTGCTTATGTAGTAAAAGCGCCTTGCATATCTCGAGATTCTGATTTAGCGCAGTGCATTATCAATCAAACCAATTTAATCAAAATTTGTCATAGGAACATGCAATGTGAGCTTATTATTCGTATTTTAATACTATGTTTATGAAATTCTATATTTTTATTCAACACTTCTGTGTGTACTTGCATGGATAATGAAGACTGTTGCTGATGATTTGAAAAGAATTTTTTTTTACCATTTTAAGAATTACATTTAATGAACGTAACTAACTGTAAGCACCCATGATACGAAAGGGGCTTGGTGTTTTTACATCCACACTAACATAGCATCCCAACGTTTAGAAAATACAAGAAGTATCATATAATTATTGAGCACTCTGCTGGAAGCAGTCTCAACACTACACCTGATGTGTTGCGGTGGGCAATACGTCATAATGTCAAAATTTTACAAGGTGTTGGGCTGAAGTACAGGTGTTTCTCAATGAGCAGTTTATAGTGTCTGTTGACACAGCTGAAAATGTAGCTGTTCCTCTACCAGTTTTGAATACAGAGCTGGATAAATGTAATGTGCAATCCACCTTATGTTAAGAACTGATGAAGCTTAAAATTAATAAAACAGCTAAATTAAGAAATTCATAAGTAGCACATACCAGCAGTTTATTGTAAATATAAAAAGTTACTATCTGTACACAAGGGATGTAAGATAACACAAAGGAGATTTGCAAAACAAAATCACTGATTTGGTTCAAAACATAGAATTACATGTAAGTAATGAAGAATTGCTACATCGATTATCAGGCTCAAATATCATCATGACCAGAGATAGCAAGACATATAGCACTGCTTGCTGCAAGGCTATTTACTATTGCCTCCAATATGGAGCACCATAACACATGTGTGTAATGTGATTAGCGCAATACTTTTTGAATTGGTGGGTACAACTATTGATAGTCTTCCTCATAGTAGTACAGTATATCAATGTGTAAATTAGGGATCATCAGTGATATTCAGGTAAGTGAAGTAATGTATGCAAATAAAAATCTCACTCTTTCATGGGACTTAACAACAGTTGATGCATGGGACATCAGTGACCTCCATATCAGTGTGCACACTGTGCCAGTAACTTCGTATGTACTGCAATTAGGTGCTATAGCCTCTGGTCAAACAGAAGACTATGTTTCACATATAGCTTGACTCATATGATTTCTGTATTCAGTTGCAGAATTCATTTTTATATGTAAGGTCAACAATACTTAACCATTTCAAAAATACCTTAACCGGCAGAGTTGCTGAGCAAAAACAAAATATTCTGCATCATAGACACATTATTTCAGTGAAAAGTACTGGTAAAGTTCCCAAAGCCACCAACTGTTACTGGACACAGGAAGACATCGAGGAAGAAGGGGAAGATGAAAAAATATGCATATTACAGCTGTATTACTGGAAATATTTATTTTTGTTGATTTTCCTGACATGTGAAATGCCTTTTTCATTGAATGGTAAAATTTTGTTTCCGAGAACATGATATACATGTATATACATTTGGCTATATGTTTCTATATCGCTACCATGAGCAGCCTGCATATTTGGCATGATTTTATGCATACTAAATATCGGCTGTAGTACCTTCTAAAAAGGATTTTTATATGCAGGTATGTGTGGCAGTTACTCCTTATATATTTGGCTGCAGTAGCATATTTGGTACGATCAATGTAGCGAATATAAGTTAAACCGGCACAGTTTTTTTTTTGCGCGGTCATTCAATTCCATACATTCAAAAGTACCGCTTTATGCTGCCGTATTGACCGAATGAAAAAAGATGATATGATAAGTAATATACCGTTGGAATGCACATTTTTTACTCTTTTTAGAACCATGCGAATTGTTGCAAAAATATCAATTTGAAAAAAATATCCAAGTACCTAACATGTAAGCAACACGCATACATAATTTTAAATTTTAATATTCAGTCAATTTCAGTGTTTACGATCTTAGCTGATCCAGTGGTGTTACTGTTAGGATTGCACGGGGACCATATCACGGGGGCATTCGCTGGCCGACGTGATTTAACGCCAGGATTATTGGCGCCGCTTCCTGCACCGCCATCGCCAATGCCTGCTTACTGAGGAGCGACACAATCACAGCGAAATTGCCCTGTCCGGGGGGGTGGGGGTGGGAGTGGGGTAGAGGGTGGGGTGAGGGGTGGGGTGGGGTGGGGTATGATCATTTAGTTTTCCCTAGGCTAATATAAAGGCACAGCCACTGTTCAGTTCACAGAGAGTTGAGGCATAGATATTAGAGCTGTAGATCTATGGTTGAGTCTCGTATCCAGACCCTAGGTTTCCAACAGCTGCGGAAGGTTACATCGCCGCTATGTTGAAAACCGGGTCTGGGTACGAGACTACTGGAAAAAGTATTCTAGAGACACACCTCCCTTTGTTTCGGGCGTGGATCCATGTCGTGTTCCAGGAACGACCGCGCATTAGTTCCAGTTCCAAGCCATTTTTCATTTTTCGTTTTTCAATTTTTTTGGAATACGATTTGATGGTTATTTGGTTAATTCATTTTTACGACAGGATGAAATAACAGCTATTATGTAGCGAATTTTATCAACTGGAATATTAAATCCAACCCTATTTGCGGTCAATATTTTATTTTCCTATAATAGAAAAACTAATAAATGAAATGGCGGAAATATACACGGACCGTTAGTGAATAGCGGCACATCATTGCGTGTGCATGCCAACGTAATGGTGTTAAGTACTAGAGTCTAGTTGGGAATACATACAAAATTCGCAGAGGCTGATTTTGCTAGACTTATAACATCAATAGCTTTATGAATTATGATTAGTCATGATATATTCAGTTCCTTTTCTCTTGAACTTAGATGCAATGTTCATCCTCTAGATAGTATATCAACTGATATCAGAGGTGCTTTTAAAAAATATGATAAAGAACACAACATAGAAAGCAGCACATTTGGTAGTGACTGTAGGGTTGGTAATTTAATATATGGTCTAACAAAGATGCGATATAAGCAAGGCAAGGGTGATCCTGCAGGATTCAAGCATTTTCTTCACCAAGAAAATATAAAGCCTGGTGTGATTGTGCGATATGTATAAGTAATAGATATCATGTTCTGTTGAAATATTTTTCCAATTGAAAGATAAATTATTAAATTACCTGCAAAATATATGCCTCAATAATACCACTCTGAGAACATCTCTTGTAAAGGACTTACAATATAATGGCATACTTATTCAGCTTAGAGTACTTGGATTAATTGGAAAGGTAATAACAGGACCTTGGATGAAGAGATTTTATTATGAAGGTAAAAGTAATTTAGAAGTGGTTTCCATCCTTGTTAATAGATTGCAACAACTTGTTGATATTTTTAACCACATCTGAGGATTTGTTTGCAGAGAAATTGAATGAGAATGATGAAACTCTGAAGTGCTTGCAGAGTGAGATTCCATCTCTTGAAAAGGAGCAATTCAACATCTTAATGACTATGGCATTACAATGTGTTCCTGATGTTCTGCAAAGACAGCTTCAGCCGTATCTAACTGGTACATTATCGAACCCTTCTCAAGAAATCTATCCAGAAGTCAAGGTGCTCCAATCCACAACATGCATTCAGAGCAAACCCTTGCTCTAACAGACCATCAAATACGACATGCGAGAAATGCAACCATTGGTTTTGTTGACGGCAAAGTAAAATCTAAAAGAAACAGAACTCTACAGTGGTTAGAAGAAAAGGATAAACATAGTCAAGAAAAACTGATCTCATTTGCGATAGGGAGAGCTAGATATGCTCGACAGCAGCAGAAAGCTACAGTAATGATAATCTAAGGTTAGAAATAGAACATGCAAGGCTTATGCATAAGCAACAGAAGTGTGATAAAACATCATAGCCTGAGAAGAACTTTAGAGATGTAATGTTTAAAAAATGTAATGTAAATGAAACTTTTCCTGACCTTGAGCCTGGGATAGCAGAAGTAGTCACACATTAGATAAAGTGTTAGCTGATATTGACATCATATTGTGCCCGATGACCTAGTATACATTGATATTATAGTGTAGCGGAAATTCCAGTAAGTATTTATTTTCATTCCACAAACGTGTATTCTGTGTATAATTCTATAATTTAATGTTCTGATTTGAAAGTTTCGAATTAAAATGTTAAAAGACTATAAAGATATGATAATTTGAAGATCGGCGTCATAGCGATCACAGTTTTTCTGATTTTACCGCATTGGTCGCTATACATTCACTTTTCGGCACTTAACGATCCGTTTCTCCAGTTAGGAAAAAGCTACAGAAAACATAAAAGCAGTTTTGTAAACCATAAAATATGCTCTTTACACTGGTTCATGTAGTTATGCGTGAACGTAAGTTTGAATTTTTTTTGTCAAGTACCTACCATAGGGCCGGCTCCATTAAAAGGAATTTAGGAGGTCGCTACGAGTACATTAAGTGCCTTATTAATAGACATTTACAACTGTATATATATATAATATAATAATAATTATCATAGGCGGCCGGAGGGGGGGGGCCCAGGGGGCCTTGGGCCCCCCCCCCCCCCCCCCCCCCCTCCCCAGGCTATGGCGCCTCCTTCCCCCCACCTCCAATCCCTAAAACTAATGTCAATTACTGCAATCCAAAGAGACTACAACATGCGGAGCATAATTTAGCTTCTAGCGCTCGCTCGTTAGCAACAATCCAGAGTCAAACGGTTACGCGCGTATACGAAGTATCGTAAGCCACGCCCCTTTTTGGCGCCCCTCGTGTGTTTGGCCCCTCCCCTCGGTAGATGCTGGGGCCGCCTCTGATTATATAACATTATACAGATTTTTATTTCGGTGGGCCAAAGTTGCCTTTCCAGGAAAAAAAAAAAGAAGTCTATAGCGAGAAAAAGAAGTCTATAGCTCGGTCTACAGCCATATATTACCCTCTCAGCTCTACTTCCATCCACGTTTTCTACTTCTGCCTTTACAAGGCATGTGGTCTAAAGGACTAATAGGTTTTATTTAAAACTTCAAATTTCGCTTTATGATTGTATTGATTGTAAAACACTGAATAAATCAAGAACCAGCAAACTATAGCAGAGTGACATTATGTGCACCATGTGAATATAATACATCAACCAGTTTTCCTACTGCACTTAAGTCAGCCCAGCTGGTACTCACACCTCACAGATTTACTGAAAGTCAGTTAACTACAAGCCATGGTTTGGGAGGAGGAAGGACATCAATTTGTACTCTGAAGTAGAGGCAGTCATCCATCAGATACTGCTGCTGCTGTCCCATCTTCTCATGGAGGCCTAGTTGGTCAAGAGCAATGAACTGATGATAACCACGCCCAGAAGATGTATCCAGTGCAGTTGTTCTAGCAGAGGCTTTCTTACCTGTGGCTACTACCCTGCTATTGTGCTGATCCATTTCATCTTTAGAATAAGTGAATTTTATAGTATGATGGTCGCTATCCATGAGCTGGTTAAGGAGGGTAATAGCACACTTGTACCGCAATGGCCATATAAGGTTATCATCATGATCTCCCTTCATTGGGTACAGGTACACAGACATATGTGTACCTTCTCCCTCAGCATTTCCATTGGCATTGACTTTAAGACACATTTTATATCCATGGGGATGGGTATAAAACCCAGGGCTATACCAAGCCGTATTGTTCACTCTGTGCTGCTCAAATGAAGACATCTTAAGCACAACATGTTCCTCACTGGGTTTCAGATCTGTTATTTTTCTCATCATACAAAATAATTTATCTATCTCTTCAACTTTTTCCTCTTTCAGTTGTTTTATTTCTTCAAGTTGTTTACGATGTTGTAATTCCACTTGTGTTACCATTTTTTCAACATTTTTGTCACTGTGTTGTTTTAGTTGCAGCATATCTTCTACATGTTGCTGACGTTGATCTTTCTGTTGCGTCATTATTTCTTCAATATGTTTCTGATTTTGTTCTATTAGTTGCATTATTAGGTCTTCTCCTTGTTTCTTTAGCTTCATCATGGCTAAGTCAAGATGAAAGCCACTGGAAGAGGCTTTGTGATCTGCCATCTGATGCCTTGGTGAGGTGAACGTACATCCTATGTTCATATACACACAAGCAATTGTTTCAAACTGGCACTCGGAACAATGGGAAGCCGTGTCTTTTCTTTTTATAGCTGCCCCACATCCACTGTTGGGACAGGGCACCATGACCTCAGGACACACTGAGTGGTGGGAAGTGATATCTCTTCTTTTTATATTGGCCCCACATCCACTGTTAGGACAGGGTACTATGGCGTCTGGACACACATCAAGATGGCTGCTGATAATCTCCTTGTATGTCCCCACTTCCTTGCAATGCACACAGGTGTACTGTCGAAGGGGACATACTTCAGTGTAATGGTGGTGGAGCTTATCACGAACTGAGTGATCTCCACAGCCATTACCACAGGGCATCAAAACATACCCACATGTGTTTAGATGTTCGTCAAGCAATCGCAGCTCATTAACCCAGGGGCAGTCAGCAGAGGTGGTACATTTCACTTTCAGACTTCTCACCCTTCGTGAAATATTGCGATCAGGAAAAGCATCCAGTGGTTGGCGACATGTGGGACATGTCCCAGCAGTGCTCCTCTGTTTATCATAGCATGACTTGCAGTACAGCTTGGCACACTCACACCTTGTCTGCTGGGGGTCTCGAGCAGGAAGAAGACAGGTTGCACAGTAGTCATCAGGGTGAGGGGCATCAATAAAGTCGTATTCATAGCCTCCTGCCCTGTGAGATAGTGATTAATACAGAATTCCATGCAGAGTAGGAAACAGCAATATTAAGTTTATGACACGCACAAACAGAAAGACATGCAGGTCTGCAGATACTGGTTCCCATCGGCCCATCCAAACTAGGGTGTGTAACCTTTTTCATAAATCAAAATCGATTATTTCGACTATGAAAAAAAGTCCAATCGATTTTTCAGGCTTATAGCAACTTGCAAATCGGTTATTAGAAAATTAAATCGATTTTGGCGATTAATGCACTATTAATTTGCCAACGATTACCGAGGTTTTTCCAGATTTTTCCGATATTTGATAAATCACAGTTTCTCAAGTCTATACACGTATACCCAGTTTTATTACGTGCTTTAAATCATTAAAGCAACAGTTTAAAATATACGTTCCTATATGATAGTATCCACGTGCATGGACTGGGAATGAGGTACATTACGCCGCACCCACTAGTGGGAATTATAGGTGTTTTAAATCAGCAGACCTGCCAAGCTTGCTTTGATAGCTTGCTTGAGTTTGGCCGTGATTTTGCGGGAGATTGAGCAATTTTAGGGTTGTCGTGCGTGAGCACCAAATATGATAAACTTTCCACTTTGGAATTAACAGCCGCGCGCTACTCTAGCACAGGTGATAACAAAAAGTCCTGTTACTTTCAAAAATACGTCCATCAAGAATGTCTAATATGTTCCTTTCAGGTACAAAATGCCTGAAACGCGTATAATTCCCATCCGTCGCCATTGACAGTCAAACAGCATGCCCCTCAATTAATAGATACTGAGCAGATGCCAGAACCAGCTACAAACCCACCGCCCCACGCACATGACAAATTAAAGCCGCCAATCAATTGCAAGACATGTACGATATTCAGAATGTCATGGCCGAACGTCTGTAAAAGAGCCAGTATTTGAATTTAACACCTGTCACCTGTGCCAAAGAGTACGTAGCGCGTTTGATTAACGCACATGTACTATAATGCAGAGATCGAGCGCGAACGTATTAAAAATACCGTGCCCACTGTGCGTGTACTGCGTATTTTGAGGGAGGGCACCAACTTCAGCCGGGTCCCCAGACTATGTCGTTAGTAATAAGCCTTTGTAATACTGCAAGCGGGAAAAGCATGCAAAGGGATGCATATAAAAAGGGGTAATCAATTTCTCACCGATTTCTGCATATGAAGGAAACGAATATCAACTAATCGCGACTACTAAAAACAGAATCGGTTATTTCGACTAAAGGAAATTCTAAAATCGGTAACCTGCTATTCTATTAAATGCATAGTCGACCGAATAGGTAATCGCGAATAATCGATTAACCTACAAAACCTGGAAATCGGTTACACACCCTAATCCAAACATCACCTAACAATCATGAATGTGACACATTTTAGATGAGGTATACAAAAGATTGCGTGTCCTCTGTGGCCACTTTCTGACTAATGTCACATGCAATCCGTAATGCGTGGTTTGAAGTAAGGATTATATTTGATGGTACTGGTGGTAGAGCTAATTGAAGTTTGATAAGGCTATGGTATGCGGAAACTGACAGGCCAAAAAGGCATTGTGGGTAGAACATGCTTCCTGCAAGTGCACAATTTTTGGTGCAACTAACGTACCATGTGCCCACCCTAATGCTGTTTTCGATTGTATCGTATATGTACAAAAAACAATTCAGCACTGTTTCTCTTATTTGGATTACGTGAGTCTTTGTCTACAAAAGGCGACAATTGGACATGCTGTCAGCATACAAGAAGTATTTGGACACGTTGGACCTGTTATTGTCTATGAAGTCTATCCTATGACGGTACCCATGACTGTGCATTTTACAACGGCATAAATATTCTATTGTTGTACGCGTAGAATCATCAGCCACTAAATGGGGGAAATCTCTAAATGTAGCTCAGCGTTTCACATGCTAGAAATAAATAAAAAAAGATATATAAAAAACTTTCTCTCTGAGAAAGTTAATGGTATATAGGAATTGAAGGCAATAGTGGTGTAAAAAGGAAGGGAGCAAGGGATTCAAGATACAATATAACACTTAGTGAGAATGGCAGTACATTTATGTTGTTAAATATAGCATTCCCTTGTTCCTCTCCTTTTTACACCTGCACCATTGCCTTCAAATCCTATATACCACTAACCTTCTCAGAGCCGGAGAATTTTTATATATCTAGAGTTTCATTCATATATTATAGTACATAGGTGATAGGTTTGTATGACAAAATCTAGCTGTTGTAATGTCACTGGTAATGCCTAGCAACATATTGTTTACAGTTCTGCAGCTGTTCTACTGAGATCAAACCGTGCGTGCCACGCTTTATGCACTGCCTTGCTCACAGCTCGGTTCAATTCAACATTTGCATGCTGTTAAAAGCAGACCACTTCACTACTATTAGCATCCTGCATTGTTCTGCATGGCAGTATGCACAGTCTTCATACGTTCTAACAATGATTTTACACTGATACGGTTATGTGTGATAGGTACTTCAATCGATATAGTGAATCTTCAAAAAAGATGTTCTTCAATTCTAAAGCCACTGGTATAATTTGCGCTCTTTAAAACCGTTCCTATCCCCAGTTATAGACAAAAATTGGTCTGGGAACGGGAACAGTACGAGCTTTTTTGTTGCTTTAAAGCAGAAGGCCTGGCGACTTGAACAAAACATAATCGTCGTTCCCATCCGGTTCGATAGCAACGAAAAGGAGTCTCGTTACGCGGGTAACGTTTAAAAAAATGACATTCATGATATGGTCACATATGGCTATATATGGAACCACGTGGCTAGGCTCTCACCAAAAAAAATTCCCCGTTCAATGTCTGCATCGATTTATTACGTCGCAGCATTGGGGTTACAGTTAAATGAACGGAGAAGGAATCAGAATCGATATATACCTAGGTTGAACACGCAAACTTGATAATTTCAAGGCAGCACATTCATTGCACCCAATATTCTTGTACATCTTAGTTTATAATCGGCTACAATCACCTCTAGCAACTCACTGACTTTTCCTCATCTGTTGTTCTGCTTGAGAAGTTGTAAGAGGCCATTTTACTAGTCCGTCCCCAGACCCAATACTGACCTGTCATGCATAATTTATTATAAGCATACATAAACTGATTCGACTACGTGTATCTGAGCTTCTTATAATTGTAAAATGAATAGCTACATACAACACTCAAGGGCGGATCGGGGGGGGGGGGGGGGGGGGGGGGGGGGGGCGTCTAAGGCAGCGGCGTAGGAAGGAGTTTAAAAGTCGGGGGGGGGGGGGGGGGGGGGGGGGCAAACTTTGATGGTCATCGTGGGGAGGGACGGAGGGTGCGGAAGAGGGGTACCCCTCCCGTCAAGCCAGCTAGGGGAGTGCTGTAAGCTCCCCCACGGGGGTCTGGGGCTGTGCCCCAGAAGCCAACGCTTTTTGCATGCACGTTACACAACTACACTAGAATTAGTGAAATTAAACCCCCACCTTTAACAGTGGGGGATGACAGTTACCCCCCCCCCCCCCCCCCCCCCCCCTTGCCCCTTTCCACTCTTTTTCGTACTTGTGAAAATGAATCAACGCGTGATCGCATTGACGCAATCACGTTCGCATGTACGAAAACAATGACCATGAGATTTCATAGCTGAACCACAACCCGTGCCACAAAAAGCAGTGGAGACTAGCGCGAATATGATGATTCACGGAATTGATGTCAACATCAATGAGAATGCAAAAGTCGTTTGGGAGATTATGAACAAGTTCACCTTTTATTCAAATTTCGCAACTTGGGCTCATTGAAGGTTTGAACCCATCAAAATACAACTACAGTTTTGGTATCAAAAGAAACCTTGTTTATCTTGAGTAGTACTGTAAATTTCAGTGTTCTGTGAAAAAAAATTCTGCCTCTTTATCTTCTGTATAACCCAAACAAAAAAATGCATGCATGTAATACTTTTTGCAGGAGGAGCATATATAATAGGTTTGGGAGTGGGCGTACTGCACTGAAGGAAGCAGAGTTAATAGTGCTTTAGTGCATCTGTTAAAGAGTGTGCGTAATTCAATACTGAGTATTATAATTGTGTATTCCATTAAACACACTACAGTAAGCACTATTATTTACAATTAACCTAGGGTGACCCTGCTTAGCAAGGTCCTTGCATCGGCTCTGATCAGTGTCAAGTTTATCTTGCTATATATGCTACACAATGTTTGTGACTTTGGTGAATGCAATTCTCAATAATATTATAATATAGCCCGGTCTTAGTAGTTCTGGTTTCTGCAATGTTGACCACTTGTTTGACATTTCCCAAGGCAGAATATACATTACATGTATTCTATCCTAATTACTGAATAATTACATGATTTATTCCAATGCAAAATAAATTATCAAGGGGTCAATTAAAAAAGGAGGTTGTTATAGCAGTGCGGCACCGCCAAACAAACTGGCCATGGGTGGCGGCTACACCTCCACATCCGATGTGCAAGCTCATGGAGCAATCGCAGGACACGCATTTTTTACTGGGACGAGAGACAGAATGAGGGTGGAATAGGAGGGTACGAATCCTTAATTCTGGCCTACCGCCACAGGTGTGGCATCCAACCGGAACACTGACTCTGGCATTGACGGCAGATCTGTGAGAGTTCGACGCCTTGCATCATAGCAGAACTTCAAATTTAAACCACGCCCAAGTAATTAAGAACTTATTTAATCTAATTAAATTATTAACAATATCTATGGGCCGGGCGCGGGCATGGGACTTTTGTTTTATAGCATTATAAAATAATTGTGCTATAAAAATGTTTCTTGTTTGAATCGCTATATCTCCCGAACGGTTAAAGCTATGGACTTATTCTCAACACTACATACTACATCATTTCTCTATGGTAAAATACAGTTTGGAATCTTGCATTTCCTCCTTGCCAATATTGCAACGACCTGGTTCAAACCCGCCATAACCTTAGGTAGGAGTAATCAAATCGCTTCAAATTTGTTTTGGAGGTAGAGAGGTCCTATACCTATCGATTTGTCCTGTTCATCAATTTTTATACCATCTACTAAGGAGATATAGTTGAATAAACTACGTGCACGTTTTCCCGCTTGATTCGCGCCAATGTTATAATCCCCGCCTCCCCATACATCGAGTGGGACGCAATTTACCCAAATCATTGGCGCGAATCGAGCGCGAACGGATGACATAAAAATTAACGAACAAAACAAATCGATAGCTGCCGGACCTACCTACCCACAAACCGAATTTGAAGCGATTTGAACATTTCTATCGAAAGTTATGGCGGGTTTGAACCTGGTTGATTATCGAACCGCGTTGCAATACTGGCATGGAGCAAGTGCAAGACTCCAAAATGTACCTTACCTTAGATAAATGGTGTTGTATGAACTGCTGAAAATAGGAAGTCAATAGCGTTTAGCGTTCGGAAGAAATAGCGATTCAAACAAGAAGCATTTTAATAACACGATTATTTTATAATATTATCATTACTTATACTCTGATCTATCCTTTGGAAGACCTGTAGATGGTAAGCTGACACACCAGAGATAATCTATATATTATCTCTGGTCACACTCGGAAGCCGAGTTGCGTTAAATACTAGCGGCTTCACATTCAAGTTTTTGTGATCACTTGAGTCTTCGGTTTAGAATAAACAGCCACCGTGAGCAACAACAATACTAAAATTGCTCTGTTTTTGGAAACTGTGCTACGGCTAAATCGATTCATATCAGTATCCTAGAACCATATAAAAATGTCCGACACTTGGTCCCCACAACAGAGAGTCATCGAGAAACAGTTGGCAAGTTTGAAAACCGTTATAGGGACAGACGAGACCGTTCGGTGGTTTTCGAGTGAGGCATATAGTCGCGGCCTTATCGACAGCCATGTGCACAAAGGGAGCAATGAAGTCGGCCACAGTGCAGCAGCCAAAGCGGGAGCAGTGTGGGACGCTCTTTTGAACAGAATGAAAACGGGTGACAGTGAAAACACATTTCAATCGATTCTTGACATATTTAACAAGGAGATGGCCACACAGTATGTCGTTGAGAAATTGAAAGTCGCCCTGAGTTTGGAACTTCAATGTTACAACAGTGAACACAATAAGCCTGCGTCTGTAAGATCGGACGGTGCAAGCAAATGCTGGAGGTACAGCATCCCTGACAAAAACGATTTGAACGCATCTACATGTACGCGCTCGGTTGACCATAATTCAGTAGCGTTACCAAAGAATATGGTTGACAATAGTCAAGCATTTCCGAGTCAACACGACGAGAATGGCACTGGCTCTAAGTCTAGTATACAAGAAGAGCAGTCTTCAGCTTCTGCCCAACTCGTGACCCCACAAGAAGCTCAGGTGTCCTACGATAACTTTGACAGAGCTATTGAACAGATAAAACTTGCCCAAATTGCTGGTGCTGCCAAGGATGAAGAGATGAAGGAACTGAAATCTAAGTACGACGAAAAGTGCAAGGAAGTTCAGAAACTGACAAGTGAGCTTGAGGAATCTCGGCAAGAGAAGCAACAGCTGTGTAAAAAGATCTGCCAACTTGAAACTGAAGCCAAGGAGTACAAAATAAAGGTTGATAACTTGGAGACTGAAGTAGGTGACCTCAAGTCAAGGGTGAAAACGTTAGAAGAGTCTATAAAGGACAAGGAGGTGGAGAAGGAAAGGCTCTTAAAGGAAAAGGCTATGATGGAAACTGAGCTATGGAAGAAAAAGCACGAATTGAGCGAAAGTGTGGCAGAAAAGGAGCGACTGAAAAGAGAAGCAGCGGAGAACCAAAGCAGAATAGCTGTGTTCCAGGCACGAGAGGAGGTAGAAATAGAGCGACTGAAAAGAGAAGCAGCGGAGGAGGAGGTAGAGAAAATTCGCAGGCAAAGTTTTGGCGCAGTTGAATCCCTTCAGAGGCAGTTCAATCAGCAGAGCTTGTCTAAAGACGAAGAAGTAAAAACTCTTCAGAAGCAGGGTACTGATAAGGATTTAGAAATTCAACAGCTTCGAGAAGAATTGCAGGTTCTAAAGAGTCAATCACACTGACTGTCTGACTATATCCTTTATTGTATGCATGCATGTGCTTTACTGTATATATTTTAACTCAATCACTCTATAATTATTGAAGTGGCCATGTATGCATGCAAATACAGAAGACTGAACATTTATCCAACAAAGAGTATGGTATAAAACACCCATTTCCAATTGAATATCATATGTCAGTTAGCCAGGTAGTTGTTTTTGTCATAGTTCCCTTTGATATTCCTCATAACTGGTTGACAATACCATATAGTTATAGTAATGGTAACTTGAATTATGAAAACCATTTAGATCTGATGCCATTTATATGCCGGTTAGGTTGTTTATTAACACAAGCATGCACACAGTGACTCTGCCATCACTACTTCACTGCCAGTTGATCTGGCAAAGGATGGCTTGGGAATATTCTCACTCATTAGGGTTAGGCTTAGCCTGCCAAACAGCTCCTGTGGCAGTCCTGCCTCAACACCAGCTCCAGGATTCGAAGGTCTCACAAGCCATTTCTCACTAGCCACCACAAGACTCAATAACCAAGGGTGGAATACAATTTTTCTTCATGCACTGCTGCAAAGTGTGCAGTTTTGCTTGCTCCAAGAGCCATTAATCACCAGTAATAACATTAAGCGGTGTATAAACGAATAAGCTCTTGTGTGTCTGATCAAGAATAAGTGCTCACACATAGAAGACTAATTCAATTAAGAGTTTGTGATGACCAGTTTTCAGGTGCAAACAATACTCAAGTTTATCATATAAATTATATAATTTTTGCTGAATAACAATTATAAAAAATATGGTACATGGGGATCTGAAACCATTCAGGTCTTTTCTACTGTGGCATCACACCTGGCTGTTAGGTCGAATGCATCAAAGTCCAGGGCTCTGGCCACCTTATTCGGGCCAATGCTGGAGATATTCTGATGAGATTGTACCTGCCATATCTTCAGCCTTTTATTTTGGATATATATTAATAACAACAGCGTGAATTATTTATACTGCTGTAGGTTTAGTATAACAAGATGTGTTAAATAAAATAAGTTGAGTAGAAAATAAGGTATTACGGAAATTATACACTCGTCAATTCATAAACTTGCTAAATGTAGGTATGTAATACACAAATGTATAAATCCCTCGTTTCCTTACTTTTTACTCAACTGAAATCCTACTAATTAAGTTTTTATATCTTGTTTCACTCATTTTTATCTAGCCTGAGCATGCCATTTTCTGTGAAAACATAAAGATGAGGTCTGGTGGTGCCACTCAGTGACTTGTGGTATGCCTGTTTGCTCTCTGAAGAGATTAACTGCTTCTCAGTTGGGTCCCACTTTGATGGTTTCCAAAGCCGCTGTTGTCACTGGGTAACAAAACTAAAGCCGGGGGATTGAAACACTATTGATTTGAGTCAAGCATAACTCCCCTTACGAAAATAATCAGCCGACCGGCAGTTGTTGGTTCTAGTCCCCCTACAAATGTAGGTTCCGATAATATTATAATCACAAAATCATAATATAGCCTTAGCACTTCATAGGTTTCTGTAATATCAACCACTTATTCTCAAGTAAGAGCCTTATTCAGTAACACTTTACAACTGTACATGTAGATTTTTATTTCATGATCAGCTGGTCAAAATTGTTTTTCAAGGAAAGAAAAGAGCCTATAGTACAGAATTGCTTATTACCCTCTCCCACATTGAAGACTCATGTTTTCTACTTGTTTCTTAACAAGGATACTCTAATAACTTGCTAAGTATAAGCATTGCGTGTGGTCAGGAGGATAGTAAAGCTTCAGTGTTTTTCAGTTCATTAAAATTTTGCTTTATGATTCTATTCATTGTACAACACTATCCAAGAATGAACCAAAAACCAACAAAATTTCAAACCAAAGCAGAATGACATTATGTGCATTGCATCATGTAAATATAACACAACTAGTTTTCCTAACTGCACTATCAGCCTCCATGGCTGCTACTCACACTTCATGCACAGACAAGCCATGGTTTGGGAGGAGGAAGGACATCAATTTGTACTCTGAAGTAGAGGCAGTCATCCATCAGATACTGCTGCTGCTGTCCCACATGATCATGGAGGCCTAGTTGGTCAAGAGCAATGAACTGATGATAACCATGCCCAGAAGCACCTAGTGCAGTTGTTCCAGCAGAGGCTTTTTTACCTGTGGCTACTACTCTGCTATTGTGCTTATCCATTTCATCTTTAGAATAAGTAAATGTTAAAGCATGATGGCCTCTATCCATGAGCTAGTTAAGGAGAGTGATAGTAGATGTGTACCTCAGTGGCCATATAAGGTCATCATCATTTTCTCCCTTTGTTAGGTACAGGTACACAGACATATGTGTACCTTCTCTCTCAGAATATACTTTAAGACACATCTTATATCCATGGGGATGGGTATAAAACCCAGGGCTATACCAAGCCATATTGTTCACTCTGTGCTGCTCAAATGAAGACATCTTTAGCACAACATGTTCCTTACTGGGTTTCAGATCCAAATTTATTTTTTTCATCATATACCATAATTTTTCTACCTTTTCCTCCTGTTCCTGATATTTTCCTTTCAGTTGCTTTACTTCTTCAAGTTGTTGATGATGCAGTTGTGTTACTATTTCTTGAACATGTTGTTCTTTTAGTTGCATCATTTCTTCAACATGTTTCTGAAGTTGCTCTTTCAGTTGTACTATTGTTTCTTCTCCTTGTTTCTTTAGCTGCACCATGGCTAGGTCAAGATGGCAGCCACTGGAGGAAGCTCTGTGACCTGCCATCTCATGCCTTGGTGAGGTAAAAGTACATCCTATGTTCACATACACACAACCAATTGTTTCATACTGGCACCCTGAGTAATGAGAAGCCATGCATGTCTTTTCTTTTTACATCTGCCCCACATCCATTGTTAGGACAGGGTACCATGGCATCAGGACACACTGAGTGGTGGGAAGTGATGTCTCTTAATTTTATATTGGCCCCACATCCACTGTTAGGACAGGGTACTATGACATCTAAGCACACATCAAGATGGCTGCTGATCATCTCCTTGTATGTCCCCACTTCTTTCAGAGATAATATATAGAGGGATTGGAAACGAGTCACGTGCGCCATACATAGAATAGGCATATCACGCGAACCATCCGACCTCGTGTTAATAACACCTTTACGTGGGTGAAGAAAAGTGAGCTAAAAGCACCAAAACCACTAAATCCATTCGAGAAGGTACGGTTTTGTTTTTTGAATCTAGCTCCTACATGTATTGACTACCTGCTTAATCATTTTTGTGGTCTACGAGTCCTCGTCTGGCGAGTTATAAAGGCTTTTGTCAAATAAATATGGGGAGCCGTTTGTTGCAAAATTCCAAAATATCGTTCGATCCTTTTGGTCTATGAATAACTGCTTGAAACATCGAACGCTCTTCAAACATCGAATGCATTATTCCGTATTCTCGAGTATCCCGAAGAATTCATTCGATCTTTGTAACCGTTATTCATGGACAATAAAGTCGAACGAAATATTCCGGATACTCGAGTATCCCGAATATTTCGTTCGATCTTTGTAGTATACGGAAAACAACATTCATACCCAAAGATCGAATGCATTATTCCGGATTCTCGAGTATCCGGAAGAATTCATTCGATCTTTTAAACCGTTATTCATGGGCAACAAAAGTCGAACGAAATATCCCGTATACTTGAGTATTCCGAATATTTTGTTCGATCTTTTTAGTATACGGAAACCGACATTCATAGCTTCCGGATACCCAAAGATCGAATGAATCATTCCGGATTCTCCTGTATCCGGAATAATTCGTTCTATCTTTTGTACCGTTATTCATGAACAGCGAAAGTCGAACGAAATATTCCGGACACTCGAGTATCCTGAATAATGCGTTCGATCTTTCCAGTATACGGAAACCGTTATTCATAACGTCCGGATACCTAAACATCGAATGTATTATTCCGGATTCTCGAGTATCCGGAACAATTCATTCGATCTTTATAACCGTAATTCATGGACATCAAATGTCGAACGAAATATTCCGGATACTCGAGTATCCCGAATAATGCGTTCGATCTTTCCAGTATACGGAAACCGTTATTCATAACGTCCGAATACCTAAAGATCGAACGAATTATTCCGGATTCTCGAGTATTCGGAACAATCCATTCGATCTTTGACTCATGTATCTCGTTCGATCTCCCATGCAGTATATCGGAACGAAATTTCCAGGAATTGGAATGGGTTTTACGTTAGGAAATTGTTGAGAGCTACAAGTAGAGGAGCATGGAGCCGGTTTGATACATGGCCAGTTCCGTCGCTGGATTGTGTTGTACAAGTCGACTTTATCAGTGCCATTTGACGGGCTATTGACTCAGTGGCAGCCGGTCATGAACGATGTACATGTACATGTACATATACAGTGTATATGTGAGACAATCGATTCAACGGACCTGGAAACAATAAACTATTATGAAAATTACAATAGTAACGTATCGTTGAGGAGTCAAATTAATGTTTTATATCAAGGTTCCCCTGCAATAGATTTAGGAGGTCTTAGGCGTCAATTCTATACAACACTATTGAATTTTTTTTGCCGAGAACAATTATTATTTGATGGATCAGAATTCAATTTACGACCAGTTTCTTACCCAAGTGCAACATTCTCAGGTCTTTACACTGTTCTAGGTAACATTCTTATTCACAGTATATTGTTCGAGGAGAGAGGTTTTCCTTACCTCAGTAGCGCCATTTGTGTATTGGTACATTGCCTCTGGAGAGAGCAAGGCTGTTTAGCACATCTCAAACTCTGATTTAAGCTCTGACGTACTGAGTGCTGTTCTCAATGTACTACCTATTTATTTATTTTATTGGCTTTAAGCGTATTCATTTTCAGCTAAATAGTGCATCTGATCTGCAGGATGGATGTATATTGTGGTATAAGTGGCACCATACAGGTAAAGAAATTGATTCTCTCCATTGTTTCAGTACTATTAAAAACCCATTGTATTCAAATCAAATCTGATGTTACACAGTTTTGTTTCTTCCATACAGGTTGCAGCTAAGGAAGATGTCTTTTTTAAAGATACTCTGATAAGAAGAGGCAGAGCAATTGATCAACTCCGTGAAAGCCTTGACAATTTCTCTTTCCTTGAAGCAATAAGACACTTCCTAGAGACTTTTGCTCCCTTCTTTATGTATCAAGAGTTGATAACTAACTCAGATGTGATAAACTGATTTTATATGGATGAGGAGACTCAAGATAATGAAGAATGTAAAAAGGTTTATCAAATACTCATTGACTACATTCATTGCTATTCAGAGAAAAGTTTGCATATCATTACTGTAAAATATATTTGCATTACATGTAAGTAGTTGTTGCAGTAGTGCTAAGAGTAGAATACCAAAAATTTCAAATTCTTCTATAATATCATGTGCTATTAGGATACAAATTAGTTTTAGAATCATCATTATTTCTGCATAATTCATATGACAGCAACATTATCGCATGACTTATTTGTGTTTTAGAAAACACTTATATTCATTGACAAGTGTTTGTTTATGTGACTCAGTGGAGACAAAACCAATCAAAGTTAAGGCCTCAAGTTTATTTTTACAAGTACATGTACATGTACAACACCTAGGTGTCCATCTCTGATACCTATTTGAGGTACACGCCCCCAACAGGTATGGAGTGCAACTCTTGTCCACTCTGATGTCAAAACAGTTACATTATTTTGTAGAACCTCACAGGCCTACCTGAGAGTAATGTACAAATGTTAGAAAGCATAAAAACCATGAGATTTCAGCTGCCAAAGTTTGGAATCTACATGATGTACTTGCATAAAATGTTTGAGGCCTTAACTTTAATTGGTTTGGTTTCCAGATACATAAACAGACACTTAAAGATTAGCTTGTTTATTGTTTTATAAACACAGAAACAAGTCAAGTGACATTGCTGTTTTCATACGATGTGATGCAGAAATACATGCTGATTCTAAAAATGTAATTTGCATCCTTATAGCATTTTCAATCTTCAAGCCAAATACAGGCTTCACTTCCATTGTCATCTCCACCACCGAAAAGCCATCTTCCCCTTGCACACTCTGTAGCGTCACAAAATGTTTTATTACCGCTGCCCTGTCACGTTTCACCATCGCATGCACCACCGTTGTGCATGCTTTCTCAATCACCAAGATCACCAGCATCTTTCCAGTTACATTCCTGTCAATCAGCATGCTCGCCTAATAACCAAGCACTCCGTGATGTTAAGATGAATGAGGCTTTTGGGGCTACTTTAGTCCAATGCAATGTCATTGATAGTAGCAACCCATGGTACAATAAGTGGCAAAAGCTTGTCTCCAAGCGAACCAGCTACTACTATATTCCTAATGGCGCTGTGGGAAGAGATTTTACGCAATTACTCACACAGGAAGTCACTTTGTTGAACCAAGGCAGTTGTAAATCAGAACGTATGATAGTTTTTATTGGTGTAGTTCTTCAACGTGACAATATGGTGAAGAAAGGCTCTGATATATGTAGACTCATTAAACGTCGCATGGACATGTGGAAGAATGAACGATTTGATGAACTATTCTATGAATTTGAAAGATGCTCCAAACAGCACCGAACCAGCAGTACCTCATCCCACACTGACGAACATACCTTAAAGGTGTTTTCACATCTTATGCAAAAGGATCAAGTGAGATCAGCAGTTCAATGGCTAACCGGCAGAAAGGACAAATAAAGGAGGTGTGCTGGACATATCCTGCCTTGTTGATGATGGGCCTAAAACTGTCTTTGATGTATTAAAAGAAAAACATCCTGAACCTTCCATACCACCAGAGGATGCATATCTTAAGTGTGTGGACCTACCACCACTAGCTGATGTGGACATTACAAGCTCTCATATTGAAATCGCTGCTAAGAAAATTCAAGGAGGAGCTGGTCCTGAAGGGTCCACCGCTTCACTCTGGCAAGCTCTTTTACTTCACTTTGGTGTACATAGTGCAAACCTGCGAGATGCCATGGCTGAACTTGCCAGACGTTTATCCAATTCCATCATTGACTGGTCAGACATACAAGCCTTGATGAGCACTCACCTAGTTGCCTTGGATAAGTCCCCAGGCGTTCGCCCTATTGCTATAGGGGAAATACCTAGGTGTATACTTTGTAAAGCTGTGGCGTTGGCAACTAGTATGGATGTCACTGACTTGTGTGGCATCGACCAATTGTGCTCTAGCATAAAAGGAGGCATTGAAGGAGCAGTACATGCCATGCAGGAATTGTATGAAGAAAATCGAAAGCCTGCCTGGGGTATATTATTGGTAGATGCATTTAACTCCCTTAACAGATCTGCTGCCATTTGGAACTGCCGTGTTCAGTGTCCTCGGTGCTCCAGGTTCCTTTTCAACACCTATCGAGGGTACACAGCTTTAGTACTTCAAGGTATGTCAAAGACTGATGCCCTCTTGATTTGAAGAAGGTGTAATGCAGGGGGACCCTTTGTCCATGCTTATGTATGCATCATCTACGCTGCCACTTATCAAATCCCTCTACAACCCATCCACCTTGGTCCAGAATTGGTATGCAGATGGTTCCTCTTGCGCAGCAAAACTGCCTCATTTGCTCAAATGGTTTCAAAGGTTATGTGAATTGGGACCCAAGTACGGGTACTACCCAGAACCCAAGAAGACCATTCTCATAGTAGATCCCACTTTCAAGGATGAAGCCAATGTTATCTTTCAACCCTTCGGTATAAGTGTGGTCAGTGGTCATCGTTTCCTGGGAGGATTTATTGGTGGCTCTGATAGTACAAGACAATTTGTTCAGTCTAAGGTCACAGAATGGATTTCATGTATTATGGAACTCAGCAAAGCTGCAGAAAAGTACCCCCAGGCTGCTTTTTCAGCATTGTCTAAATCACTACAGTTTGAATGGACATATTTGCAGAGGGTAGTGTCTGATTGCAGTGCTGCCTTTGCTCCTGTTTGGGATGCCCTGAACACTTTTTTTCTGGCCAGCGGTTTTTGAAGGATCTATTTCTGAAACTGAAAAACGTTTATTCACACTTCCTACCCGAATGGGTGGTATGGGAATACAAAATTCTATTGAAACAGCTAACAATGCCTACAAAACGTCAAGAACAGGAACAAGTGTAATTGTAGATGCAATCAAAGGGAAGGTTCCTTTTTTCAATGCTGGACCACAACGATCAATTTGCCAAGACAATATCTAGTATGCACTGTAATATTTGACATCAGGACCAGGCCACACAAGACTCTATTCTTTCTATCTTGGATGCAAAGAAGAAGAGAGCATTTCGGCGTTCAATTGATGGTAAAACTTCTGCATGGCTAGCAGTATTGCCACTGTGTACACACCACTTCGATTTGTCTGCAACAGAATTCCGAGGCGCACTGGCGATGAGATACCAGCGTCCTTTGCTTAGGATGCCAGCCACCTGTGATGGATGTGGTGCAGCATTCAATCTTGAGCATGCCCTAGACTGCAGAAAGGGGGGGGGGGGGAGGGGTGGGGAGGAATGGGGAGGGGTGGGGAGGGGGGGGGGCTGGTCATCCAACACCATAATGAAATCAGAGATGAACTTGGGGATCTGGCCTCAATAGCATTCAGGAATGTGATAAAGGAGCCAGTTGTGAAGGAGGCTAACATCAGAGATGGTACCCCTGCCTTGATTGCGAACATCAGTATTAGAGGTCTTTGGGAACCTCAGGCAGTAACTGGATTGTGTACCGTTAGTAGTGGAGTCGTATGGAGCCTGGGGAAAGGAGGCTTTGGAGTCTATCTCCCAGCTAGCTTCTCGACTAGCCACTTGCTCATCCAAGGCTAAGTCAGTGGTTCTTACCTAATTCTATGGGCAGCTGAACCTTCACCTTGTTCGAGCTAATGCCATTGCCATCCTTTCCCATAGCAACTGTCAAAGTGATGTTGGGTAGGTATAGTTAGCTATAGTATTTTGTGTATATTGTGTGTAGTCTTTATACATGTGTAAGAGTGTACTTGTGTAGATCCGTTATTATTGTATTTCAATAATAATAATAATACCCTTGGCAGCAGAGACCTTTTGCTGTTGGGGTGTAGAAGCTCAGGGTTCCATTTCTTGGCTGGCTGCACGTCTGGCTTTGCAGTTGCAGTGCAGCAAGTCAAAGGCCATAACAAGCATCTACCAGAGACTGAAGCTCACCCTAGTTCACTGCAATGCCAGAGCCTTGCTATCCCATGCTAGGTTTCAGCATTCAGTGGGAGAGGGCTGAAAATGTTTTGTGTGTGTGTGTGTGTGTGTGTGTGTGTGTGTGTGTGTGTGTGTTTGTGTGTGTGTGTGTGTGTGTGTGTGTTTGTGTGTGTGTGTGTGTGTGTGTATGTGTGTGTGTGTGTGTGTTTTTCTCTTCTATTTTTGTGTAGTCTAGGTGGTAGGTATATACAATAATAATAATAAAGGTAGATATAGTAATTTTGGTGTGTAGTCTAGTTGTATATGTTTATACATGTATATCAGTGTATTTGTGTACATGTAAATTTTGTACTTATGTAAGATGAACCTCACCTTGACAAGGTCCATTGCTCGAGCCATCCTAGTTAGGGGTCTTGGTGTGTGAACATATAGCAAGGTTGTAATACTACGTTGTTACTACATGTATTGTGAGCTATAAAAAAATAATAAAATTTTTAATGGGTTTTTAAGTGAGAGTGATGTTGAGTAGAAGTGCATTGTAGATTTAGATGTATGGTGTAGTTAGTTGTGTATTTTACGTATGTGTGTATTTTATTGTACCTATGTATATGTACTATGTCCCAATTAACATATAAATGATAATACACAAAATGCTAAGTATATAATAACATGAGTTGGCCTTAATTAGGGACATGTTCAGACGACCATATAGATTTGAAATCACTCTGAACATCGTTTGGTTAGTTTTGATGCAGAGCCTGTGGGCCAAACGTGAGATGGTACGTTGTGCTTCTATGCCCCATGCACCATAGGCTTCCACTGCTAAGGGCACACAGATCCATCCAAGTTCTTCACACTTTGGATCATTTTCAATGTGCTTTCGGACTTCAGCAGATGCAGCTGCTGACCCCCCTGTGAATCCCGCTTCGGCGATGACATTTGAGTTAAGCGGTGAAATCACAGTGAGGTCTAGAGCTGCTGGTCTGCTGCAGTGCCAGTTGGGAACCAAAATGTCAGCTGGCCTAGTGAGACGGTTGTCATTGCTAAGCCCACTTCCAGCTTCACATTTAACACTTATGCCTGCCCGACGAAATGACTCAGCCAGTATATCTCTGATGTTGTTATTATCTCTTATGACACATCTCCCCCTCTGACCAGGAGTTGGTATCATAGAGAGCCATGAGGAGGAATGTGGTGCTGATACAGATAACAGCCTTGCCTTGTCGGCTAGTGAACTCTTGTTAAGTAGACACTTGAACTGAACGTTCTTAATATTAGATGACAGCTTCTTCTGACAACACTTTGTATGCACTACATCCGTAATAGTTAATGGAGTCTCAAGGGAAATACTTTGATTGTACATGTCCAGTGCATGATTCAGGTGAGTACTATGAATGGATGCAGTGCCTGAACCACTAAGAGAAGCTATATATGCTGCTGGAGAGTGAAGAGCTAGAGATCTTAAGCCAAGGCCCCCATGAGACAGACTTAGTTGAGCCTGGTCCCAATTAGCATCAGATGGGTCAAAGGCCAGGCACTCTGTGAAACTTTGCCTTACATTGTTGTCAAATAAGGCAAGCTCCTTAGCAGCTAGAGCTGGGGGTGTTGTCCTTGCATGTGGGAGAGCTTGCAAAATCCTCCACAAAAGCAAAGAAGGATGAGAGCTACATGAGGATCTTGTGATCCTACACTTTCAAGGGATTCCAAGAGCTTTATAGCCATTGCACGCTTGGATGAAATAAATGCTGAACAGTGTTGGAAGTCACCTATGGGAACACCCAGGATGACCAGGTTTGGTTCAGTTGATGTCTTCATCTGTGATGGAAAAACTGAGCAAAGTCTGCATTCTGGCTAAACAGTTCACATTTTGAATGGTTGATGTGGAGCCCAAGTTGGGGGCCCAATTCTTCCAGGATATGAAGGGCATGTCTGACAGCCACCACAGAACCAGCTATGGCACCATCATCCAAGTACCAACGATGCAGGAGCAAATCAGCACAACAGCTATCTTTTGAAATGGAGATGACAACTTTCTGTGGCACCAAGGCATAAAGTAAGGGACCAAGAGGGTCACCCTGTTGCACTCCCTGTTCGGATGTCAGAATGCCTAACTGGTGCCAGAGATATGGATGTTGGCCATAGCACCAACTGACCCAAGGTACAATTCCGGAAAGTGGTTTGCAAATTCCTCTAGAATAGCCTGACTAGAGACCATGTTAAATGCATTTATCAGATCTTTCTTGCAAGTAAAAAAAAATTGATACTAATAGTAATAATAAATGTAGTAGCTTCTGCAGGATGGTCCACATAGCAAGGGTTACCCCACTGAGCCTGGCCTCAGATGCTCTAAGGTCTTGAGGTCAAGCAGTGCTTTGCAATGTGCTCAGCTATCAATGTTACCTATGATGCCTGGAGCCAGGCACAGCTAGGACTAAATTTGGGGGTCTGGGTCTTCGCTCCCTCTCTCACCATGCTGCTGCAGCTGGCTTTTGCAAAGTTGATAACATCCACCTACAACAGGCAGTGGCAGTGTTCAACACTCGGGTCTCTGCCACTAATTCCATCTCAGTCAATTCTCCCATTCATCAGAAGGTCTTGTCAGGAATGATCCAACCCCAACATTTCCACATCTTGGTGGAATCTTCCTCCCCAGCTAACAGAGCTTGCCGCCTGTCAGTGGCTGCTCCTCATGCTTCCTCCTGGCTATTAGTTGTCCCTTCCCCTGGTTTGGGCCTGTACCTGGAGTCAAACGAGTACCAGATGGCCATTGGGTGGTGGATGGGGTTAGATACTTCCGGTTGGTCCATGTGCCCATTCTGCCTCGATATTTCCCTTGATCCTCTGGGTCACCATGATGTGACCAGCAGGCATGGGGGGGGGGATGTGGTCATACGCCATAATTGTCTATGAGATGAGGTATTTGACCTCTGCCATCGTGCCCACCTAAGTGTGAGTGTGGAGAGAGGTCATGGCCTTACCAGAGACCTTGATCCCACCAGACCTGACCTGCTGACATCCTCATTGCTGGCTGGGACAGAGGCAAACCTGCGGCACTAGACCTGACCATTACCTCACCACTCTGCTCTGCCATCTTGGGTGAATCCAAATGCCAAGAGTTGGGCTGATCCTGCATCCCATTGGTGGGGTAAGCAGGCCCATGATACCATCTCCAGGCTGGCATCCTTCCTGGCCATTCACCAGACCTCCCCCAAGGCAGTAGTTGTGGCTGAAATTTATGGTCGGTTGTATGACTTCAGCGGCGGATCCAGGATTTCTGGAAGGGGGGTCTAATAACTATATTCACAAGCGGGGGGTGGGTACTGGAGGGGGCGTGCCCCCTCCCATAACAGCTAGGGGGTCTGTGGGAGCGCTGTAAGCTCCCGCCCCAGCCGCTTTTTCACTTTTGCGTTCATTTAGCATGAAAAATAAGCATACTTTGAAAGTGTATTCAATATTGATAGCTAGCAAGCGCAATATTCGAGTTGATTAATATGCAGTAGAAGCCTGCGTGAGTCAACGTGGATAAGGATAGCGAATAGAAAACTCTACGCAAAGCCATTGTGACCATATTCTGGTCTAAACGACACAATGCACGTTTTACTTTTAATAGTATTATTTACCTACTTGATTTAGCTTCAATATTCCATCGCGCAGCAGTAATACTAATTAAACACTGCATGCTTGGAGGGCCTTGGCTTTAGACCCCCCCCCCTCACATACACACTCACACACACTTTGGGTCGAATGTGTTATATCTATGACTAAACGCTTCGTTTTTCAACTCGTCAATCATGTGATTAATTATTCATAAGTTAATTTATTCATAACTGATCGGGCCGAGGGGGGGGTCTTTAGACCCCCCCTGGATCCGCCACTGTATGTGGTCCTGGTTCGGTCCATTGCTGGAGCCATCCTGGCAAGAGAGCTCCCAACCTCCAAACTGCTATTAGTAGTTTAGTTGTATGTAGTGTATGTGTATATGTAATGTGCTTGTATTGTAGTAAGTATTATTATTATCTATATGGCAGACTGAGCATTGTGCTTGTGAGAGCAAACGCCAGGGCTATTCTTGCAAGATCCTTGCAGGTGGCAGGCATACAGGTGGATGCAATGGATTATTGATATGTTAGTTCATTCTGTGTGTATTTTTATGTATCCATTATGTATTTATCCTCTTAAATAAAAAATAATAATAATGTATATGTATACTATATTACTATATGTTACCTTGGTTCCATGGAAATGTGGAAAACTTCTTATACATGTATGGGGTGCAACATGTGTGGACACCTATGCACCTTCCTATATAGCAGAGTTGCATCACAGGAGGCAGGGGCAGTTGCTGACCGAGCTGAGAGAAGGAAATCCGACAAATACTCAAATATGGACCCCAATATGTATCTGTTTACTCCAGTTGTCATAGAAACATCGGGTGTGTTTGGAAAACAGACTCTTTCTTTCTTAAAGGATCTTGCTTGTTGTGTTCGTAAGGTGTCAGGAGAAGTGAAGTCCTTTCCATATCTACTTCAACGCCTCACTGTAGCTGTACAGCGAGGTAATGCTGCCTCAGTCCTGGGCACCTTTGCTAGCGAAGATTGCCTTGTTTTTGAGGACAGTGACGCATATTCATCCATTCATTATTCTATGTATGTATGTATCTTTCTATGTTTAACATTAAACCATGACCTTATTTAGTGTGAGATAAATAAATAATTAATTAATTAATAATAATTTTTTGACACCTCTAGCGCGCGGTGCTATATGTGCTCTGTGTCCAGGGAGTGTGCTTGATCCCCTAGGCCATCACGCTCTCACCTGCAAGCAGGGTGGTGATGTTGTCTCCCACCACAATAAACTCCGAGACACCCTAGCGGAGGCCTGTTGCAGGGCCCACTTGTGTGTTAAGGTGGAGGCAGGAAGTAACCTCACCCTTGACCATAGCCACTCTTGCCCAGCTGACATCCTGGTACCCAACTGGTCTGTGGGTAAGCCAGCAGCCTTTGACCTATCTGTGACATCACTGCTCAATTTAAACGTTTTGATGGAAGTGGGACTCACAGCTGGTGCAGCCGCCAGATCTACTGAGCTGAGGAAGCATGAGGCAAATGATGGAAAGTGCAGGGAGCTTGGGTGGGTCTGTGTCCCCATGGTTGTTAAAGGTTATGGTGCTTAGGGTGCTGAAGCCATGGAGTCATTGTCGTGTCTGGCCTCTCGCCTAGCAACCAGTTCCAACAAGGCAAGGGCTGCTGTCCTAAATAGCCTGTATGGCAAGCTAAATCTCAAACTAGTTAAAGCAAATGCCACTGCTATGCTGTCTAGATACATTGCCTCGGACATGTAGACAGTTACATATATATAATTATTATAATTATACTAATGTTATAGTGATATGATGTATATGAATGCCTTCATTAAAATGAGATTTTGTAAGTTTCATTTAATGTCATGTAATATGTACATATACACATGATACAACAGAACAAACAGTTAATACTCATTTCACCTGGTGAGGATGGCTGTGGCATTGGCTCTCACTGTAAAAATCATTAAGTACTGTGGACATGGGCCTGCATGTTAGGGTGGCGAGTCAGGAGGCCAACTGGGAGAAAGCTTCTACAGCTTCTCTGCCCCAAGCATCATACAACACACTGCCAGCCCAGTTCACAGCATTTGTCATCATTGGTCACATGCTTCCACTCTTCAGCAGCTAGGGCAGCATAGCCTGCAGACATCCCCATCAAGGCAAGGGTATTAAGCAGAGAAGCCCAATTCGTCATTACTAGATCAGCAGGCCTGGTATGGCTATGGTCAGTGGTGAGGTCATTGCTAGCTTCACTCTGTATACACTGTTGGCATGTTTCAGCCGGCACATCACGTAGGGTGTTGTGCTGGATTACTATAGATCACCTCCATGTTTTCAGGTGGCGGCATGATGTCCAAGAGGGTGAAGGATATTTTCTGGTTAAAGCCATAATTGGACCCCTGTGATGTGTCAAGTCCAAGCCACCACTTTATGGCAACGTGAAAAACTGGTGGTTCCAGGTGTAGATGCAACCCTTGTGATGAAATCACTGAAAGCCAAGAGGATACATTAGCCTAGGAAACAGGGAGCAAGCATGCCCTATCAGCAGTTGATGAACTTTTATAAAGCAAATTGAACATGTGGGTGTCCAATAATCGTGAAAGTTTTTTTGGTAGTCTTTAGGGGCAAAGAGAAAAGGTCTCGTTCTGCAGTGCCTCATGGGACGGAACAGAACTTTGAATCTTTAAAAAATCTGGTATTCTAGAACAGAGGTGATGATTGTCCTAGCACCTTAACCCAGAGGAACAGATAGATGCTACGTAGGCTGCAGGTGCATGATAATTCATGACTGCGGCATTCAGTGACAGTACAGTACTGCTTATAAAGTCTTAAAGTCCGTTATAGGTTATAGAGCTATGTTCTTTTCCAATATAAACGCTTCCAAGGCGCTGAATTAAGGCTAAAGTTAAGTCGACAGAACTACAACTCCATAGAAGCTATGGTAAACCTCGCTGTTCCTGCATGTGGTTCCTTTATTGTTTCCGGCCCGGTGCGTTGAATCGATTGTTTCACATATACATGTATATGCCGTACATGTACATCGTTCATGACCGGCTGCCACTGAGTCAATAGCCCGTCAAATGGCACTGATAAAGTCGACTTGTACAACACAATCCAGCGACGGAACTGGCCATGTATCAAACCGGCTCCATGCTCCTCTACTTGTAGCTCTCAACAATTTCCTAACGTAAAACCCATTCCAATTCCTGGAAATTTCGTTCCGATATACTGCATGGGAGATCGAACGAGATACATGAGTCAAAGATCGAATGGATTGTTCCGAATACTCGAGAATCCGGAATAATTCGTTCGATCTTTAGGTATTCGGACGTTATGAATAATGGTTTCCGTATACTGGAAAGATCGAACGCATTATTCGGGATACTCGAGTATCCGGAATATTTCGTTCGACATTTGATGTCCATGAATTACGGTTATAAAGATCGAATGAATTGTTCCGGATACTCGAGAATCCGGAATAATACATTCGATGTTTAGGTATCCGGACGTTATGAATGACGGTTTCCGTATACTGGAAAGATCGAACGCATTATTCAGGATACTCGAGTGTCCGGAATATTTCGTTCGACTTTCGCTGTTCATGAATAACGGTACAAAAGATAGAACGAATTATTCCGGATACAGGAGAATCCGGAATGATTCATTCGATCTTTGGGTATCCGGAAGCTATGAATGTCGGTTTCCGTATACTAAAAAGATCGAACAAAATATTCGGAATACTCAAGTATACGGGATATTTCGTTCGACTTTTTTTGCCCATGAATAACGGTTTAAAAGATCGAATGAATTCTTCCGGATACTCGAGAATCCAAAATAATGCATTCGATCTTTGAGTATCCGGAGACTATGAATGTTGTTTTCCGTATACTACAAAGATCGAACGAAATATTCGGGATACTCGAGTATCCGGAATATTTCATTCAACTTTATTGTCCATGAATAACGGTTACAAAGATCGAATGAATTCTTCCGGATACTCAAGAATACGGAATAATGCATTCGATGTTTGAAGAGCGTTCGATGTTTCAAGCAGTTATTCATAGACCAAAAGGATCGAACGATATTTTGGAATTTTGCAACAAACGGCTCCCCATAAATAAATTGTTAATTTTGTAGGGCAGTTTTTTGGCCGACAGTATCTGCTCAGCTACACCGCGTTTTGTAACCAAACGCGGTGTGTATGATGGAATAAGCATGAAAAGTGGCGTAGGGGGGTTTTTATGTGTGTGGAATTTTTAGAATCGCTACTGTGCGTTATTGGACATACACACTTTGGCTGACAGTTTCATCGGTGTTGTGATGGCCACGACCGTGTAACCTGTTTTGTCGTGTTGCTTGAAGATTGGAAAGTGGCGTAGCCGTAAGTTTTTCGACTAAAAACATATGCTTTATAACATATCCCTTTTCAAAGGTGATTGAAAAATCAAAATTTCAGTTGGCGCGACATCGAAAGTATGAGAAGCGCCTGCAGCGGGAGGCTGGGGACGCCCGTACACACCAAGTGTACGTATTCCTAGCCAGAACATGGTTGTTTAATGTATCCCTCGGCCTTTGTATCTCTGGATCTCAGTACAGAACTCAGTCACTGTGTTGGCATGTTCAATCCTTTGAAGTTTTTTCCTCGCGTGTTAATACTAGGATCCGCAGCCCTTGGTATACGCAGTTTCGCCGATTTGTATCACATCTGCGTTCTGCTGGACAATAACGTGTTCAGCCAGAGTAAGGTTGTTGTCCCTGTCAGATCTCCTGCTCCTGTCTTCAGAATCTATGATTTGTGATTTTTTTTTTTATGTGCAGTACATTGTACTTTAAATTTAATGAACTGTGATTTGTGAGTTTCTTTTGTGTGTCTTTTATTGCCATTGCACATAGTCCAAAGAACAAAGTTGACTTGTGCTGACAGCATGGAATTGTAAGGATTCAGGTGGGGATGGCAGCTGTTACTTAGTGTTAATTAGGCTCGTTTCCAATCCCTCTATATATAATCTCTGCTTCTTTGCAATGCACACAGGTGTACTGTCTAAGGGGACATACTTCAGTGTAATGGTGGAGGAGCTTATCACGAACTGAATGATCTCCACAGCCATTACCACAGGGCATCAAAACATACCCACATGTGTTTAGATGTTCATCAAGCAATCGTAGCTCATTAACCCACGAGCAGTCAGCAGAGGTGGTACATTTCACTTTCAGACTTCTCACCCTTCGTGAAATATTGCGATCAGGAAAAGCATCCAGTGGTTGGCGACATGTGGGACATGTCCCAGCAGTGCTCCTCTGTTTATCATAGCATGACTTGCAGTACAGCTTGGCACACTCACACCTTGTCTGCTGGGGGGTCTCGAGCAGGAAGAAGACAGATTGCACAGTAGTCATCAGGGTGAGGGGCATCAATGAAGTCGTATTCATAACCTCCTGCCCTGTGAGACAGTGATTAATACTGAATTACGGAGTAGGAAACAGCAATATAGTTTATGGCATGCACCATCACCTAACAATCACAACATTTTAGACGAGGTAAAAGATTGTGCGTCCTCTGTGGCCACTTTCTGACTAATGTCAAACGCCAGCCGTAAAGTGTGGTTTGAAGTAAGGATTATATTTGATTGTACTGGTGGTAGAAATATATGCTAATTGAAATTTGATAAGGCTATAGTATGGCTCTAAAACTGACAGGCATTGTGGGTAGAAAATGCTCCCTGCAAGTGCATAATTTTTGGCGCAACTATCAACCTCATTGAAATCACTGAATACCATGTGTCCAACCCAATGCTGTTTTCGATCCTATCATACAAAAAACAACAATTTCTCTTATTTGGATTACGTGAGTCTGTGTCTACAAAAGGCAACAATCAGACATGTCATCAGCATACATGTATAATTCGGACACGTTGGTTCTGTTACTCTATCCTATGATGGTGCCCATTGATTGTATATTTTACAACGGCATATGCTATTGTTCTACTCATAGAAATCACCAGCCACTAAATGGAGGGGAAATCTCTACATGATAGAAATTGATAGTACGAGGTATATGTAGTAGCATTGTTGTGTGTATAATATAATACTATTAGCATCCTGCATTGTTTTGCATGGCAGTATGCACAATAACTGTCTTCATACATTCTAACAATGATTTTTACATACGGTTATGTGTGGTAGTTACTTCACATATCATTTGGTTGTAATTGCATGTTTATTACAATCGATATAGCTGGATCAAAGTTCAACCATCTTTGTGCTGTCCAAACATTCAAAAGTATCGCTTTGTGCTGCCGTGTTGATAAAGGTAATACACCATTGGAATGCGCAAATTTTTTTCTTTCTAAATCCATGCAAAATATAATACGTGCAAGTAGTGTATGTACCCACCATGGGTTCGCTTTTCATATATCTCTTCATGTTAAGTATATCGGTTATATGCTTGATATACATTTATGGTTATATGCTTGATATACATTTGATAACAGCAGATGATCTTCCAGGAAATTCTAAAGCCATTGGTATGATTTGCGCTCTTTAAAACCGTTCCTATCCCCAGTTATAGACAAAAATTGGTCTGGGAACAGGAACAGTACGACTGTACGAGCTTTTTTTTGTTGTCTAAGTTTTATACTGAAAGCAGACGTTACGGTCTGGAAAACACGATCGCTTTTGAGTTCACATCTGGTTCGATCGCAACAAAAAGCTGAACTATTCGATTCACGCTACGCGGGTGGTCACGATTTAAAAATGACTTCATGTTGACCACGAAAACTTGATACCTTCAAGCAGTACATTAATTGCACCCAATATTCTTGTACATCTTAGTTTATAAACGGCTACATTCACCTCTAGCAATGCAAACAAACCCACCTTTCCTCAGTTGGATTTGCTGTTCTGCTTGAGAAGTTGTAATAGGCCATTTTACTAGTCCGTCCCCAGACTCAATACTAACCTGGTCATGCAAGGGGGACGAGTTTTAGAATACTATTACATATGCATGTATTATCCATGACCTCAGTGGAATACGTGTATCTTAGCTATAATGAACAGCGAGATACAACACTTTAAAAAAAAATTGTGGCCGGCGTGGGACACCTCAAAGCGTTCAGTCTTATGAGTCGCTGCGAAATTGAAACAACTGAATATTGAAAAAAAAGAAAGAAATTTATATGTTCTACAGCGAAAAATCGGGTGAAACCTTAATTAAAGTGCACAAAATAGTACACAAAGTTAAGTTTATAGCATTTACTAAAGCTCGCCAAGGACTTGGAGATAACAAAAGCAGCTAGCAGAGTGCAGCAGCAGAAGTAGGTCCCTTGAAGAGCACAGCTCATTCTGGAGGTCACAGGCTCCCCTGCATACAATCACAGCTACAAGCATGCTTGTCGCGTGTCATGACGTACTGTTATACGGTATACTATCTGTGCCAGTTGTCTAAGTTAATCGGCTGCGTTATAGATATACGCCTGCATATTTTTAAAAAGATGTCCTTCAATCAATTCTAGCTCTTTAACCCTGAGGCCGCCAGAAGTGGTACACTTCATTTACATGCATGCAGACTTCATGAAATATCAGGAAAAGCATCCCAGTGGTTGGTGACATGTGGGACATGTCCCAGCAGTGCTCCTCTGTTTATCATAGCATGACAGCTTGGCACACTCACACCTTGTCTGCTGGGGGTCTCGAGCAGGAAGAAGAAAGATGGCACAGTAGTCGTCAGGGTGAGGGGCATCATATTCATAACCCCCTGCACAGGAATATATTTGTACATTGAATAGAAAACTAAAATCCCATGGCCAGTGCAAGAAGAAAAAAAGGATAACAACTGAACACATTAAACATAATTTTGGTTCAATTTCAACCTTATCAGCTCCAATCATTATCACCGGTTATAAATACATGTCAGTATTATACCCTGTCCCCTCTTCACTTTTAGAGACACTTTATTACGGAAAACTCATTAGTGGAGGAAAGGGACAGAAACTATATAGAACTTCATTTTTATAGTACATACCGCTTACTAAATTTAGTACAGTATACCCTCGATGCTATACATGTAGTAGGGTACAGCGATATCACGCATGTCAAACAAGCATATGCCCAAAAACATCCTGCTGAGAGCCAGACTCTCCCAGAAGTACACTCTAAAGAAAGGAGTTACACGTGTATTGATATGGATGAAAATCATGGCATGTGGTCAAGAGGACTAAAACGTTTTATTTTCAGTGAAACTTCAAATTTCGCTTTATGATTGTATTGATTGTAAAACACTGAATAAATCAAGAACCAGCAAACTATAGCAGAGTGACATTATGTGCACCATGTGAATATAATACATCAACCAGTTTTCCTACTGCACTTAAGTCAGCCCAGCTGGTACTCACACCTCACAGATTTACTGAAAGTCAGTTAGCTACAAGCCATGGTTTGGGAGGAGGAAGGACATCAATTTGTACTCTGAAGTAGAGGCAGTCATCCATCAGATACTGCTGCTGCTGTCCCATCTTCTCATGGAGGCCTAGTTGGTCAAGAGCAATGAACTGATGATAACCACGCCCAGAAGATGTATCCAGTGCAGTTGTTCTAGCAGAGGCTTTCTTACCTGTGGCTACTACCCTGCTATTGTGCTGATCCATTTCATCTTTAGAATAAGTGAATTTTATAGTATGATGGTCGCTATCCATGAGCTGGTTAAGGAGGGTAATAGCACACTTGTACCGCAATGGCCATATAAGGTTATCATCATGATCTCCCTTCATTGGGTACAGGTACACAGACATATGTGTACCTTCTCCCTCAGCATTTCCATTGGCATTGACTTTAAGACACATTTTATATCCATGGGGATGGGTATAAAACCCAGGGCTATACCAAGCCGTATTGTTCACTCTGTGCTGCTCAAATGAAGACATCTTAAGCACAACATGTTCCTCACTGGGTTTCAGATCTGTTATTTTTCTCATCATACAAAATAATTTATCTATCTCTTCAACTTTTTCCTCTTTCAGTTGTTTTATTTCTTCAAGTTGTTTACGATGTTGTAATTCCACTTGTGTTACCATTTTTTCAACATTTTTGTCACTGTGTTGTTTTAGTTGCAGCATATCTTCTACATGTTGCTGACATTGATCTTTCTGTTGCGTCATTATTTCTTCAATATGTTTCTGATTTTGTTCTATTAGTTGCATTATTGGGTCTTCTCCTTGTTTCTTTAGCTGCCCCATGGCTAGGTCAAGATGAAAGCCACTGGAAGAGGCTTTGTGATCTGCCATCTCATGCCTTGGTGAGATGAAAGTACATCCTATGTTCACATACACACAAGCAATTGTTTCATACTGGCACTCGGAACGATGAGAAGCCATGTCTTTTCTTTTTATATTTGCCCCACATCCACTGTTGGGACAGGGCACCATGACCTCAGGACACACTGAGTGGTGGGAAGTGATGTCTCTTCTTTTTATATTGGCCCCGCATTCGCAAGGTACTATGGTGTCTGGACACACATCAAGATGGCTGCTCATAATCTCCTTGTATGTCCCCACTTCCTTGCAATGCACACAGGTGTACTGTCGAAGGGGACATACTTCAGGGTAATGGTGGAGGAGCTTATCACGAACTGAGTGATCTCCACAGCCATTACCACAGGGCATCAAAACATACCCACATGTGTTTAGATGTTCGTCAAGCAATCGCAGCTCATTAACCCAGGGGCAGTCAGCAGAGGTGGTACATTTCACTTTCAGACTTCTCACCCTTCGTGAAATATTGCGATCAGGAAAAGCATCCAGTGGTTGGCGACATGTGGGACATGTCCCAGCAGTGCTCCTCTGTTTATCATAGCATGACTTGCAGTACAGCTTGGCACACTCACACCTTGTCTGCTGGGGGTCTCGAGCAGGAAGAAGACAGATTGCACAGTAGTCATCAGGGTGAGGGGCATCAATAAAGTCGTATTCATAGCCTCCTGCCCTGTGAGATAGTGATTAATACAGAATTCCATGCAGAGTAGGAAACAGCAATATAGTTTATGACACACACAAACAGAAGGACATGCAGGTCTGCAGATACTGGTTCCCATCGGCCCATCCAAACTAGGGTGTGTAACCTTTTTCATAAATCAAAATCGATTATTTCGACTATGAAAAAAAGTCCAATCGATTTTTCAGGCTTATAGCAACTTGCAAATCGGTTATTAGAAAATTAAATCGATTTTGGCGATTAATGCACTATTAATTTGCCAATGATTACCTAGGTTTTTCCAGATTTTTCCGATATTTGATAAATCACAGTTTCTCAAGTCTATACACGTATACCCAGTTTTATTACGTGCTTTAAATCATTAAAGCAACAGTTTAAAATATACGTCCCTATACGATAGTATCCACGTGCATGGACTGGGAACGAGGTACATTACGCCGCACCCACTAGTGGGAATTATAGGTGTTTTAAATCAGCAGACCTGTCAAGCTTGCTTTGATAGCTTGCTTGAGCTTGGCCATGATTTTGCAGGAGATTGAGCAATTTTAGGGTTGTCATGCGTGAGCACCAAATATGATAAACTTCCACTTTGGAATTAACAGCCGCGCGCTACTCTATCACAGGTGATAACAAAAAGGCCTGTTACTTTCAAAAATACGTCCATCAAGAACGTCTAATATGTTCCTTTCAGGTACAAAATGCCTGAAACGCGTATAATTCCCATCCGTCGCCATTGACAGTTACAATTCAATGTTCAAACAGCATGCCCCTCAATTAATAGATACTGAGCAGATGCCAGAACCAGCTACAAACCCACCG
This sequence comes from Spongilla lacustris, assembly GCA_949361645.1. Classification (NCBI taxonomy): domain Eukaryota; kingdom Metazoa; phylum Porifera; class Demospongiae; order Spongillida; family Spongillidae; genus Spongilla; species Spongilla lacustris. Next base: position 6,673,431 of record OX442421.1, on the reverse strand, counting down.
CCCCACGCACATGACAAATTAAAGCCGCCAATCAATTGCAAGACATGTACGATATTCAGAATGTCATGGCCAAACGTCTGTAAAAGAGCCAGTGTACCTAAGTATTTGAATTTAACACCTGTCACCTGTGCCAGCGCGTTTGATTAACGCACATGTACTATAATGCAGAGATTGAGCACGAACGTATTAAAAATACCGTGCCCACTGTGCGTGTACCGCGTATTTTGAGGGAAGGCAGTGTTCATTACCAACTTCAGCCGGGTCCCCAGGCTATGCCGTTAGTAATAAGCCTTTGTAATACTGCAAGCGGGAAAAGCATGCAAAGGGTATGCATAGAGTGGAACCACGTATAAATGACCCAGTAATGGCACCGTGTTTCTATGCAACCTATGCTTTTTATATATTATTATTTACATGAATAGCTTTGTAGTGACATAAAGGGGATAATAAGAGACTTTATTTGAAAAAAAATAATTATTTGATTTTTTATTTTGCATTTTTTCAAATTTTTTTAATAATTGAAATTACAACACAACATTATATCAGAGGCTCAGTAGGTGAGTTTTACTTTTACAGCCCGTCATAGTATTGATGTCACTGATGTTGTTGGAGTATGATCTGGTTGTGTAGTTTGGGGGGGAGGGGGGGAAGGGCTGCTGATGGCAGATCTTGTGCAGATCCCTGTTGTTTGAACAATGGGCTTGCCAATAACCTTTGCCTAGTACCTAGAACGTAGCTCTCATCCGGGTCCTCTACTGTCACTCTTTTGCTTTTCGAATGTCCTACTGGGTTGTAGGTCAGATGGAAGTACCACTTTCCCCTGTCACTATGGAAACGGATCGTCTCATCCCCACTTTTAATGGATGTGCAAGGAATCTGTCCTGATAAGAGCTTTTCCCACTCTCTCTCGTGCACTGGTTTAGGTTTCTTTCCACCAAGGCTTGCCATAGAGTAGGGTTGAGCCAAAACGCAGCGCGAATGTATATTTAACGAATTATAAAAGGAGTTGATTTTTAATAACTGTATAATAAACCCAATTTGTGTGAAAAAGATGGCAGCTGTCTAGGCTATTGTCGTTTTTGAATTATTTTGAACAAACGGTAAGTGGTGCATTGCTATTTAAAGTATGTATAGGTATAGGAATCACTGAAGTTTGATCGAACCACACAGCGAGACCCATTACTATATCCTAGAATGTGCAGTGAACGAGTGAGCGTGGTCAAGTAAAGTTGGGTCATGCGGAATTAAAACAACTGAAGGTTTATACGGACCAAAAACACCCTAGTGATTTAGTTTGGGTCTCCCGCTACTTAAAAATGTGTTTGCCATCATTGCACCGCTTAAAATGGCCGAGATATTTTTCAAACCACACCAGAATTCCTTATACGAAGTTCCACTCTATAAAAAGGGGTAATCAATTTCTCACCGATTTCTGCATATGAAGGAAACGAATATCGACTAATCGCGACTAAGAAAAACAGAATCGGTTATTTCGACTAAAGGAAATTCTGAAATCAGTAACCTGCTATTCTATTAAATGCATAGTCGACCGAATAGGTAATCGCGAATAATCGATTAACCTACAAAACCTGGAAATCGGTTACACACCCTAATCCAAACATCACCTAACAATCATGAATGTGACACATTTTAGATGAGGTATACAAAAGATTGCGTGTCCTCTGTGGCCACTTTCTGACTAATGTCACATGCAATCCGTAATGCGTGGTTTGAAGTAAAGATTAGATTTGATGGTACTGGTGGTAGAAATATATGCTAATTGAAGTTTGATAAGGCTATGGTATGCGGAAACTGACAGGCCAAAACGGCATTGTTGGTAGAACATGCTTCCTGCAAGTGCACAATTTTTGGTGCAACTAACGTACCATGTGCCCACCCTAATGCTGTTTTCGATTGTATCGTATATGTACAAAAAACAATTCAGCACTGTTTCTCTTATTTGGATTACGTGAGTCTTTGTCTACAAAAGGCGACAATTGGACATGCTGTCAGCATACAAGAAGTATTTGGACACGTTGGTCCTGTTATTGTGTATGAAGTCTATCCTATGACGGTACCCATGACTGTGCATTTTACAACGGCATAAATATTCTATTGTTGTACGCGTAGAATCATCAGCCACTAAATGGGGGAAATCTCTAAATGTAGCTCAGCGTTTCACATGCTAGAAATAAATAAAAAAAGATATATAAAAAACTTTCTCTCTGAGAAAGTTAATGGTATATTGGAATTGAAGGCAATGGTGGTGTAAAAAGGAAGGGAGCAAGGGATTCAAGATACAATATAACACTTAGTGAGAATGGCAGTACATTTATGTTGTTAAATATAGCATTCCCTTGTTCCTCTCCTTTTTACACCTGCACCATTGCCTTCAAATCCTATATACCACTAACCTTCTCAGAGCCGGAGAATTTTTATATATCTAGAGTTTCATTCATACATTATAGTACATAGGTGATAGGTTTGTATGACAAAATCTAGCTGTTGTAATGTCACTGGTAATGCCTAGCAACATATTGTTTACAGTTCTGCAGCTGTTCTACTGAGATCAAACCGTGTGTGCCACGCTTTATGCACTGCCTTGCTCACAGCTTGGTTCAGTTCAACATTTGCATGCTGTTAAAAGCAGACCACTTCACTACTATTAGCATCCTGCATTGTTCTGCACGGCAGTATGCACAATAACTACAGTCTTCATACGTTCTAACAATGATTTTTACACTGATACGGTTATGTGTGATAGGTACTTCAATCGATATAGTGAATCTTCAAAAAAGATGTTCTTCAATTCTAAAGCCACTGGTATAATTTGCGCTCTTTAAAACCGTTCCTATCCCCAGTTATAGACAAAAATTGGTCTGGGAACGGGAACAGTACGAGCTTTATTGTTGCTTTAAAGCAGACGGCCTGGCGACTTGAACAAAACATAATCGTCGTTCCCATCCGGTTCGATAGCAACGAAAAGGAGTCTCGTTACGCGGGTAACGTTTAAAAAAATGACATTCATGATATGGTCACATATGGCTATATATGGAACCACGTGGCTAGGCTCTCACCAAAAAAAATTCCCCGTTCAATGTCTGCATCGATTTATTACGTCGCAGCATTGGGGTTACAGTTAAATGAACGGAGAAAGAATCAGAATCGATATATACCTAGGTTGAACACGCAAACTTGATAATTTCAAGGCAGCACATTCATTGCACCCAATATTCTTGTACATCTTAGTTTATAATCGGCTACAATCACCTCTAGCAACCCACTGACTTTTCCTCATCTGTTGTTCTGCTTGAGAAGTTGTAAGAGGCCATTTTACTAGTCCGTCCCCAGACCCAATACTGACCTGTCATTATTATAAGCATACATAAACTGATTCGACTACGTGTATCTGAGCTTCTTATAATTGTAAAATGAATAGCTACATACAACACTCAAGGGCGGATCGGGGGGGGGGGGGGGGGGGGGGGGCGTCTAAGGCAGCGGCGTAGGAAGGAGTTTAAAAGTCGGGGGGGGGGGGGGGGGGGGGGGGGGGGGGGGGGGCAAACTTTGATGGTCATCGTGGGGAGGGACGGAGGGTGCGGAAGAGGGGTACCCCTCCCGTCAAGCCAGCTAGGGGAGTGCTGTAAGCTCCCCCACGGGGGTCTGGGGCTGTGCCCCAGAAGCCAACGCTTTTTGCATGCACGTTACACAACTACACTAGAATTAGTGAAATTAAACCCCCACCTTTAACAGTGGGGGATGACAGTTACCCCCCCCCCCCCCCCCCCCCCCCTTGCCCCTTTCCACTCTTTTTCGTACTTGTGAAAATGAATCAACGCGTGATCGCATTGACGCAATCACGTTCGCATGTACGAAAACAATGACCATGAGATTTCATAGCTGAACCACAACCCGTGCCACAAAAAGCAGTGGAGACTAGCGCGAATATGATGATTCACGGAATTGATGTCAACATCAATGAGAATGCAAAAGTCGTTTGGGAGATTATGAACAAGTTCACCTTTTACTCAACTTGGGCTCATTGAAGGTTTGAACCCATCAAAATACAACTACAGTTTTGGTATCAAAAGAAACCTTGTTTATCTTGAGTAGTACTGTAAATTTCAGTGTTCTGTGAAAAAAAAATTCTGCCTGTATAATTAAAGTAATGACCATTGCCCCAAACAAAAAAATGCATGCATATAATACTTTTTGCAGGAGGAGCATATATAATAGGTTTGGGAGTGGGCGTACTGCACTGAAGGAAGCAGAGTTAATAGTGCTTTAGTCTAAGCATCTGTTAAAGAGTGTGCGTATTTCAATACTGAGTATTATAATTGTGTATTCCATTAAAACACACTACAGTAAGCATTATTATTTACAATTAACCTAGGGTGACCCTGCTTAGCAAGGTCCTTGCATCGGCTCTGATCAGTGTCAAGTTTATCTTGCTATATATGCTACACAATGTTTGTGACTTTGAAGTGGATCCCGTTTATTAATGACTTCATAATCAGGGTCAAATCCTATATGAGTGTTGTGAATGCAATTCTCAATAATATTATAATATAGCCCGGTCTTAGTAGTTCTGGTTTCTGCAATGTTGACCACTTGTTTGACATTTCCCAAGGCAGAATATACATTACATGTATTCTATCCTAATTACTGAATAATTACATGATTTATTTCAATGCAAAATAAATTATCAAGGGGTCAATTAAAAAAGGAGGTTGTTATAGCAGTGCGGCACCGCCAAACAAACTGGCCATGGGTGGCGGCTACACCTCCACATCCGATGTGCAAGCTCATGGAGCAATCGCAGGACACGCATTTTTTACTGGGACGAGAGACAGAATGAGGGTGGAATAGGAGGGTACGAATCCTTAATTCTGGCCTACCGCCACAGGTGTGGCATCCAACCGGAACACTGACTCTGGCATTGACGGCAGATCTGTGAGAGTTCGACGCCTTGCATCATAGCAGAACTTCAAATTTAAACCACGCCCAAGTAATTAAGAACATATTAAATTATTAACAATATCTATGGGCCGGGCGCGGGCCCGGGCATGGGACTTTTGTTTTATAGCATTATAAAATAATTGTGCTATAAAAATGTTTCTTGTTTGAATCGCTATATCTCCCGAACGGTTAAAGCTATGGACTTATTTTCAACACTACATACTACACCATTTCTCTATGGTAAAATACAGTTTGGAATCTTGCATTTCCTCCTTGCCAATATTGCAACGACCTGGTTCAAACCCGCCATAACTTTAGGTAGGAGTAATCAAATCGCTTCAAATTTGTTTTGGAGGTAGAGAGGTCCTATACCTATCGATTTGTCCTGTTCATCAATTTTTATACCATCTACTAAGGAGATACAGTTGAATAAACTACGTGCACGTTTTCCCGCTTGATTCGCGCCAATGTTATAATCCCCGCCTCCCCATACATCGAGTGGGACGCAATTTACCCAAATCATTGGCGCGAATCGAGCGCGAACGGATGACATAAAAATTAACGAACAAAACAAATCGATAGCTGCCGGACCTACCCACAAACCGAATTTGAAGCGATTTGAACATTTCTATCGAAAGTTATGGCGGGTTTGAACCTGGTTGATTATTGAACCGCGTTGCAATACTGGCATGGAGCAAGTGCAAGACTCCAAAATGTACCTTACCTTAGATAAATGGTGTTGTATGAACTGCTGAAAATAGGAAGTCAATAGCGTTTAGCGTTCGGAAGAAATAGCGATTCAAACAAGAAGCATTTTAATAACACGATTATTTTATAATATTATCATTACTTATACTCTGATCTATCCTTTGGAACAGTGGCGGATACAGGGGGGGGGGGGGGGGGGGGGGGGGCAAACCCGGCCTATGCCCCCCCCTAACTAATAAGGATACGCCTCCTGTCCATTGTAATGAATTTAATTACATGTCATCAGCGCCGCACTGTCTTAGCTCTTGCAGGCGCTAGACCTGTCGTACATGCTAAGTATCACCCCTGACACGTGGCACTTTTTCTATTGTGCTTTTGAGCGTTCAGTTCGTACATTCGTTCAGCGTTCAGTTCGTACATTCGTTCATTGCGAATTTCAATTTCAATTGCCGTCAGGAAAGTAGTATAGACCTTATTCGACCGCAATATGAATATATAAATGTCACGCGCTTGTAGCAATATTGACCAATTAAGTCACGTGACATCGACGAGAGAAATTTGTTTGTGCGACAGTTTTTGTTGTAAGTAAAGCTGTATTTTTTTGCTATGACTTTATGTCATAAAAATGGTTGTAACCATTACAGTAGTCGATGTTGTTTGACTTTTGAACTCTGTTACGCTGGAAAAATTATTATAAATGGCGCACAAAGGCTTTGTGTAAGGCTACGTTGCTTCGCGTACACATTAGAGGTACTGTGTTACTGAATTTGTACGTAGCGCACCATTACGCACTGGGGGATGTGTTTTTGCTGAATGGCCTGTAAGAACTTAGTGACTTATCGTTCAAACACTTAATTTAATATAGTATGGTTTATGTAAGGCTAGCTTCATTCCTTTAGACATGTATGTTTTTTAAATTCGCTCGGTGTATTCTGCGACGGTTTCTGCACTGGGAGATTATGTTTTGAACCCTTCGTATACCCGTCTTCGTATGTCATGAATTCGCAAAGTGTTGGATGTTCATGTTAATTTGTTAATTAATTGCAGATCAGTTCCGAGTATGCCAAAAGTAAAAAAGAACAGGCGCCGTTTATATGACCAACGAAAGAATATGCATCGGTGCAAAAGTTATTCCCTGGATCCAGTAGATGCAAATGTGAAGGTGACATGGTACATGTCACTGAAGGTGATCCAGTATATGTATTCACTGAGGGCATGCACTGCATGAATCTGCATGTTCTATCACCCTATAAGAGAAGTGGCTTACCTTCAAACTTCACTTTCTTCAATGGCTAGTGTGGCAACTGATACTACAATGTTGTAATTAAGTGGAATGTGATGCCTTGTATGCACTTTCATCAAAAGTAGCACACCTTGTAACATCCTTCTTCCTTCAATGGCTAAATCCGTTTGGGTAGCAACTGAAGCAAAAGCAATGCACAGTGATTTAATTCATCAGTCATTGTGGAGACATCAACATGTTCACTGACATTGCTGTCACCAGTTATATCACATTCATTCACATCTACTGTGTCACCTTCATACACATCTACTGGGCCACCTTCACTCACATCTACTGGATCACCTTCATTCACATGTACTAGGTTACCTTCACTCACATCTACTGTATCGCCTTCACTGACATGTACCATGTCACCTTCATTCACATCTACTGGGTTACCTTCATTTGCATGTGCAGACCTTATAAGTTAGCTGGTTATCATTAGTTGCCACACAGAATTACCTACTGAAGGAAGTGTTATCTGCAATACGTCAGTGACTGACTTTGAAAGCTGTACATGTGATGAATGTTATCTTCATGCCACGGATTTACACTTTGATTACAATGACGCATTGCAACATGAATGTCCTATTGAACACTATGTGGATTGCAGCTATATATATACTATAGAAGAAAGTGTAGGTTTGTACTGTGCCAGAGTAAGCGTTCCTCCTTTTACAAAGGGAAGAAAGCAGTTAACACGCCTTGAAGTTGATCGGGCTCGTGAAATTTCACATGTAAGAATTCATGTAGAACGAGTGATAGGTCAGTTAAAGAAAAAGTACACAATCTTACAAGGTGTCATTCCAATTACTTTGCTTCAAAATAGAACTGGTACCTGTACTATTGATTGTATATTTACAGTGAGTGCTGCATTGTGTAACATGTGCCAATCTGTTGTTTCATTTGATTAAAAAGATTGCAATATGCAAAATGAAATAGATCACTTATATTGAAATAGATCAATTATATAGAAACTTATATTGAAATCGACAGTCTGGGCAATACCATTTTCCTTTAGGGATTTTTTCTTTTTCTAAACAGGATAAGTGGAACCATTGAATAGGGCACTGTACATTGTCGCATCCAATTAAATTGTCTTCGTGATCTACTTTACAATAACACCATTCTGTTGCATTTGATGAGGTAGTACAGTTGTTGGTACTTGCAGTAATTGATTTACTCTTAGTGAACCATTTCCCAATCAATTCAGGCAGTATTACTAGACGAAAAAATGTTGTTATCTTGCCAATGATTGAGGTTATAAAGCAGCCAGATGGATAAATGCGTTCAATGTGGATTCCCTTTGGAGTCCACACAACGAAATCTGAATATGTACAGCCTGGGATATATGCATTTGTGCTTGTACTTGATAGTAATATGGATGTGTTTTGATTAAATGTAGAGCGCCCCCATCATCAACTTCTAAACAATCAATGCTATCTGTGGCTTCTTCAAGGGAAAGCTGTCTAGTATTATAGGGACATTTGACTTCTAGTACTCCATTTCCACAACAATTACATGAAATGACACCATCAGGTGACGCTCCAAGATGCGGGTAGCTAGTGTGTATTAGCAACCCACTTTTCATTAACTGAAAGTTTTGGTGTTGCATAGAAACACATTCAATCTTGCACAATTTTCATGGTCCACACCCCATCTATATGATGTCAAAAGAATATTAATCATTGCATCAATGCTAAAAAAATGTAACATATATAATTACAGAAAACACTCAATGTGCACATATCAACCTTGTTGCGTTACTATATGATTAATGAGGTCACTGAATGGTAGATCCATTTTTTCTGCACTGAAGTACGAAGACATCAATGGTGGCAAAGTAGACAAACGAATTGTTGGGACAAATGCACCAGAATAGCCAGGAACAACAGACAATATACAAGCATTTGGATTTGCACTTTGTAGCTGACTGTACAACCTATCCACTTCCAACGATGCGGGAGGTGATGTAATCTTTGCAGAATTTTTTGCCCATGGTGAATCACATGCCAGTGGACTTCTAAAATTGACATCTTTAACTTGAACATAAGGGGCCTGTATTCATTACATAAAAATTGTACACCATTTAAATGAAGGATGCAAATGACTTACACACATGCACACACACAAACACTGAAACACACACGCACACATGCACACACACACACTGCACTTATGCATGCACGCGCTTAACCTGTGCATTGTGTGATGGTTGAAGGCAGCTGCATTTCACAGAAGTGCAGGCAGTCTCCTTTGTAAGGTTAGCCTTTGCCATCACAGCATATATAGAGCAAAGCTGCCACATGGGAACAGGCTTCCCCAGCACCTGCCATACAGTTGCAATGAGCACATATAACAGTGCCATCGTACTGAACACCTATCCATGGCCTTAAGGGAGGAGAGGTCATCTTCTGGCTATGCTTTACCTAAAATGTGAATGCATCTGATACCACAAGTAACAATTAATGAACATGCATATATAACGTGTACCATAGCAGAAAGAAGACACGTTTGTGGCGTTGTGTTTAGCAATCCAACTTCGCTTACATATCTCGCAGTGAAATAGGCCCATGCCTCTGTACTTTTGTATGCTTTTAACGTACGGAGATGGAGTATGAATGAAATACACACAAATGTCGGGAAACGACACGTCAGGCCAACGAGAGGGGTTGTAGTCCCAAGCATCTTTTGGAGTCATGTACGGATCTGTTGTTATGCCTAGCATACCAAGTTTCTCATTATAGCGTGATTTCCCGACTGCATCAAGCTGCTTAAACGCATCCGATTGTTCAGCCATACTAAATAACGGCGACGCCTTTCTCAATAAACAATCAATCATGTCACATGCAAGTCACGCAATAATTTATTCATAATTGCGGTCGAATAAGGTCTATAGATCTGCGGAGTCCGCCGTCATCCGGATCCCATGGCTAAGCGTCAGCTGACCATTGCTGAAGTGTTTGCGGCGTGCAAAAAGTGTACAGTGTATGTGCCAATGAATCATTAATCATACGAGTGAGATTTTGTAGTGAAGAAAGCAGAGTCCACTCTTGAGTGCCTAACCCTAAAAACACCAGTGGCTAGGGTTTTGAAGCGGAGATGATGGTGCTTACTGCGCTTTCCCAGACACCCTGGCAAGTTCGGAGGGGCACGCCCCCATTCCCATCCCTAGCTATATGCAGGGTTGCCGAAAGTCAGGCCGGGGTCCGGCCTGTGACCAGCCCGGTCTGACAGCCCCGGCCTGTCAGATCGGCCTGCCAGGTCGATATTAATAATACATTCATAGCTAATTGATAATTTGATCGCTTACATGTAGATTGTATGAATGGCCTTGAATGTTGTTCAGACTCATTTGTGCTGCGCACGAATCCACTTCAGGTACTCCACTTTTATCAGATGTGCTTCCTCCAACCCCGATCTTTGCATACATAATCCAGACGAATTCGTAATTACCGTAGAGTATTGGCGCCCCCCCCCCCCCCCCCCCTCCAAAAAAAAAAAAAGGTCCCGTGTTTAAACGAGCGTATCGACGTAATCATGAACGCAGCTGCGTGAGCTGCGTGCCATACTTTAAACTCCTGCTGGAGTGCCAGTTCTTTCCTCAGTGAAATGTTTAAACGGGTACGCGGAAGTTTTAAAGATTACGTCGATATACGTTTGTTTCCCACTAAGTAGAAAACAAAACACTAACTCTACTTCCATTGTTTGGTCGCATTTCAAGGTGTGCAGAGTCTATATATCTTTCATATAAAAGAACTCTAGCTGCTAAAAGCTAAAAAGCCCCCACTTGAACAGTATTTTACAATGAAGGTTCCCCCATTATCTGTGTCATGCACCACTCATATTTTATGTCATCTGTTGATCACAACTCCATGCATGAGTTGCACTTGCAACCTTATTCATGTAAGTACATGTACATTTTTGGTAATGACAACGTGAGTCAGTTTCTCATTCTCGTGCACAACTGACCATGCTAAAGAACTCCATTACTCGCATGACTTCTCTAATGCATCATGTACATGTTAATCACTTGGAACAGGAATCTATAACCCACATCAATGAAGCTGTCCAGTACATCCCCCACCCCCATCCCCAACCCCACCTCATTCACCTCCATAAAAATGGTTGGTAGTATTTGTAATGTGGAACACTCGACACAGAAATATGCTTTGGCCTTTATCTCTATATGTGATCAGGCATGCAGTTTACATTTATGTACATGTATGTATTATTTGCACTTCCAATACTGCCAATGCCACACATGCAGAGTCAGTAATCCTTCCTAACTGAGACAGAGCACCCTGAAATCAGTCAAAGCTGTGCATCTATATATGATCTCTGATAACACAATGCATGTAATTGCTGGTGCATGCATTGGTGTGACAATCTACTCCCCCTTTGTGGGCGGATCCCGGCCTGTCAGGTGAGAGTCCGGCCTGCCAGGCCAAGCGGACAGTCCGGCCTGGCAGGCCGACCTGTCATGCCGGGCTCGCCTTCGGCAACCCTGCCTATATGCCCCCCCCCCCCCCCCCCCCCCCCCTAACACAAAATCCTGTATCCGCCCCTGCTTTGGAAGACCTGTAGATGGTAAGCTGACACACCAGAGATAATCTATATATTATCTCTGCATGGTCACACTCGGAAGCCGAGTTGCGTTAAATACTAGCGGCTTCACATTTTTGTGATCACTTGAGTCTTCGGTTTAGAATAAACAGCCACCGTGAGCAACAACAATACTAAAATTGCTCTGTTTTTGGAAACTGTGCTACGGCTAAATCGATTCATATCAGTATCCTAGAACCATATAAAAATGTCCGACACTTGGTCCCCACAACAGAGAGTCATCGAGAAACAGTTGGCAAGTTTGAAAACCGTTATAGGGACAGAGGAGACCGTTCGGTGGTTTTCGAGTGAGGCATATAGTCGCGGCCTTATCGACAGCCATGTGCACAAAGGGAGCAATGAAGTCGGCCACAGTGCAGCAGCCAAAGCGGGAGCAGTGTGGGACGCTCTTTTGAACAGAATGAAAACGGGTGACAGTGAAAACACATTTCAATCGATTCTTGACATATTTAACAAGGAGATGGCCACACAGTATGTCGTTGAGAAATTGAAAGTCGCACTGAGTTTGGAACTTCAGTGTTACAACAGTGAACACAATAAGCCTGCGTCTGTAAGATCGGACGGTGCAAGCAAATGCTGGAGGTACAGCATCCCTGACAAAAACGATTTGAACGCATCTACATGTACGCGCTCGGTTGACCATAATTCAGAAGCGTTACCAAAGAATATGGTTGACAATAGTCAAGCATTTCCGAGTCAACACGACGAGAATGGCACTGGCTCTAAGTCTAGTATACAAGAAGAGCAGTCTTCAGCTTCTGCCCAACTCGTGACCCCACAAGAAGCTCAGGTGTCCTACGATAACTTTGACAGAGCTATTGAACAGATAAAACTTGCCCAAATTGCTGGTGCTGCCAAAGATGAAGAGATGAAGGAACTGAAATCTAAGTACGACGAAAAGTGCAAGGAAGTTCAGAAACTGACAAGTGAGCTTGAGGAATCTCGGCAAGAGAAGCAACAGCTGTGTAAAAAGATCTGCCAACTTGAAACTGAAGCCAAGGAGTACAAAATAAAGGTTGATAACTTGGAGACTGAAGTAGGTGACCTCAAGTCAAGGGTGAAAACGTTAGAAGAGTCTATAAAGGACAAGGAGGTGGAGAAGGAAAGGCTCTTAAAGGAAAAGGCTATGATGGAAACTGAGCTATGGAAGAAAAAGCACGAATTGAGCGAAAGTGTGGCAGAAAAGGAGCGACTGAAAAGAGAAGCAGCGGAGAACCAAAGCAGAATAGCTGTGTTCCAGGCACGAGAGGAGGTAGAAATAGAGCGACTGAAAAGAGAAGCAGCAGAGGAGGAGGTAGAGAAAATTCGCAGGCAAAGTTTTGGCGCAGTTGAATCCCTTCAGAGACAGTTCAGTCAGCAGAGCTTGTCTAAAGACGAAGAAGTAAAAACTCTTCAGAAGCAGGGTACTGATAAGGATTTAGAAATTCAACAGCTTCGAGAAGAATTGCAGGTTCTAAAGAGTCAATCACACTGACTGTCTGACTATATCCTTTATTGTATGCATGCATGTGCTTTACTGTATATATTTTAACTCAATCACTCTATAATTATTGAAGTGGCCATGTATGCATGCAAATACAGAAGACTAAACATTTATTCAACAAAGAGTATGGTATAAAACACCCATTTCCAATTGAATATCATATGTCAGTTAGCCAGGTAGTTGTTTTTGTCATAGTTCTCTTTGATATTCCTCATAACTGGTTGACAATACCATATAGTTATAGTAATTGTAACTTGAATTATGAAAACCATTTAGATCTGATGCCATTTATATGCCGGTTAGGTTGCTTATTAACACAAGCATGCACACAGTGACTCTGCCATCACTACTTCACTGCCAGTTGATCTGGCAAAGGATGGCTTGGGAATTCTCACTCATTAGGGTTAGGCTTAGCCTGCCAAACAGCTCCTGTGGCAGTCCTGCCTCAACACCAGCTCCAGGATTCGAAGGTCTCACAAGCCATTTCTCACTAGCCACCACAAGACTCAATTACCAAGGGTGGAATACAATTTTTCTTCATGCACTGCTGCAAAGTGTGCAGTTTTGCTTGCTCCAAGAGCCATTAATCACCAGTAATAACATTAAGCGGTGTATAAACGAATAAGCTCTTGTGTGTCTGATCAAGAATAAGTGCTCACACATAGAAGACTAATTCAATTAAGAGTTTGTGATGACCAGTTTTCAGGTGCAAACAATACTCAAGTTTATCATATAAATTATATAATTTTTGCTGAATAATAATTATAAAAAATATGGTACATGGGGATCTGAAACCATTCAGGTCTTTTCTACTGTGGCATCACACCTGGCTGTTAGGTCGAATGCATCAAAGTCCAGGGCTCTGGCCACCTTATTCGGGCCAATGCTGGAGATATTCTGATGAGATTGTACCTGTCATATCTTCAGCCTTTTATTTTGGATATATATATAATTATATATGGGACAGTTTCCGCGAAAATGTCCGAGTTTTATAACATTATAATCTTATAAAAATACTTCTTGTTTGAATCGCTATATCTTCCGAACGCTAAACGCTATCAACTTCCTATTTTCGAAAGTTCATATTACACCATTTTTCTATGATAAATTACATTTTGGAGTCTTGCACTTGCTCCATGCCAGTATTGCAACGTTCGATACCCGACCAGGTTCAAACCCGCCATAACTTTGGGTAGGAGTAATCAAATCGCTTCAAATTCGGTTTGTAGGTATAGAGGTCCTATACTTATCGATTTGTTCTGTTCGTTAATTTTTATGCCATCCGTTACGGAGATACAGTTGAACAAACTACGTCCACTTTATCCCGCTCGATTCCTGCCAATGATTTTGGCAAATCGCGTCCCGCTCAATGTATGGGGAGGCGGTTGTTATATCATAGGCGCGAAACGAGCGGGAAAAAGTGCACGTAGTTTGTTCAACTGTATCTCCGTAACGGATGGCATAAAAATTAGCGAACAGTACAAATCGATAGGTATAGGACCTCTGTACCTACAAACCAAATTTGAAGCGATTTGATTACTCCTACCCAAAGTTATGACGGGTTTGAACCCGGTCGGGTATCGAACGTTGCAATACTGGCATGGAGCAAGTGCAAGACTCCAAAATGTAATTTATCATAGCGAAATGGTGTAGTATGAACTTTTGAAAATAGAAATTCGATACCGTTTAGCGTTCGGAAGATATAGCGACTCAAACAAGAAGCATTTTTATAAGATTATAGTGTTATAAAACTCGGACATTTTCGCGGAAACTGTCCCATATATATATAATTATTATATTATATATTTATATAATTATATTAATAGCAACAGCGTGAATTATGTATACTGCTGTAGGTTTAGTAGGGTTTAGTATAACAAGATGTTGTAAAAATAAAATTAGGATTTCCGTTGAGTAGGAAACCAGCAAGGTATTGGTATTACGGAAATTATTCATTCATCAATTTATAAATATCAGTTACACACATTCTACCTGTTTGAACTTGCTAAATGTAGGTATGTAATATACAAATGTATAAATTCATCGTTTCTTTACATTTTACTCAACTGAAATCCTACCAATTTAATTTTAATTATTACCATTCAATTATCAATATATTTATAATACAACAAATAATATATATGACATACACAAAACTTACACTAAAGAGTTCGATATGCACATGCACCGTAACGTCTATTCTGGCCTTAGACCCCTGGCCAGGATAGCCCTGGCCACAGACCTGGTTAGGTTTAAGCGACCATAAATGTCAGCTGTTGCCTTTGATTTTGACACATTGTGGCTTGCAGCAAGTAGAGAGCTAGGCGGGAAAATGTCTCTTGGGCCTCAACCCCCCAATTCCCATAGGTTTCTACAGCCAATGGAACACAGGTCCACCCCAGCTCAAAGCACTTAGGGTCGTTAGCAACATGTTTGCGGGACTCTGCGGCTACTGCAGCTGTTGAACAAGACTCATCAAGGATGGCAGGATTAAGTGGGGATGTCACTGTTATATCCAAAGCTGCAGGCAAAACCTTCTGCTGGACGTGAGCGGCTATTATCATGTGTAATCAGGGTTGCCGTAGGCCAGCCAGGGGTCTGGCCTGAGGCCGGCCGGCCTGACTGCCAAGCTTGATAGGCCAACCTGTCAGGCCAATTAATTATAAATTATTCGGTGTTTAATTAATTGATACGCGGTACGCATGCAACTTGATTTAGCCTCCGCGCCGCTATGTCGATCGGCAATTCTCCTGATCCATCATCAACTCACAATTCTCTACTATTGCCGGCAATACTTGCACGGAATTATCTCGCTATTCCAGCTTCATCTGCCCATTCAGAACGTGTAATTTCAAGAGCCAAGTTGATCCAGGAGCGTCAACGATGGAATCTGTACTTCCCCAACGGCTGGAAGCATCAATTATGCTAAGACATAATGCATGGCTGATTCGAATGCAATAAGCCAATATTATGTACGCTCCTGCTCAGTCGCTACACATGCATACAATGTATTTGAAATTCTGCTGCTTTTGTCAGTTATTAATTATGAATGATTTACAATCGTGCATTTGCCCAATTTGGTGAAGGTGTAAAGTCATTTCAGTACTTCATATTTATTGGTTGCACAAGATCCTCAGTAATAAGAAATTATAATACTATTGCAAAATATTAAAATTTAATTGGGAATGTATAGGAATTGTTTACACCATTTGACGTCAATAAAAAGTAATAATAGTTGTTGACAAAGTTTTGAATATGTGCTATGATACTTAGGGTGGGCGTGGTCCGGCCTGATAGGCTAGACCTCTGGCCTGACCTGTCAGGCTGGCTGGCCTTTGGCAACCCTGTGTGTAAGGCCATAGCCCTCCTCTACTGTGACTCCCATGTGGGCCTGATGAAAAAGGTTAGCCACAACATCCCGCAACAAGTTATGTCGGGTCACTACATCACTTCCATGAGTACATGTGGTAGCATGGTGGCCAATTGGGTCCAGGGCTTTCTGAGAGCAGACAGGACACAGAGAACCACCAGAGGTGTCCAACCCTAACCACCACCTAGTTCAAGGTACAAACCCAAGGCCTAATTAATTTTTTATATCTTTGTTTCACTCATTTTTATCTAGCCTGAGTATGCCATTTTCTGTGAAAACATAAAGATGGGGTCTGGTGGTGACACTCAGTGACTTGTGGTATGCCTGTTTGCCCTCTGAAGAAATTAACTGCTTCTTGGGTCCCACTTTGATGGTTTACAAAGCCGCTGTTGTCACTGGGTAATAAAACTAAAGCCGGGGATTGAAACACTACTCCACTTACAAAAATAATCAGCTCGGCAGTTGTTGGTACTCACCCTACTAACGTAGGTTCCAATAATATTATAATCACAAAATCATAATATAGCCTTAGCACTTCATAGGTTTCTGTAATGTTGACCACTTATTTTCAAGTAAGAACCTTATTCAGTAACACTTAATAACTGTACAAGTAGATTTTTATTTCATGATTAGGTGGTCAAAATTGTTTTTCAAGGAAAGAAAAGAGTCTATAGTACAGAATTGCTTATTACCCTTTCTCACTTTGAAGACACATGTTTTCTACTTGTTTCTTCACAAGGATACTCTAATAACTTGCTAAGTATAAGCATTGCGCGTGGTCAAGAAGATAGGTTTTATTTAAAGCTTCAGTGTTTTTCAGTTTATTAAAATTTTGCTTTATGATTATATTCATTGTACAACACTATACAGTACATGTATACAAGAATGAACCAAAAACCAAGAAAATTTCAATCCAAAGCAGAATGACATTATGTGCATTGCATCATGTAAATATAACACAACTAGTTTTCCTAACTGCACTATCAGCCTGCATGGTTGCTACTCACACTTCATGCACAGATTCAGATGGTACTAGCCATGGTTTGGGAGGAGTAAGAACTTCTATTTGTACTCTGAAGTAGAGGCAGTCATCCATCAGATACTGCTGCTGCTGTCCCATCTTCTCATGGAGGCCTAGTTGGTCAAGAGCAATGAACTGATGATAACCATGC
Source organism: Spongilla lacustris (assembly GCA_949361645.1). Lineage (NCBI taxonomy): Eukaryota > Metazoa > Porifera > Demospongiae > Spongillida > Spongillidae > Spongilla > Spongilla lacustris. Next base: position 6,655,831 of record OX442421.1, on the reverse strand, counting down.
CCAAAAGCACCTAGTGTAGTTGTTCTAGCAGAAGCTTTTTTACCTGTGGCTACTACTCTGCTATTGTGCTGATCCATTTCATCTTTAGAATAAGTGAATGTTAAAGCATGATGGCCTCTATCCATGAGCTGGTTAAGGAGGGTGACAGTACACTTGTACCTCAATGGCCATATAAGGTTATCATCATGTTCTCCCTTCATTGGGTACAGGTGCACAGACATATGTGTACCTTCTCCCTCAGAATATACTTTAAAAGACATTTTATATCCATGGGGATGGGTATAAAACCCAGGGCTATACCAAACCGTATTGTTCACTCTGTGCTGCTCAAATGAAGAGATCTTAAGCACAACATGTTCCTCACTGGGTTTCAGATCTGTTATTTTTTTCATTATATACCATAATTGTTCTACCTTTTCAACCTGTTCCTGATATTTTCCTTTCAGTTCCTTTACTTCTTCAAGTTGTTGATTATGCCGTTTTGTTACTATTTCTTGAACATGTTGTTCTTTTAGTTGCATCATTTCTTCAAAATATTTTTGATGCTGTTCTTTTAGTTGTGCGATCATTTCTTGAAGATGCTTCTGATGCTGTTCTTTTAGTTGCATTATTGGGTCTTCCCCTTGTTTCTTTAGCTGCACCATGGCTAGGTCTAGATGGTAGCCACTGGAGGAGGCTTTGTGACCTGCCATCTCATGCCTTGGTGAGGTGAAAGTACATCCTATGTTCATATACACACAACCAATTGTTTCATACTGGCACCCTGAGCAATGAGAAGCCATGTATTTTCTCTTTACATCTGCCCCACATCCACTGTTGGGACAGGGCACCATGACCTCAGGACACACTGAGTGGTGGGAAGTGATATCTCTTCTTTTTATATTGGCCCCACATCCACTGTTAGGACAGGGTATTATGGTATCTGGACACACATCAAGATGGCTGCTGATCATCTCCTTGTATGTCCCCACTTCCTTGCACTGCACACAGGTGTACTGTCTAAGGGGACATACTTCAGTGTAATGGTGGAGGAGCTTATCACGAACTGAGTGATCTCCACAGCCATTACCACAGGGCATCAAAACATACCCACATGTGTTTAGATGTTCATCAAGCAATCATAGCTCATTAACCCAGGGGCAGCCAGAAGTGGTACACTTCACTTTCAGACTTCTCACCCTTCGTGAAATATTGTGATCAGGAAAAGCATCCAGTGGTTGGCGACATGTGGGACATGTCCCAGCAGTGCTCCTCTGTTTATCATAGCATGACTTGCAGTACAGCTTGGCACACTCACACCTTGTCTGCTGGGGGTCTCGAGCAGGAAGAAGACAGATGGCACAGTAGTCATCAGGGTGAGGGGCATCAATGAAGTCGTATTCATAGCCTCCTGCCCTGTGAGATAGTGATTAATACCGAATTACGGAGTAGGAAACAGCAATATAGTTTATGGCATGCACCACCTAACAATCACAACATTTTCGACGAGGTAAAAGATTGTGCGTCTTCTGTGGCCACTTTCTGGGGCCGTTCATAAATTACACCACGCAATAGGGGGGGCGGGGAGGGGGTCTGGCCAATTGTGACGGTTTGTGAAGGGAGGGGGGGTTTAAGCTTGCGCGATGTCACATTAATTAAAATTCATTGTCGTGGGGACAGTGTATTTAACTGTTACAACTGTTATTGTGGAGGTGCAGCGACTCTATGTGAACAGGCGCACAAATACGGCCCTTTACGAGGCTCCATTATACTGATCGGGCTGCTCAATTCTACAGGACCCTGACTGAAGCTCAGTGTATTGTTGTTTTTGGGGTATTTAAACATGTGTATATAAAATCATTGTAGACCGTTTGAAGTGATTCAAGTATTTGTAGATTGCACACAGCATAGTAGCAGATGGATAGATCTAATACGTTGAGGCGTATCTGACCAAATCAAAGAAGCTTTGCCAGCAAGAGGTGAATGAGAAGTGGAATGCAATTAAGGATAGTGAGGAGGTTATAATGAGAGTGGATGGACTATTGAATGAGTTAAAGGCCGTCACAATGAAGCACAAAGGAGGTTTGTTGAGCAGTGTTCCAGAAATGCCAGTAGTAGAAGTTGTAGTGGCTGGTGTTTCTGATGAGGCTGAAAAGAATGGAAGTGGGCCTGGCACTTCTGCTAACATTTAGTGTGAAACAAAAGGCCATAGTTCAAGATGAACTTCAGCTCAAAATAAATGTGATAAATGCGGACTTGGTTGGCTTATGCGCATGTAAAACAGCTGGAATTCTAACTGACTTACAAGAAACAGAGCTGTCAGATTAAAAGAGGAAGGTAGTGGAATTAGGGTCTATGTTAAAGGAAAAAAAGATGACCAACCAGCGAAGGTCAAAAAAGTTCAGAGACGATAGAAAAAAGAGATTAGCTGCAGCCTGTACAAAGAATCCCAAATTGAAGTCCACTCTAAAAATCAGAAATGAGGCTGGGAGGCCACGATTGGAAGATGATCAGCCACTCCTGTTGCAAGCTATCCTGGATATAGCCTTTTATGGCTCTGCTGCTCATGAGAAAAGACAAAGTGATGTTTATAGAAGCATCAAAACATTGGATGAGCTAACCAAGCAGGTCAATGATGATGGATTAAACATCTATAGGGGTGGAGTTTACCTTCGCCTGATTCCAAAGCGCAGCTCTTCTTTGGAGGGTAAAAGGCATGTTACAACTGTACCTGTTAAGCTAATCAGAGCACAGAATGATTTCCATGCCAAGCATGTTAACCAAAAATTCTGTGTTCCACCATCAAACACCTAGAAGAAATATCTTCCGCCCTGGGGCCTAATGAAGTGTGCTTTCTATGTCAAGATGACAAAACTAGAGTACCAATTGGTCTCACTGCAGCTAACAGTCTCCTATGCTGATGCATGTCGAATACAGAGTGAGTTTGCCAGACCATGATTGGGTTGTTGCTGCTCAACACAAGTTGACCCCATCTGTGTATGCTGGCATTGTTGTACAACCAAATGGTCTTGGTAAACCAGAAGCTGTTAGCTATTCAGGGCCAACATACATTGCAATTCGGTCAGGAAAGCACTCCTCATCTACTGCCTATGCACATACACTTGACTTTGAGCGATTGCTTCAGCTACCTGAATTTGATACTATAACCATGCAAGTATGGACCAGACAAAGCAGTGAAACCTGTCATTGTCATTACTATAGATGGTGGTACAGATGCAGGCCCGTAGGCTGGTCGGGAGACGGGGAGGTTCGGGAAAGCAATAAGGTGGAACTGATGAAGAGCGGGTATGATTAAGAGCAGGTATGGGGGAGCGCTGTAAGCTCCCCCATCGGGGTCTGGGGTGGAGCCTAAGCCACTTTTGCAATTTTTAAGCCACGAAACATAGCATAATTGCATAGAAACATGCTAAAAATATAGATAGCCCAGTTTGTATTCCCATTCAATAATGAAGTACATGTAGCCTGATGTAGGTCTGGCTTGCGAGTTGTGAGTCTAAAGGCTGGCATACACGGGGCAACTTCCGGGCGATTTGTCGCATGCAACTCAAATGACTATGCATGGGTAAAAGTTCTGCAATTCTGATGGTTTGCGGAACTTCTACCCATATTCATTTGAATTGCATTGGAACCGTGTACGCTATAATTCACGCCCTAGCAGAAAAAACTATAAGACCTTAGTAAGGATCTTATAAGAACTTCATTTCTTATAAGAAAACGTGTAAGAAAGAGTAAGCGTCGTAAGATCCTAAAGCCCTATAAGATTCCTACAAGATTCCTACAAGGAACATATAGGACAAATATGAATCTTGTAAGATTTACAACAGGAATCTTATAAGAAAAGACATTTAAGGATTCTTGTAAGATTCTTGTAAGATTTCTCGTAAGAACAAAACTGGAATCTTATAAGAATAGACGCGCGCTTCAGAAATGTTGCAATAGTCCCAACTCTTATAAGATCCACTTTTGTTCTTACAATAAATCTTACAAGATTCTTACAAGAATCCTGCAGCGTCAATCCTTATAAGATTCCAGTTTTGTTCTTACAATAAATCTTACAAGACTCTTACAAGAGTCCTGCAACGTCTATTATTATAAAATTCCAGTTTGGTTCTTATACCGGCTATATAAGACTATTTACCGCCCCAAACGTGTACATTTTAGTAATAATATTAAATAACTTGTGCATGTAAAATTTCATAGTGATTTACAAACTTGTATAATACACACTATTATAGGATAATAAAAAGTTCATGCGTGCTATTACAAAATACAATTGTCAAAAGTTTTAATAGGAGAAAGTCTCCGATCTTCTTTCAATGGTGTGCCAACCCTCCCCCTGTTCTGCCTCTGCTGTTTGTTGTGGGCGCTCCATTTAGAATGGATATCCCGTGGTTGTTATACGCTAAGCTTATAGCTAAGTGTTATCCCACGCTCGCGGGCTGTAGCATAGATATTATATCTATGGCTATACATGTAGCTATACATGTACATACAAGTAATGAATAAATTATTTTGATGGCAAGCGGAACTAGTTCGGACAAGCGGGGGGCCATTGACACCAACCTAGAGAAGAAGATTTTTTCTTTTGCTGGAAGCACCTTGTTGTTGATGGCCATCCAATAGTGGCTGAGTATATAGATCCTGAGCTATCTGAACTGAAGCCTGAAAGTTTACAATCCAAAGACCCTAGCCCTGAAGTTCTTACTTCACTTTTATGCCAGAAAGATTTCTTGCTCCTCCAATCCCCATTGTACAAACTCAACTTGATAACTTGAAAGCACCAGAGAGAAATGTTCATGAAGAGAACCACTGTTTTCCGCTTTTTTTGTGTGTCAAAGTCTCTAAATCTTGATGAAATACTTCCAAGATCGACAAAGACTTTCAAAGTTCTTCTCATAAGATCTGTACTGCCCATCAGTTCACTCACAATTGCTTGATCGGTCGTGCAAGATCTGCTTTCTGTATTTTGCATCAAAAGTGATGCGGCACAAACATATGGTGGTCCATAAGAAAGCTCCAGTTGAAGCCGCCCCCAAGCGAGACAGACCAATAAGAGTTGCTGCCAGGAGGCAGAGAGAATTCATGGCTATAATTGCGTATGAGGAGAACCGCCTGAAACAGGCAGACTGGATAGATGAAGATCTTCTTGATCTAGAAGGAATTTTGGTACCCTCGGAAACAAGGACTGAAACGGCTATGCATGTCTGTTTGCTGGAGGAACACTTTCGGTGTCCGTGGGTAGAAGATGCTGGCGAAGATGTATGACCCGCATGTGATAACTTTATTAGTATTCTTTGAATTTTAATTTCGTTGCATTAGCGTTATAAACTGCACGAAACTTTATGCACGCTTAAAAGATTATTTGTGGGTCGCGGGGGGGAGGGGGGGTGGCCAATGTGACGTAATTGAGAGGGGAGGAGGAATTATTGTGACGGTCTTGTGATGAAGGGGGAGGGGGGTCCAAAACAGTCTTAATCTGTGTGATGTAAATTATGAAGATTGCGTGTCCTCCGTGGCCACTTTCTGACTAATGTCAAATGCAATCCGTAAAGTGTGCTTTGAAGTAAGGATTATATTTGATTGTACTGGTGGTAGAAATATATGCTAATTGAAATTTGATAAGGCTATAGTATGGCTCTAAAACTGACAGGCATTGTGGGTAGAAAATGCTCCCTGCAAGTGCATAATTTTTGGCGCAACTATTGACCTCATTGAAATCACTGAATACCATGTGTCCAACCCAATGCTGTTTTCGATCCTATCATACAATTCAGCACTGTTTCTCTTATTTGGATTACGTGAGTCTTTGTCTACAAAAGGCGACAATTGAACATGCTGTCAGCATACAAGAAGTATTTGGACACGTTGGACCTGTTATTGTGTATGAAGTCTATCCTATGACGGTACCCATGACTGTGCATTTTACAACGGCATATACTATTGTTCTACTCACAGAAATCACTAGCAACTAAATCTCTACATGATAGAAATTGATAGTACGAGGTATATGTAGTAGCATTGTTGTGTGTATAATATAATACTATTAGCATCCTGCATTGTTTTGCATGGCAGTATGCACAATAACTGTCTTCATACATTCTAACAATTAATGATTTTTACATATGGTTATGTGTGGTAGTTACTTCACATCTCGTTTGGTTTTAATTGCATGTTTATTATAGTGGATCAAAGTTCAACCATCACAGTTTTTTTTGTGTGCTGTCCAAACATTCAAAAGTATCGCTTTGTGCTGCCGTATTGATCACAAAGATAAAGTTATAATATATATCATTGGAATGCGCAAATTTTGCAAGTAGTGTATGTACCCACCATGGGAACGCTTTTCATATATCTTCATGTTACGCAATGATTAAGTATATCGGTTATATGCTTGATATATATTTGATAACAGCAGATGCCAGGAAATTCTAAAGCCATTGGTATGATTTGCGCTCTTTAAACCGTTCCTATCCCCAGTTATAGACAAAAATTGGTCTGGGAACGGGAATAGTACGACTGACGTACGAGCTTTTTTTTTGTTAGTCTTATACTGAAAGCAGACATTACGGTCTGGAAAACATGATCGTCTTTGAGTTCACATCTGGTTCGATCGAACAAAAAGCTGAACTATTCGATTCACGCTACGCGGGTGGTCACGATTTAAAAAATGACATTCATGTTGACCACGAAAACTTGATACCTTCAAGCAGTACATTAATTGCACCCAATATTCTTGTACATCTTAGTTTATAAACGGCTACAGTCACCTCTAGCAATGCAAACAAACCCACCTTTCCTCAGTTGGACTTGCTGTTCTGCTTGAGAAGTTATAAGAGGCCATTTTACTAGTCCGTCCCCAGACTCAATACTGATCTGGTCATGCAAGGGGGACGAGTTTTAGTATACTATTACATGTACATGTATTATCCATGGCCTGGAATACGTGCATCTTAGCTATAATGAACAGCGAAATACAACACTTTAAAACAAAATTGTGACCGGCGTGGGACACCTCAAAGCGTTCAGTCTTATGAGTCGCAGACTCGCAGCGAAATTGAAACAACTGAATATTAAAAAAAGAAAGAAATTTATATGTTCTGCAGCGAAAAATCTGGTGAAACCGTAATTAAAGTGCTCAAAATAGTACACGAAGTTAAGTTTAGTACACGAAGTTAAGTTTAGTACACGAAGTTAAGTTTAGTACACGAAGTTAAGTTTAGTACACGAAGTTAAGTTTATAAAGCTCGCCGGCCGCGCGAGAACTGCACACATGCATGGCTATACATGCAAGGACTTGGAGATAACAAAACATCACAGCCAAAAGCAGCTAGCAGAGTGCAGCAGCAGAAGTAGGTCCCTTGAAGAGCACAGCTCATTCTGGAGGTCACAGGCTCCCCTGCATACAATCACAGCTACATGCATATTGCATGCTGTCGCGTGTCATGACGTATACTATTATATGGTATACTATATCTGTACTGATGTGCCAGTTGTCTAAGTTGATCGGCTGCGTTATAGATATACGCCTGCATTATGAATATACCATATGCATACACTGATAAGTCAGCTTCTATAAATGTACATGCAGGATATCTACTGAAAGTCAGTTAACATGCACTAGCCATGGTTTAGGAGGAGGAAGGGCTTTCACTTGCACTCTGAAATCCATCAGATACTTGCCCTGTCTGGCCTCCTCAGGGAGGTCTAGTTGGCTATGAGCAATGAGCTTAGGAAAACCTTCCCCTAAATCATTTCGTGCACTTGAGCCCTCTAGTCGCCAGCAGACGCTTTTTTTTTTTTATTTTTTTTATTTTTTTTACCAGTGGCTACTACCTTAGCTATTGTGCTTATCCATTTTATCTTTCTAAAGAAAAAGTGAATATTTTTGCATGATGGCTGATAGTACACTTGTACTTAAATGGCCATCATCATTATATAGGTACAAGACAAGTAAATGCACAGCAGACAAATGTGGACCAGCATCTATACATTGAGGCACAGCTTATACCCATGGGGATGGGTATAAAAACCATGACCTTTTGTGTCTTAAGTACCAATCAAATGAAGACATCTTAAGCACAACATGTTTCTCACTGGGTTTCAGATCCATTATTTTTTTCATCATATATATATATATATACCTTTTCATCCTGTTCCTGATATTTTCCTTTCAGTTGCTTTACTTCTTCAAGTTGTTGATGATGCAGTTGTGTTACTATTTCTTGAACATGTTGTTCTTTTAGTTGCATCATTTTCTTCAAACTGAATTTTTCTGATGTTGCTCTTTCAGTTGCATTATTGTTTCTTCCCCTTGTTTCTTTAGCTGCATCATGGCTAGGTCAAGATGGTGGCCACTGGAGGAGGCTTTGTGACCTGCTTTCTCATGTCATGTCACCTTCTTGTGTCTGAGTCCTATATGGGCTTGGAGCACTTGTGGCAGAGGACTGCGTTCTTTGAGTAGCAGGAGCTGCAGTAGATGCTGTCCTCTTGGGTGTCGTATGGCTTGTCCTGGAGCGGCTCGTCGCACTTGCTGCAGCAGAAGTGTTCCTTGTGCCAGTTCTTGCCTTCGGCGTGTGTGAAGGTGCTTGCAAATATCAGTTGTGAACTGAGAAAGAAAAGACAAAAAAAAAAAAGTTTGAATGTGCATGAGACTGACAGCATTCCACCTAGTTTGATACCAGCATATCTGCCCCTGCAGTATTCACACTGATGGGTGTTGCTTATGAATTAACCATGAATTTATGCATGATCACTGATTACAAAACACTCTGAAGGCGGGGCTTTATTGCACCATGCTTGGATGAATTTGACTAAGTCCAGAGGACCTGGTTATTTCTATGGTTATTCCCTTGGGAGGGCTACATACGTAGGACTGTACACTACGTGGGCACACCTCATTGCATCCTGAGCATCGTTTGATATTCAGCTCTCTATGGTGACGCCCACAGTACACCTTCTGTTGGTCGCTTGTGAAGTAGATCAGGTCAACTAACAGCTCCTTGCACTCTGCACACTTGAAGCACCGGGGATGCCACGCCTTGTCACCTCTCGGTAACCACACACACCCCTCCTGGTGGTATCTCTATAGAGCATTCTGCACACGTCTGATGGTGATGGAGGGATAATAAACAATCATGCAATGACAGAAATAAAATAAGTCATGCATCAAATATGAAAGCAATAATATTCCCAAATAGATTACGATTACACGTAACGTTTGGCTGCCTGGACTGGAGTTATGCACATGCCATAGCCGTGCAGTTATGGGCGCCTTGTACCTTTATTATTTCTTTTGCTGACGTAGCGCGCACGAAGCCTTTCCCTTCGGACTGGCTGCGTCGCTTGTCGGCAAATTTGATAAATCGACACTTTTCCAAATCTGTCATCTTGTGACAGGCACCACAATCGAAATCATAGTTCGGTAATTGCTTTGTGTACATGTACTGCTGTACCTTCCACAACGCCCCTTAATGGTCACTGGGAAGAGACTTTATACGGTCCGGGGTAATCTTCGGTCCGGGAGACTATATTCCTTAGGGAACCCAGATCCTTAGGTCCCCCGGATCGAGTTCCCTGGCTGTACAAAACCAATTATTTGCGAATTCTTTACGACTGGAAGTTTTACTAGATAACGAAGATCTTAAGAGTACTGTTGGGTTTGAAATCCCAATAATCACATGCTTAAAACCCGCAAAAACTAAGAATTATGCGAGTTCTCTGTGCAGCATGTTGCCCTGGTCCGGTGTTTTGATCGCCGCTGTACGCAATGTAATGCCTTGTTTTCCCTCTGGTGGTCGGTAGAAGCGGTTAGTAATATAACTTTTAGAACAGCATGGTTACTTACCATGCGTAGAGTGCATGCGCCAATAAAAAGTTAACCTTACCTGTACTAAGCGAACGGGCATAATTCAATTTTTAGAGGGAAGGAATAGGACAAATTGTGCTCCCTTTTGCCACTTGTATTCAAAGAATATCATTCTAGAATAGTTATAAAGTGCGCATCATCTTACAGCACGTTTGGATCATGTTCTGTTGCAGAGTTATTGTATTTCGAATTCCATCGATGCCTCGAAAATTTAAATTTGCCTTATCGACAGCCGCGTGCACAAGGTGAGCAGTGAAATCGGCCACAGTGCAGCAGCCAAAGCCGGCGAATTGTGGGACGCTATTTTGAACAGAATGAAAACGGGTGACAGTGAAAACACATTTCAATCAATTCTTGACATATTTAACCAGGAGTTAGCCGCACAATATGTCGTTGAGAAATTAGAAGTGGCACTGAGTTCGGAAATTCAGTTTTACAACAGTGAACGCAATAAGTCTGCGTCTGTAAGATCGGACGGTGCAAGCAAATACTGCCGGAGGTACAGCCAGGGCTGCCGCGATATATCGCGATATGCGATATATCGCGATATGCGATATATCGCGATATGCGATATATCGCGATATGCGATATATCGCGATATGCGATATATCGCGATATTTTTTATATATCGCGATATGCGATATATCGCGATATTTTTTTGGTCATATCGCGATACAAACGTACATGGATATACGGAGATAGACGCAAGAATAGACGGAGAAAGACGGAAATATACGAAAAGTCATTCTGCAGATGCAACTATTGTTGGGCCACACATGCACATACATTCGAATTCAGCGGCAGTGCTGTGTACATATATACTGTAAATTATCGGCCCCCATTGAAATTCAGCCGCCCGTGTAACTGTAAGTATTTAAACGTGCAACCGCAAACGCTTATAATAAGTCCTCTTTTTCACCATATTATACTGACATGTATTATTTCCTGAAATATTGTCACGGAAGAGTTCACGGTTATGGGGATGATATCGTTAAACACGAGGCTTTTTTTTTGATGAGGGGACCATAAAATCATTTTGGAATCATTGTGTGATCGGAATGCAAATATTTATGGTTCAGTCACTCAGTGATTTAATCCTCTCTTAAATTCTTTTCCTGCATGTGATATTGTGCGGCTTTTGTGCCATAAAAAATGTATTTATCCAGCCGGTCCGTGGAGTGAGGGACTTCATGTATGATTTCTTTTCTGGTGCATAACTCATGCCGTGGAGCAAGCCCTTTCTAAAGGTACAGCCGAGGCTAAGATATAGCTAGATACTTCCTTATATTATTTTGGCAACACTCTATTCATGTATACGCTGGGTATATGTATATCAATTGGTACACTAGTGTGGGCAAACAAACTTGACCCTAGCTTACGTATACGAGATAGCTACTGTCCCTTCTAAGCGAGTAGCATACAGAGCAACAGGATTACTAATTACGTTATTCATACCAAAGTGCAAGATGGGTTGCAAAGACAGCCGCACTTCATCTCTCGTACTAGGCCTACGTACATGTATATCTATCCCACTAACCTGCAGGGTCCAACATGATTTCCTACCAAGAACAGGATGTTCTGCTCCTTGAGGCCTGGACACCCTCGGGTTGTGTGATTGTAGCGTTCCGCTTGCAATTAACTGAGTGCCAGTAGTAGTCTCGCTGCTTCAAACCTATACTCAGAACAGTTTCTTTTTCACCTCTAGTGGAAAAGGACCGTTGCAGGTGTAGTTTGTGCCGCATCTGTCTAAGGTCGCCATTATGATTATAAGAACATGTGATCGGTTTTTTAACTTAGTGTTATTAACTTCAGACTGTGAAACGCGAGTGCTAGCTAGTGGTATTATTTCATGATATGGCATTCAAAACATGTGTGAAGAACTCTTGTATGTACGCTGTCGTTGCCAAGCCTATATGCATAAATATAGAGCCACCATTTTAAATTTAAAACAGCCGCACGGCCGGTTGAAATTTTTGGATCCACTCTCCTTTTATACGCCAACTCCTCCTTTAAACACCCATCGTCAGATTTCTTAAAAGGGTACCCACCACCCCCTACGCCCCTTTCTCACTCACGCGTAACCACAATTAGCACTGAAGAAACCACGTTACAATGAATACATAATGCCTTATCACAACATTAGCTATAGCCTGCAAAGAACTGAGGGAGGGATTGGTAACAGATGCAGCATCATCCTTCAACCTGGTGAGGTCTATCCTTAGCCACTTCAATTCTCCTGCTCCTTTGCTGCATACTCTTTGCCCAGTACTCATAGGTACTCCTCTTTGTGGATGGCATACTTCGCAGCCTCCTCCTCTGTCAATTTTTGACCTGGGTGAATAGTCTGCATGTGGTCTGAGTAGTGGTAGCTGTAGCTCCCACACATAGTGGCGTACAGTCCCTGTTGTGCATGCTCAGGCATATTTGACGACATGGAACAGGTCTGTTGGTGTATGGATTGCATTGGCAACTGAACCTTTTCCCACAGCTCTATATAGGCAAATGGACAGTTGGACTCCACCTGTCTACCAGCAGAATGTTTTTTTTTTTTTGCACCATTTACTAGATCCACCTTGTGTGCTGCAAATGCCCAGTTTTGGACAAAGGGCGAAGGCACATCTGGCAAATACCCCCGACAGAACGGCTTAGCCTTAGGCAACCTCTGGTTCTGCTCCGCTACACTATGAAAGCTATGGCAACAGATTCATTGCAAGCAATCCCAACGGGTTTCCTCGGCATTAGCAGCGCTCGTGCACAGGAGCCGCTGCCTCTTTTCTGCAGGTGGCTGCGATTGCTGCATTTTCTGCAAGTTCATCTCTGCGGTCTATCGTTTGCTTGCCGTTGTACTTTAATTAACAATATCGTTGCGCTTGCCACACCTATCACAATCCATAGCTATAACCAAATTAGGACGAGAGGGTTAAATGTTAAATCGTTCGCTGCCTGTTTCACAAGTGTCTAGCGATTGTATGTGGGATCTCACTGAAGTCCATTAGGTGAGAGAAATAGAATCATGCAACTCCCATGTAAATTCGAAGCGAAAGAAAAAGATAAAAAAACACGTGAATTTTTCTTAAAATGTAATTTTAACACTAACAGGGGGTACCACCCCCTACGCCCCTTTAAAAAAACCATTATATCTTTTTTCTTTTAAGTCCGATTTTTATTTTGAAAGCTGATTCGAACTCCCGTCTTTAAACTCTACAATATTGGACAATGGGGTCCGTACAGTTTTTCTTGCCCCCCCCCCCCCCCCCCCCCCCCCCCCCCCCCCTCGGTTCCAGGAGTCAAAATAGTGGTCTCCATAGACATGTACACAAAATGTACGTTTTATGACCTAATTATAATATTCCAGTATTTATAAGTCTTGCTTGTGATGAGATAACGAATTCATTGGAGTGTTTTATCATGGTATGGGAGCATTTTTACCATTAAATGCTTTGGTTCCTGGTGATTGAAAAGCCCTGGTTTCATTGCTTACGATCCGAGCGAGGCATGACCGCCATTTTTAATGGCAATCATGTAAACTTAGTCTCGTTCCCAGACTCACTTACGTAAGCATTACCGCATAATGTGTAATGCTTCGAAAAGGAGTCTGGGAAGGAAGTTCAACTTTTTTGTTCTGCGCTCACGAAATCTTGAGCGTCCAATCAAATTGCAGGTACGTCGTGACGTATACTAATTGCTTACTAATTGCATTCACGTTAATATACTATAGATGATTTCGGTGAGAACCCGCGCGTCACGTGAGAGTCATGTGAAATTTTTATGGAGGGCAAAACATTATTGAGACGTATGGTAAATCGTGATGGATCGGCAGATTTCAAGGGAAAGGAGCGTTACAAACAAAAACTGGAGTCGGTGGGGCTGACACCAAGCGATGACCTTTCATGAGGGGTGATGGTCGTCGTTTCGGCGATGCTATGTCGTTGTGGCAGCGTATAGAGTATGGCAATATATTTGGCTATTTTATCGATCGCCCGGGAACTGGAAGCCTACAACTAGTTTCAATCGGGCTCTGTGAGGACTGTGTTTGTGGTGTGTTTCGGCCAAGGCAACCCAAAGTGCAGAACAGGCCCACGAAGCGTGGATTAGGGCCTATTGCACGGTCATCTGGCTTGATCGTTGCCGACTGAACTAGCTTGCTAAGTTAAGCTTATTTTTAAAAGAATGCACGGTGTACATGTCTACAGACCTATCTGTAATCGATAAGCTAGGTCCATACATGTAGCAAGTAGGCTTATAGCAATCGATCGGCAACAAACATCTTTGTCCTCCGTCATGTAGGGTAGCGTCAGGTATGTTCGCCAGTCAGGAGTGTTCGCCACCCTTCACTTCAAACGCGGCGCCAAGGCTTACCTAATGTCTTTATCCCTCGGCACAAAATGGAAATAATACTACTTGGAGTCTGTGTTTACGACACACTATTAAAATTATATCTACTCTTTCAGTTGTTCCAAAATAATGACGTAAAGTTAGCTACCTCAATTATCGGTAGAAATGGCGCGGTAAACACCGCACAATTGCTAGCGAGTCTATTTGGTGCAAGTCAGTGTCTGTAAGGTATGTAATGCAAATTCGCTTAAAATCTTGTTATTACAGAAGAGCAGTTATTTCTGAACAATGTACATTGTTTCATGTTTGATGAAACGTACTGGCTTTGGAACCAGGGGGGGTGGCGAACACTCCAACCGTAATTTACGCTGGTAGGTAGTAGTCGCCAGGGGTGGCGACTACTCCTACCTCATCAAATAAAGTGATAGTACTTAAATTAGCAACCAATAGGCTCCAAAATGTATCCAATTGATTATGTGTAAGTATTGTAAGTTGTGTATGTTGCGAAGGAGTGTTCGCCAGGGGGGGGGGGGGGGTATCTTTCATTCGAATGCGGTCTTTTCAATAGAAGGCCTAATCATATGAGTGCATTTGTTCTGTTCTGATATGCTGTTTTTATTCAGTCAGAGGTTGTACTACTTCAGCTTATGCAGAGATAATTTTTCAATTCCTCTGACTTAGGCCTATGTATGCATTAATGGATTTATTTTATTTTTATTTTTTTAAATGTGCAAATCTTGAAAGAATACAATGTATCATATTGTAGTGTTCAGTAATGGAGCGACAGTATTTGAAGTATTCGACTGAGAGCATGGACTCAGCTTTCAAGGAAGTCAGGGAGGGTCGTTTTACTTGCAATGCAGTGTCAAAGACATTTATCATATATAGTGTACACCGTGCATGTGGGTACAAATCACATGCAAACTGCAAATGTACTTCACATGTGAAATGCATTGACCAGCCTCACCAGGATTTATTTTCCTTTGAATCAGACAATGACGAGGATTATTTCTGCCCAGAATGTTTTTTACAAGGAGCCAGATGATAAAATAAGACACCATGCCATTGCTGATGATTTCACTTTTATTTTCGCTAATCTGATTTCCATTCATCTTTATGTATATATATTTTACATAGTGATTGAGAAATTGACCTAGCTGAAATTTCCTAGAATATACATGTACGTATATACATGTATATACAGCTATCAATTTTGTGTACAGCTTGACCTATACTATATCAAACGTTGTATTTGAAGTAAACTGAGACTGCTTACTTGAATTTTTGTTGTTGTTGGTGCTCTATAGTACCCAAGCTCAAATCACTTGCTTCATCCTTCCGTGCACCAGTTCCCTCTTCACTGCAACGATAATGGCCTTTCACCTCGTCAATTTGGAGTGTTCGCCACCACCCTGTATACTATGGGGGGGGGGGGGGGGGGGGGGGGGCGAACACTCCAACCTCGACGTGGCGAAAGACCACTTGCAAAGGCAATTAATATTGGTACGTGGCACTATCTGGTAACGAAAAACAGGTACATAAATACTTCAATCCTTATGTACATACAATTTTGGTGGTAAACGAAGCGTTTATGAATGAATGAATGGCCGCCTTCCTATAACAAATGCTACAATCACATAGTGAAGCTTTCCAGGGGTGTTTAAAGGCTGCTCCATACCTGATAACTTGGTTAAGCAATGTTCTGTTAAAATCCACCTTCTTTACGCTACGTAACAACGAAATACAGGGGGGTGGCGAACACTCCAACCATACGTGGCGAAAGACCAACCGTACTGGCGACTATACCAGAAATTCGCGTAATTGGATAAAACAGTTGTTTTCCTTCGTACGGAGCACGTTTTTGAATAAACGAAGCGGTAGTAGTATAGAGTGAAGGCTGACGATCTCTTGGAATCAGGTATGTTTATATAATCATCCATCCTGTTTGCTGTATATTCAAGACAACCAAAATCGGTACTCGCGGGTGGCGAACACTACCTACGCTACCCTAGGCCAGGCCTATAGCTTTTGTAGGCTGTAGCCAAAGGCAAAGCAGGGCAGCATGACAGCACACGTGCTCATCATCGTTGCTAAGACATAAGCAGATCCAGCTATTGGTGCAGATGGGGTGGCTACTCCAGACATGGGGGCTGCATCCCTATACCTCCCATACTGATGATTTCTGTCTCTGTTGCGAGTCCTGCGTGAACTAGCAACCAACCCTCTACAGCTGAAGCAGAGATAATATAAAGCACACCTCTCCTTTTTTTCTTTGCCCCGCTTTCGCCTGCCGCGCTTTCACTGCCATCATTTTGATCAAATACTTCCTCTTGCATACCATCCTTGAAAGAGAATCGTGAAGAGACATAGCCACATCACTGGGTTCGTCAACAGGCTTGCCTACAATAAAAACAAATGACTTCCTCACTCAATTGTGACTTCCACACTTCTAACTAACATGACACAAAATGGTCGCCACATATTCGCGAGTGCTTCGAAGGCTGCCAATCCTCTCTACGGACTGCTTGAATCCACCTTCGTAGTCTGCCTTCATTTTTGAATGGAAACCGATAGAAACCTATGCCCAAACGCTGACCACCACGATTTCTACAGCCAAAAGCACAACACCTCCATACCATTTCACGTATACCTTGCCCTCCACTTTAATTATTCATCGTTTTAGGTCACGCGTTTCCAAGGAAACGACTTCTCACCGAAATCATCTATAGCTGTAAGCGCGGCTGAAAGGTTTTGCATTCTTCAGCTGGCATTTTTATAGACCACATTGGTTGAGAGCAATCATATGCTATGCCCCTTTTGCCGTGGGCGTTCTAATTATATATAGCTATTGCAGTCGAAGGACCAGGTACGTATTGTCCGTTTAACTTCTGAGTTCACCACATGTCAAGTTAATTTTTTTAGGTTGCCTCATTTTAATAATAGCTGCGCGAGGTTTCCATCATTGCATGTTAGCTGCTTTTTGCTACAGGAGACTATACAACAGGAAATAGCGATGAGCCAACGCTGGCAGGAACCTATAACGCTTAAATTAATTATAAATGTTAATTGAGCACGTTAATTCCGTGCTGCTGCATGCATGCTATATTGCATGAGCGGCTCAGGAAGTCTTTCATCTCTTTGCTCACTGACACATAGTGCCTCCGTCAAGATGACCTGCAGCAAGAGGTCAGACAGATAATGTGATAAAAGCAGCCGGTCATGCGCCTGTCATAATCAGATAAGGTAGTCTGCGTCTCGGAGCAGTAGGAGTGTAGGACTCTGGCAACATATCCGTACATTTTTTAAATATATGTTTAATGTTAAACATGTCTGATGTACATTTCTTGACTGACTGAAAAAATTCCAACACATACTGTATATCCTTGACCTTCACTGTAGAGCTCAGAGGCTGTATTATAATATCATATCTACATTTACATCAGTGGCCTGGCACACAAGATTAATTTTAAACATTATTATGTGCTAACGTTTTGCTAGCAAGAAGCCTTCGGTTATTCAAATCGGGGTTATTACAAACTTTTCATCGATTCATTCCGCGATCAAAAGCAGAAGAAAGCGAGTGATACGTCATGCACAAGATGTATTCCGTAACTTCTGAGCATTCCTAAACGATAATTGAGCTATAATTTGGTACTTCACGATTGTTATGTAATATGCTATATTGTCGGAACACAAAAGTTGAACTTCCTTCCCAGACTCCCTTGTAGCATTACACATTATGCGGTAATGCTTACGTAAGTGAGTCTGGGAACGAGACTAAGGATATCCATAGGGGCCGTTCATAAATTACGTCACGCAAAAGGGGGGGGGGGAGGGGGTCTGGCCAATTATGACGGTTTGTGACGGGGGGGAGGGGGTCTGGCCAATTGTGACGGTTTGTGACGGGGGGGAGGGGGGGGGGTTAAGCTGGCGTGATGTCACATTTGTAATTAAAATTCATTGTCGTGGGGACAGTGTACTTAACTGTTACAACTGTTATTGTGCAGGTGCAGCGACTCTATGTGAACAGGCGCAGCGACTCTATGTGAACAGGCGCACAAATACGGCCCTTTAGGAGGCTCCATTATACTGATCGGGCCGCTCAATTCTACAGGGCCCTGACTGAAGCTCAGTGTATTGTTGTTTTGGGGGTATTTAAACGTGTGTCAGTAGTATATAGAATAATTATAGACCGTTTGAAGTGATTCAAGTATTTGTCGATTGCGCACAGCGTAGTAGCAGATGGATAAATCTAAATTGTACACGTCTCTCTTCGAAGCTTACGTTGAGGCGTATCCGACCAAATCCAAGAAGCTTTGCCAGCAAGAGGTGAATGAGAAGTGGAATGCAATTAAGGATAGTGAGGAGCTGATAGTGAAAGTGGATGGACTATTGAATGAGTTAAAGGCCATCACAATGAAGCACAAAGGAGGTTTGTTGAGTTTTTGGGGGAAACAGCCAACCCAGAAAGCCGTTCCAGCTATTAAGAGCAGTGCCGTTCCAGAAATGTCAATAGTAGAAGTTGTAGTGGCTGGTGTTTCTGATGAGGCTGGAAAGAATGGAAGTGAGCCTGGCCCTTCTGCTAACAGTTCCAGCTGTAATAGTGTGAAACAAAAGGCCATAATTCAAGACGAACTTCAGCTCAAAATCAATGTGATAAATGCGGACTTGGTTGGCTTATACGCACGTAAAACAGCTGGGATTCTAACTGATTTACAAGAAACAGAACTGTCAGATAAAAAAAGGAAGGTAGTGGAATTAGGGTCTATGTTAAAGAAAAAAATGGCGACCAACGAAGGGCAAGAAAGTTCAGAGATGATAGAAAAAAGAGATTAGCTGCAGCCTGTACAAAGAATCCCGAATTGAAGTCCACTCTAAAAATCAGAAATGAGGCTGGGAGGCCACGATTGGAAGTTGATCAGCCACTCCTGTTGCAAGCTATCCTGGATATAGCTTTTTATGGCTCTGCTGCTCATGAGAAAAGACAAAGTGATGTTTATAGGAGCATCAAAACATTGGATGAGCTAACCAAGCAGGTCAATGATGATGGATTAAACATCTATAGGGGTGGAGTTTACTATCGCCTGATTCCAAAAGCGCAGCTCTTCTTTGGAGGGTAAAAGGCATGTTACAACTGTACCTGTTAAGCTAATCAGAGCACAGAATGATTTCCATGCCAAGCATGTTGACCAAATATTCTGTGTTCCACCATCAAACACCTACATGTAGAAGAAATATCTTCCGCCCTGGGGCCTAATGAAGTGTGCTTTCTATGTCAAGATAACAAAACTAGAGTACCAATTGGTCTCACTGCAGCTAACAGTCTCCTATGCTGATGCATGTCGAATACAGAGACGGTGAGTTTGCCAGACCATGATTGGGTTGTTGCTGCTCAACACAAGTTGACCCCATCTGTGTATGCTGGCATTGTTGTACAACCAAATGGTTTTGGTAAACCAGAAGCTGTTAGCTATTCAGGGCCAACATACATTGCAATTCGGTCAGGAAAGCACTCCTCATCTACTGCCTATGCACATATACTTGACTTTGAGCGATTGCTTCAGCTACCTGAATTTGATACTATAACCAAGTATGGACCAGAAAAAGTAGTGAAACCTGTCATTGTCATTACAGTAGATGGTGGTCCAGATGAGAATCCTCGCTACCAGAAGGTCATTGAAACGGCTGTGCATCATTTCGTGCAAAAAAATCTGGATGCATACTTCATTGCTACAAATGCTCCTGGCAGAAGTGCATTCAACCGTGTTGAAAGAAGAATGGCTCCACTAAGCAGAGAACTGTCAGGTTTAATTTTGCCTCATGACAAGTATGGGAG
The DNA here is from genome assembly GCA_949361645.1 of Spongilla lacustris. Taxonomy (NCBI): domain Eukaryota; kingdom Metazoa; phylum Porifera; class Demospongiae; order Spongillida; family Spongillidae; genus Spongilla; species Spongilla lacustris. The sequence continues at coordinate 6,635,795 of OX442421.1, read as the reverse complement.
CCATCTCAATGATCGAGGACTGACCATTGACACCAAGCTAGAGAAAAAGAATTTTTCTTTTGCTGGAAGCACCTTGGCTGAAATTTGGTCCCAGACAGTTATTGATGGCCATCCAATAGTTGCTGAGTATATAGATCCTGAGCTATCTGAACTGAAGCCTGAAAGTTTACAATCCAAAGACCCTATTTGGTTTGCAGCGCACGTACGTACGAGCCAATATTTCACCCAAATTGTTAAATGCAATAATACGTGTTGCTGCTCAAAGCCCAGAAGTTCCTACTTCCCTTTTATGCCAGAAAGATTTCTTGCTCCTCCAATCCCCATTGTACAAACTCCACTTGATGGCTTGAAAGCACCAGAGAGAAATGTCCACGAAGAGAACCACCGTTTTCCATCTTTGTTTGTGTCAAAGTCTCTAAATCTTGATGAAATACTGCCAAGATCGACAAAGGCTTTCAAAGTTCTTCCCTACGATCTGTACTGCCCATCAGTTCACTCGCAATTGCTTGATCGGTCGTGCAATATCTGCTTTCTGTATTTTGCATCAAAAGTGATGCTGCACAAACATATGGTGGTCCATAAGAAAGCTCCAGTTGAAGCCACCCCCAAGCGAGACCGGCCAATAAGAGTTGCTGCCAGGAGGCAGAGAGAATTGATGGCTATAATTGCGTACGAGGAGAACCGCCTGGAACAGGCAGACTGGATAGATGAAGATTTTCTTGATCTCGAAGGAGTTCTGGTACAAGGACTGAAACGGCTATGAATGTCTGTTTGCTGGAGGAACATTTTCGGTGTCCATGGGTAGAAGATGCTGGCGAAGATGCTTGATCCGCATGCAATAACTTTATAAGTATTCATAGTTTTTTTATTTCGTAGCGTTAGCGCTATAAACTGCACGAAACTTCTAATAATATTATGCACGCTTAAAAGATTGTTTGTGGATTGGGGGGGGTGGTCAATGTGAGGGGGGGGGGGGGAGGAATTATTGTGACGGTCTTGTGATGGGGGGGAGGGGGGGTCCAAAACGGTCTTAATTTGTGTGACGTAATTTATGAACGGCCCCATAGATAGTTTTATCTTCATTGCAAAACGAATATTATAGAGCACTGTTAGCTTCAGAACGGTTTAATAGTGGCCCACCAAATACGCGAAGGTTAGTTGGGCTTGGCCCGTCCTTCCGGTTTTGCGTTGTCCGACAACGCGAAGGGCGGGGCCACGCCCAACTACGCGAAGGTCGGACTACTAGTATGCCCAGTGGCGGATCCAGGAATTGGGAGGGGGGGCCAACGGTGAGGGTGTAGCAAGGGGTGGGGCGAAGTAGTAGGCGGGTAATATTTCTGATGATGTTCTTTTAGTTGCATTATTGGGTCTTCCCCTTGTTTCTTTAGCTGTACCATGGCTAGGTCAAGATGGTAGCCACTGGAGGAGGCTGTGTGACCTGCCATCTCATGCCTTGGTGAGGTGAACGTACATCCTATGTTCACTGCATACACACAACCAATTGTTTCATACTGGCACTCTGAGCAATCCACATCCACTGTTGGGACAGGGCACCATGACCTCAGGACACGACGTCTCTTCTTTTTACCACATCCACTGTTAGGACAGAGTACTATGGCGTCTGGACACACATCAAGATGGCTGCTGATCATTTCCTTGTATGTCCCCACTTCTTCGCAAAGCACACAATATACTGTCAAAGGGGACATACTTCAGTGTAATGGTGGTGGAGCTTATCACAAACTGAGTGATCTCCACAGCCATTACCACAGGGCATCAAAACATACCCACATATTTTAAGATGTGCTTCAAGCAATCCTAGCTCCTTAACCCAGGGGCAGCCAGAAGTGGTACACCTCACTTTCAGACTTCTCACCCTTCGTGAAATATTGCGATCAGGAAAAGCATCCAGTGGTTGGCGACATGTGGGACATGTCCCAGCAGTGCTCCTCTGTTTATCATAGCATGACTTGCAGTACAGCTTGGCACACTCACACCTTGTCTGCTGGGGGTCTCGAGCAGGAAGAAGACAGATTACACAGTAGTCGTGAGGGTGAGGGGCATCAATAAAGTTGTATTCATAGCCTCCTGCCCTGTGAGAGATAGAATTACGGAGTAGGAAACAGCAATATGACATGCACAAACAGAAGGACATGCAGGTCTGCAGATACTGGTTCCCACCTGCCCATCCAAATATCACCTAACAATCATGAATGTGATGAGGTATACGAAAGATTGCGTGTCCTCTGTGGCCACTTTCTGACTAATGTCCCATGCAATCCGTAAAGTGTACTTTGAAGTAAGGATTAGATTTGATGGTACTGGTGGTAGAAATATATGCTAATTGAAGTTTGATAAGGCTATGGTATGCGGAAACTGACAGGCCAAAAAGGCATTGTGGGTAGAACATGCTCCCTGCAACTGCACAATTTTTGGTGCAACTAATGTACCATGTGCCCACCCTAATGCTGTTTTCAATTGTGTACAAAAAAATAATTCAGCACAGTTTTTTTGATTACGTGAGTCTTTTTCTAGAAAAGGCGACAATTGGACATGATGTCAGCATGCAAGAAGCATTCGGGCACATTGGTTCTGTTACTCTATCCTATGATGGTGCCCATTGATTGTGTATTTTACAACAGCATATTCTATTGTTCTACTCATAGAATCATCAGCCACTAAATGGGGGAAATCTCTAAATGTAGCTCAGCGTTTTGCACGCTAGAAATGCTTTTTTAAAAAAACCCAGATATAAAAACATCCTCTCTAAGACATATGTACCGTATGCAACGGAGTCAAGTGAATTTTGTATCAAATACTATAATACATATTTGAAATATTTATCTCGGCAAGTGTATACATAATTGTATCAGATAAGTGTATTTGTATCATAATAACAAAACATTTTTGAATACATATCTGCTTGCCTAGATCGATGTTTCAAATATGTTTTTTGCTATGATACAATCAACATTTATGATACAAATTTGGCCTTGGTGTATATATATATATGGGTGGATTAAAATCTACAAACATTAGCCTGAAAACTATTCTAATGTGTGTGGGATAGCTCTGCTGTAAATTCCTTCAATGCTTTCAAATGTTGAATCATCACACATCTTGGCAGGAAGAAATTGCACCAAGTTGCTAATCAACTTCGATTTTGTGTAGCAAAATTGCTATGCAATTTTTAAAAAGTATTCCCTGAGGATTCTACTAAAAGTCAGTTAACACAAGCCAAGGTTTAGGAGGTGGAAGGACTTTCACTTGTACTCTGAAGTAGAGGCAGTCATTCATCAGATATGTGCCCTGTCCAGCCTCCTCATGGAAATCTGATTGGTCAATAGCAATGAACTTAGGAAAACCTTCCCCTAAATCATTTCGTGCACTTGAACCCTCTCCAGCAGATGCTTTTTTACCAGTGGCTACGACTCTTCTATTGTGCTTATCCATTTCGTCTTTAGAATAAATGAATTTTTTTGCTTGATGGCCTCTATCCATGACCTGGTTAAGGAGGGTGATAGTACACTTGTACCTCAATGGCCATATAAGGTTATCATCATTTTCTCCCTTCATTAGGTACAGGTACTCAGACATATGTGTACCTTCTACCTCAGCACTTCCATTGGCATTTACATTAAGACACATCTTATACCCATGGGGATGGGTATAAAATCCACTACTGAACCATGACTCTTTTCGTCTTAAGTGCCGATAAAATGAAGTCATCTTAAGTGTAACATGTTCTTCACTGGGTTTCAGTTTAAGTAGATCTGTTACTTTTTCACTATATGCAACATACTGTTCTTTTAGTTGCAACATTTCTTCAACATGTTTCTGATGTTGCTCTTTCAGTTGCATTATTATTTCTTCCCCTTGTTTCTTTAGCTGCACCATGGCTAGGTCAAGATGGTAGTCACTGGAGGAGGCTCTGTGATCTGCCATCTCATGCCTTGGTGAGGTGAAAGTACATCCTATGTTCACATATATACAACCAATTGTTTCGTACTGGCACCCTGAGCAATGAGAAGCCATGTCTTTTCTCTTTATATTTTCCCCACATCCACTGTTGGGACAGGGCACCATGACCTCAGGACACACTGAGTGGTGGGAAGTGATGTCTCTTCTTTTTATATTGGCCCCACATCCACTGTTAGGACAGGGTACTATGGCGTCTGGACACACATCAAGATGGCTGCTGATCATCTCCTTGTATGTCCCCACTTCTTTGCAATGCACACAGGTGTACTGTCGAAGGGGACATACTTCAGTGTAATGCCACTGGAGCTTATCACGAACTGAATGATCTCCACAGCCATTAGCACAGGGCATCAAAACATACCCACATATTTTAAGATGTGCTTCAAGCAATCCTAGCTCCTTAACCCAGGGGCAGCCAGAAGTGGTACACTTCACTTTCAGACTTCTCGTCCTTCGTGAAATATTGCGATCAGGAAAAGCATCCAGTGGTTGGCGACATGTGGGACATGTCCCAGCAGTGCTCCTCTGTTTATCATAGCATGACTTGCAGTACAGCTTGGCACACTCACACCTTGTCTGCTGGGGGTCTCAAGCAGGAAGAAGACAGATTGCACAGTAGTCATCAGGGTGAGGAGCATCAACAAAGTCATATTCATAACCACCTACACTGGAAGATGTATGTACATGCAAAAAACAATATAAAGATGGTGGCAACAAACATAATAAGGTTGGCTAATGCCATGCAAACAGTCCACTATTCATGTATTAGCATTGGCCAGATGCGAGCCCTTTCCCCTTCCCCCCCCCCCCCCCCCCCCCCCCCCCCTTAAAAAAAGAAAACATCTGGCCGGCTATAACATTTGTCGTTTCACTCATACCCCGACTAAGACGCAAACTCTAGGCCTCTTTAGCCTTTTGGTGGTTTGTACCTGCTGTGCTAAGCTTTCGTGTGTTTCAGTGTTATGTACATGCAGATCATATGAGAATGCTTTTTCCAATGGGCCAATTTTTATCAACTTTGCCATGTCCCATGGAGGTTTATAGGTCGAGTTCTTCTCTCAGGTCTGCAAGGGACAAGAGTGTAACTAATTATAAGCGATCCATCACATTTTTGAATCTACATAGCCGTTTTTAGGTCGAGATTATAAATCTGTTGGACAATATCGTTAGTTTGGTACTATTCCATGACAAGTGCATGCGTGTTTCTTCATCACTTTCAAAAAATGCACCCCCCTCCCCCCCCCCCCACCCCCCCCCCCCCCCCACTCTGTACTGTGGCAAGTCAGCTGGAGCCTCTAAGCACTCCTCAGTACTACGCGCGATGTCGCATCATATTGGTTTACACAATACGATGCGACGTCGTAGCGATATAAACGGAAACCATACCTAACCATGCCCGATACTGCATGTTTTTTTATTTATTTATTTACTTTTAATCGCGGGTCAAATTGTGAACCAGGCTTAAAAGTGGTGATCATCCACACTTGGGTCTTGGGTACGAGGCTACCCCCTGGCATTCCCCATGCTTCAGTATATTTTTTATAGTGGGAGGGGAAGGGACAGAAGGACTTCGTTTCTACTACAGGTCGGGTATAAAGCCTATTCATGTGTTTATATGGGACTACATCTCTTGATCTACATGTATGTACATGTGAATTATCCACAGACGCAATCAGATGGGATACAATCATACCATATCTATGATCATACAAATCTATCAGTATGTTTCGGTCTGAGAAAAAGAAGAAAAAAAGGCTCTTATGGGCACTGTGCTTAACCTGCAACGAATTTGAAACCAAATGCATGGCGGCTTGGTTACATGGTCATGGCGGGTAGGGCCTTGGCAGCTTACTTACACGTCTGGACATGAATTAATGCAGGATACGATCGTTAGAGTTATATTATATTTTACTTTACAAACTACAAACGAGTTAAACTCACGTTTCCTGAGGGTACGGTATCTCGTACCCAGACTCAAATGTAATATAATTTTGTGCGTGGCCAGCCCCTCTCCCCCCCCCCCCCCCCCCCACACACACACCACCAAACGGGACTTTTTCACGGTATAGTGCGGTTTTGCCATCAGATACGTACAATGTATGGGCTCGCTCACTACACGTACATTTAGCTCAATAAAACCACGACGATGGCTAGTCTGGGGCCGAGACTAGACGATGGCACGGTAAGAAACAGCTCGGCACGACTATAGAGTACCTTTCATACGCGTTTGAGCCAGAGGGGTGGCAGGTCTGGCTTAAGCCGATGTCACCAATCATAAAAGTGTATTCTTTTTCATGTATTCAAGGATTTAAAATAATCATTGATTCGTTCATAGTCGGCATATGGACACTGAAGTGAAAAACTAACAAATACAAATTCTACTATAATTGACTATAATTGCTACATCCCAACAAACCCAGCAGACAATGGTGTCTTCTTCTTTAACATTTACGTTAATTGTAGTGTTTTGTGTAAACAGTTTACATGTGTGCTTTCCTGGTACATGTACCCAATCCCGCGCCTGTGGGATCGTTACCGCGAAACTGAAGAACCTAACACATGCATGTTTTTTTTCTCACTGACAGTTCAAATGATTTCATTTCTAGGAGATACCTATATATGTCCTTTACAACTGAAAATTGGTCTGCTTGCCCATTATTATACTGATTCGTGCACATTTCAATTGCACGCGTCACTTTTAATACTCCGCCTAGAAAATTATCCCGGCCTTTTTCTGGGTAACGATCTCAACCTCGAACTGAGGTTGCTACTGAGCTATATCAATTTCTCCACTATCCTGGCCGGGCCCTGCAGAACTGACACAACCATCACGATAGCTATACCTCGATCTAATACTAAATGGTACACAGCCCCAATTCAGCTAGTTTCAGTTTACACAATTGTGCTTTAATGCATTTAGTATACAAGAACAATCACATTCATGCTGGCAGCTGGCCACAACTCATATGCACCCTCAGACCTGCTGGTCTCAAGACAAGTTGTTCTGTAGTATCCCAGGCTGAAGGCATGCAAGCAATCAGCAGTCATCGCTTACGGTTGCCACGGCAGAGACGTAGCCCTGGAGTTCTACATGTATAGTTACCGGTCCCAATACGGTGCATGGCACCGATATAACTATTAACGAAAGATGCATGCCCATCTGGAAGAGGTAGCGTGGCGCGTTACTTGTTTTTCCACATAAAGAATAGCTATACCGTCTATAACAGACGTCGCTAGCCAATGAACCATGTAGCGGTGATGGTAAATACGCGTACGTATATATTATAAATAATATACTCCCGGCATATGTTTCAGTTATAACCATTGCACTACGAGTTCTAGACTGTCAAAAAACACATTCCTCCCCAAATCAATCAATCAAATCAAGCCAGATGTTGTTTTGGCTGATAGTAAGTGTGAGAAAATTGGAAAAAAAAAAAAAAAAACTTCCATTGTGAGCCTTAGTTTTGCAGATCACTTTGAGGTGCAAAATCATGGATGTGCATGTAATGAAATAATTCACAATGTGCATGCATGCTATTTACTAAGTCATTTTGTACTGACACATCAAAGGATCAAGCTAGATTTGTCAACCTTGTTATTGTATGTATCTATACAAGATATAAAAATTTAATTAAAATAAAATTGGTGATGTAGGATTTGTACAATTGAATAAAAAGGAAGGAAACAAGGAATTACGGATATTATGCATTCATTAAATTATAAATATTACATACCTACATTTAGCAGACTTTCAGACAGGTAGATTTGCTAAATAATGTAGGTCTGTAATATTTATAATTGAATGAATGCATAATATCCGTAATTCCTTGTTTTCCTTCCTTTTTATACTCAATTGTACATATCCTACATCACCAATTTTATTTTAATTAAATTTTTATATCTTGTTTCACTCCTTTTTTTCCCCAGGTGGGTTCCGACATGTACTTATACATTGCATGCATGAGCACAAACGTAGAAGGAAGGGGAATCTTGGAATACAACCCATTGCATTACATACATCACAGCAGTATGTACAATAAGACAGTTTGTTCTGCTCACTTGCTATCATCATTAAATCACATTACAATCAAACAAATTAAATCACATTACAATCAAACAAATTAAATCACATTACAATCAAACAAATTAAATCACATTACAATCAAACAAATGTCTCTGAATTGGCATGTGACTGGAAGGGCAAGGGGATCCCTAAACAAAGTAGTAGCGTAGGAAAGGAGGAATTAGTAGTGAAGTCACAAAATATAATGTGAGCTCAAACCATAAATGCCCTTCCCATGGCTCCAACCAGAACATCCTAAACTGACATATAGCCCACACCCGGCCACATGAATCTCCATCACACTATCCTCACAGGATTCAAAGCCCCTCACCTCTTGACTGAAGGTACTCATATGTTCTTCAAAGCCAGTAGTGAAGGCATCAGGAATAATCGCCATAAATGTCTGTCCTTGATGTGAGTACATGATCAGAGCAATTGGCCATTCACACAAAAGATGCTTACCAGATTGCCTGCCTTTTATTTCGAATACTGATCCACTTCGTACAATAAACAAGCACGTGCTTTAAACTTGAAGTAGTTGGGCTGGCCCGACTAAACTTAAAGGTCGTTCTTTTATTGGGCTACTAGCTCTCACTTTCAGACGTTTTCTGCTAGTCTTTTAGAAGAGAATGGAGAAAGGAGGGAAGGGCGTGAGAAGAGAAAAGGGGAGAGAGGAGGG
>OX442421.1:6577668-6626869 GCA_949361645.1 Spongilla lacustris | reverse complement strand
ATTTAACAATTTCAGGGGTCCTTAACTAATGTATGCATATATGTATATAAGTCAGCTTCTAAATGTACATGATATCTACTGAACGTCAGTTAACACAAGCCATGGTTTAGGAGGGGGAAGGACTTTCACTTGTACTCTGAAGTAGAGGCATTCATCCATCAGGTACACGCCCTGTCTGGCCTGCTCAGGGAGATCTATTTGGCTATGAGCAATGAACTTAGGAAAACCCTTCCCTGAATAACTTCGTGCCTCTCCAGCAGAGGCTTTTTTACCTGTGGCTACTACTCTTACATCTTCAGTACCAGAGAATGTTTTAGAATAATGGCATCCATCCATGAGCTGGTTAAGAAGGGTGAGGGTACACTTGTACCTCATGGGCCATATAAGGTTATCATCATGTTCTCCCTTCATTAGGTACAGGAACACAGACATATGTGTACCTTCTCCCTCAGCACTTCCATTGGCATCTACATTGAGGCACAATTTATACCCATGGGGATGGGAATAAAATCCATTGCTGAACCATGACCTTTTGTGTCTTAAGTGCCAATCAAATGAAGCCATCTTAAGCGTAACATGTTCCTCACTGGGTTTCAGTTTAAGTAGATCTGTTAATTTTTCACTATATGCAACATGTTTCTCATACTGTTCTTTTAGTTGTGCCACCATTTCTTCAACATGTGTCTGATGTACTCTCTGCTGTGTCATCATTTCTTCAACATGTTTCTGATGTTGCTCTTTCAGTTGCACTATTGTTTCTTCTCCTTGTTTCTTTAGCTGCACCATGGCTAGGTCAAGATGGTAGCCACTGGAGGAGGCTTTGTGACCTGCCATCTCATGCCTTGGTGAGGTGAAAGTACATCCTATGTTCACATACACACAACCAATTGTTTCATACTGGCACCCTGAGCAATGAGAAGCCATGTATTTTCTCTTTACATCTGCCCCACATCCACTGTTGGGACAGGGTACCATGACCTCAGGACACACTGAGTGGTGGGAAGTGATGTCTCTTCTTTTTATATTGGCCCCACATCCACTGTTAGGACAGGGTACTATGGTATCTGGACACACATCAAGATGGCTGCTGATCATCTCCTTGTATGTCCCCACTTCTTTGCAATGCACACAGGTGTACTGTCTACGGGGACATACTTCAGTGTAATGGTGGAGGAGCTTATCACGAACTGAATGATCTCCACAGCCATTACCACAGGGCATCAAAACATACCCACATATTTTAAGATGTGCTTCAAGCAATCCTAGCTCATTAACCCAGGGGCAGCCAGAAGTGGTACACTTCACTTTCAGACTTCTCACCCTTCGTGAAATATTGCGATCAGGAAAAGCATCCAGTTGTTGGCGGCATGTGGGACATGTCCCAGCAGTGCTCCTCTGTTTATCATAGCATGACTTGCAGTACAGCTTGGCACACTCACACCTTGTCTGCTGGGGGTCTCGAGCAGGAAGAAGACAGATTGCACAGTAGTCATCAGGGTGAGGAGCATCAACAAAGTCATATTCATAACCTCCTGCACTGGAAGATATATGTACATGCAAAAAACAATATAAAGATGGTGGCAACAAACATAATAAGGTTGGCTAATGCCATGCAAACAGTCCACTATTCATGTATTAGCATTGGCCAAACGCGAGTCCCCCCCCCCCCCCCCAGTCGTATTTGGCTAATGCAGTAACCCCCCCACCCGTACTCGAGCGCCCAACAACCACACTGCGCCACCACGCCCACTTAAAAATTAACATATTGGGGAATAAGAAAGAAATAGCATTAAAAATATTGTATCGTCAAAGACAAAGAGCGTAACTCTATAGATCTATTTTCATGACCCGATACAAAGTCCCTAACTATAACATGAATGCCTAATGCGTTAGTTTCAGCGCACATGGCATGAGATGATTTAGTCTTGCTTGATTCATAGTGGTTCATCAAATTTTATGGACCACACCCACTGCACCCAACCACACCCCCAATGGAATTAAATATTGAGGTTGATCATAAACTAGCTTAACGTACGTACGCGTTTACGATACGCGCATGCAGTACATTTATGTAAGAACGCATGCAAGCAAAAGTCTCTACATTAATTGCTTTAAAGCTGCTGCATTTTTTATTGCCATTTATCAATGAGTTCTAGCTCAAGTACCAGAAAATAATAGCGCTAAATCACGGCCACGCAAATACACCCGAAAAAGCGACCATTTCAAGCTGCCTGGTTTAAAACCTGGAATTGGCTGCCGGCCATGGCCGGCCCGGCCCTATAGGGCGCGACGCCCTTGTCAGTCTGGAGGACATGAATTCAAGCAGGATTCGATCGTTAGACCATCCTACAGTTATATTATATTTTACTTTACAAAATACAAACGAGTTAAACTCACGTTTCCACAGTCCCACCCGAGAAGGGCGTGCCGTAAGAGGCCATAATACAGTCTGTTGTGTACTCAATTGAGGGAGGGTATACGTGTTCTCGTACCCAGACTCAAATGTACGAACCCCCCCCCCCCCCCCCCCCCCCCCCCCCTTGTCATGGTAGTGCGGTTTTGCCATCAGATATGGGGCTCGCCCACTATTACATGTACATTCATTTAGCTCGACAAAACCACGACGATGGCGCTGTAAGGAACAGCTCGGCATGGCACGACTGTAGTCGTGCCATGCCGAGCTGTTCCTGCCACCTCTCTGGCTCAAACGCGTATGAACGGTACTCGATATATCGAATGCCGTTCATACGCGTTTGAGCCATAGGGCCGAGGGGTGGCAGGTCTGGCCAGAGATAATCTCTGGTCTGGCTTAAGCCACACCGATCATTACTTATTCTTTTTCATGTATTCAAGGATTCAAAAAAATCATTGATTCGTTCATAGTTGGCATATGAACACTGAAGTAAAAAAACTAACAAATACAAATTCTACTATAATCGCTACATTCCTACAAACCCTAGGCAAACTTCACATATGAATCTCATTAACTATACACCCCTCGAGTGGCCGAGTCCTGCCTCCTAAAGCTAGTGCGGGTGGAGCTCTTCCCCACCTCCTCCCCAGCCGACTCCTCCAGGTCATGCATGGTCAGCATCCTGTTCTCATCAAGGCGAAGAGCAGCTCGGGAGGCCGCCCTGAAGACAGCACTCTTGATGTTACCACCACTCATCTCAAAGTGGGCCAGCTTCTCAAAGTCCACATCAGCAGACAATGGTGTCTCTTCTGGGATAAGCAGCTACATCAATGTGTGTGTAATGGTGTATGTGTGATGTTGTGTGCAATGTGTGTGGGTGTGTCGTATTTATGAGTGCACGTATGTGATGTATTCATGCATGAATGGAACATTGCCATTCAGAATGTATGCACAATCATGCACACACACAGGCTCTGCACACAGCCTACCCTCCATAGCTTGGCTCTCAGCTTATATGGAGGGACATCAAACTGGAGCACAAACTTGAGCCTCCTGAAGAAGGCTTTGTCAATGTTGTCAATCAGGTTGGTAGTGAGAATAATGATCCCGGGGAACCGCTCAATATGGTACAGGAGCACACCCACATCCACATTAGCATATCGGTCTGTAGACGTACTGGGGATGAGAGGGGTGAAGGGAGGAGGAGGGGCATAATTCAGTTACACTGTATATTCACACCATCATGTGATCATCTTAGCCCTCTCACATTATTACATCCCTCTATCATATTATCATCTCTGTCACATGATTACTCTACATGTATGTCACATGATTACCTCCCTACATCACATGATTACCTCATCTCTGTCCTTGCCCCAAACAGTCCTTCAGCTTCATCAAAGACCAATATGGCGTCAGAGTGTCTGGCTTCCTCAAATATGGCATCAATGTTCTTTGTACTCTCTCCTACCCACTTGCTAAGCAGTTCAGCACAGTTGACCACCTGTGTGTATGGGCCAAGTGTGTGTGTGTGTGTGTGTGTGTGTGTGTGTGTGTGTGTGTGTGTGTGTGTGTGTGTGTGTGTGTGTGTGTGTGTGTGTGTGTGTGTGTGCATGTATGTATGTGGCATACAAAGGTTCAGGTATGTGTGACGACATGGGGATGGGGATGAGGTGGTGGAGGTATGGGAACATGCTAGCTAACCTTGAGGGGCTTTCCCACTTCATAGCCCAAGGCCTCTGCAGCCTTCGATTTGCCTGTACCTGGGGCTCCATGAAGCAGTACAGTGATGCCCTGGTGAGGTAAAGGATGGGGAGGAGGGGACGGGGGGGGGGGGGGGAGAAAGAGAGGGAAGAGGAGAGGGAAGGGGGAGGTAGGTAAAAATTAATGACTGACCAAGAATGAAAAGGTTTGGTATACATACCTGTTCCCCATCAGTTCCAAATCCCCACTGGCCAAACAGGATCGACCTGATCAATAGACACTGCACTCATCACATGCATATAGTACCATGCACAGCATGGCTACTTGCCTTGCTTTCTCAAACTGCACAATCTCCTTTAGTGTCTTGAGGAGGTCATCAGGAACTATGATCTTGTCCAGGCCACAAGTTGGGACCACTCTTCTGTGGAAATCCTGGTGCGCAGAAAAGAAGAACATTATGAGTAGCAACTATATGAGTCACATGTGCAAGAGAAAGGGGAAAGAGAGAGGGATGGAAGAAGGGAGGGAGGAAGGAGGGAAAGTGAGGATAGATAAAGGGAGGGAGAAAGGAATGGAGGAGAGAAGGAGGGAGGGAGGGAGGGAGGGAGGGAGGGAGGGGGAGGGAGGGAGGGGGGGAGGGAGGGAGGGAGGGAGGGAGGGAGGGAGGGAGGGAGGGAGGGAGGGAGGGAGGGAGGGAGGGAGGGAGGGAGGGAGGGAGGGAGGGAGGGAGGGAGGGAGGGAGGGAGGGAGGGAGGAAGGAGGGCAAGTGAGGATGGATAAAGGGAGGGAGAAAGGAATGGAGGAGAGAAGGAGGGAGGGAGGGCTGTTTAAATGTTTAGAAAAGTATCTAGACCGTATTGTCCCTGCAGTCATTTCCATATCACGGCCTCATGCCTATACCTTCACTTTCATTGTGTGTCCCAGGTGCATTGTATGGAACTCGCACCTGCACTGCATATAGCATCGTGCAAGGGTGATCAAAGGTTAGATCTAAGCGAGGGTCAACTGCAAACCAATGAGGGTCACCTATGGCAAGTAAAAGCCATCTACTAAAGTGCAGCATTGCATGTAACTGTCAAGGTTTATATACCTCATATAAGAGGGTGGAGGGTGACACAATCGATACCTCACCTTCATCCTAAGCCTTCCCCTCAGCTGGAGGTTGGCTCCCTGGAGTAGGTCGTGCTGATGGACCACAGGATTGTCTCCATCGCGAGACACTGCAATCGACAGAGCCGAGAGGACAGCATTCTTAATAAAGCCCCCCGCCAGTTCAAAGCGAAGGGCAAGCTCGTTCTAAAGCAGCAGGACAGAGAACAAGGCCAAATGGACGTGCACACTTGTGGTCCCAGCTCCCTACCAGGTCCACACCGCCGTCCAGCTTCATGGCCTCTGGGATGTGGGACTCCCATATGCTCTTCCTCAGTATGTGGTCAGGCTGACGGAACTCAATGGCTATCATGATGCGTCTGTGCATGGCCTCATCAAGGTCATATGGCCGGTTGGTCGCCATGATGATGAGACCATCATGTCTAGGGGGTGGGGGGTGGGGGGTGGGGCGGGCGGGCGGGGAAAACAAAAGAAGGAACATTAATGTGCCTGGTTAACAACACAAATTAATGACCCTTGTGAGCTATGGCAATCATTGAGTGTGAATAGTGTGTGGAACCGCATGTGGATGCACAAGTGGAACGCATGCGGACCACACGTGGATCCGCATGTGGACCACACATGGACCCACATGTGGACCACACATGGACCCACATGTGGACGGCACATGGAGCCACACGTGGACCCACTAGGAGAGCATAGTTATGTCTTGCAAACCTCTCTATCTCTGTCAGCAGGGTGTTCACATCATGGCCGCCTTTCTCTCTGGTCTCAAAGATGGCTTCACACTCATCGAAGAACAAGATGGCGTCATTGATCTTGGCCTCACGAAATATGAACTTGAAGTTCTCCCCGGCAGTCATGCTTCCAAGGGAGGGGAAGTTGATCAGAAGGACCTGTAACCAAATGGGAAGGAGAAGTGATGACCTCATAGCAGTACCCAAAAGGTTATAGGGGGAGTGGCCAACCTTCTTGCCTAACTTGTTGGCCAGGGCATTGGCCATCATGGTCTTCCCTGTACCAGGGGCACCATGGAAGAGCATCACCATCCCTGCCCCATAGGTGATGGCATCATCCAGACCCATCCTCTTCCTGCAACGCTTGAAGCTGTCAAAGTTGCTGACTGTACTGAATATGAGGCTTTTCTGGTCTTTACTGAGGACGACCTAGTGGGTGTGGTCACGTGAGTGCCACCAGAGAAGTGGGCGTGGATAAATAACATGAAGAAAGTGAGGAGGAGGAGGAGGGGGAGGAGGTGGAGGGGGAGGGGAGGAGGAGAGGGAGGAGGAGGAGGGGAAGGAGGAGGAAGGGGAGGGGGAGGAAGGGGAGGGGGAGGAGGAAGGGGAGGGGGAGGAGGAAGGGGAGGGGGAGGAGGAAGGGGAGGGGCATGTGTCTCTACATGAGAGAAGGGGACTATCGTATGTAACAATCAAACTGACCTGCTCAAACTTGGTCTTGGGGTAGTAGAGGTGAGAGCCTTCGACTATCTCAGAGAACTCTGTGTCCAGCCCCACACAGAAGTCCAGCATGCGACGATCTATCTCGACTTTGGCTGAGGTTGGATCACCAGTGAGCCCTGCATTGTTCACAACTAGCATCCCTTCCTGGACGAGGGTACCAGACTTATAAAAGTATGTTCTGTGCTTGATCTGGTCTTGTAAGGTAGTGCAAAACAGACGCAGGAGTTCTCCAATAGTGAAGCCAGCCTGAGCACCCCCAAAAAACATTCCTGAACCTGGAGGGTTAATCTTTACATGTATGTGTTGTGTGTGTGATATGAGTGTTGGTATGTAGTTGTGTGTGTATGTGTGTGTGATGTGTGTGTATGTGTGTGTGATGTGTGTGTATGTGTGTTGTATGGTATGTATGTGTTTGATGTGTGTGTGATGTGTGTGTATGTGTGTTGTATGGTATGTATGTGTTTGATGTGTGTGTGATGTGTGTGTGTGATATGAGTGTTGATATGTGTGTGTGATATGAGTGTTGGTATATAGTTGTGTGTGTACATGTGTTGTGTGTGGTATGTGTGTGTGTGTGCAGTTGTATTACATACAAGAGACATGTTTGTACACCACTTGCCTTGTTGGGCTGTATCACAAACCCAATCAAAGTTAGCAGGATGTTCTTCTCAAACAAACAGAGCCCTCTTGACTCTACCATCCTCTCCAGACGCGGTATCCAGGACCCAGCTGCCTTGGTTAGCTGTGGAGGACCATCACAACATCAGGGGCGACTCCCCTCTCGTGATAACACCTCCCTCACACTCAGTCTCTTCTCACACTTCTTCTCCAACACTTTCAGTTTGCTGTCAGACTCCCTCTGGAATGGAACGCAAAAAATATGTCAACATCCTGCTTCTGTGATTGGAGAACTGACAACCTTTTGCCTGATCATCCTGGTGTCCCTGAACTCATCATTGTACTGTGCCTGGGAACCAGTAGTTAACAGTTTACCCACAGATATTGTTACAACTGTGGATAGCTCACGTCCATCTCCATAGTGGACTCCATTGACTTCACCTTAATCTTTTGTGCAATGAGCTATATAGCATGAAGGTGTACAAGTTATCAATACAAAAAATAAAATAAACTTTTCCTTCCCCTTATAGTATCCCACTGCCTGTAGCCTCTTGCTACATCTGTTGGTTAACTTAACCTGTTTTCCACACTCCCTTTCCCTCCTCCCCTCTTCTACCTGGAAGTGGTCATCCAGATACTCAAGGTCTGTCTTGTAAGGAGTAAGTTTGTCAGTGGACTCTGTCTCCAAGGCCTCCTCCCCCTGTGGTACATGATGGGTGTGCTATATACCCCATCACAAATACTTGAGACCAACCATCTCTGTGTCCTGGGTCCCCTCTCCCTCCTTCCTGAGCTTCTCCATCTCCCTCTCCCTCCTCAACAGCATGTCAAGGTCACCCACATCCTCAGCACTGCCCCCTTCCTTCTGCTCCTGAGGCTCCCCAGGACCCTGCAAGCCTTCTCCCTCCACCACCATTTCTCCTCCAAGCTGAGGGATAAGGACAGCATTACAATTAAACTGAAGTCATGATTACTAGCTGACCTTATCGTGCTCTCCTTTAACCCCATCTCCATCATCCTGATGTGTGCTATCCTCAGATGTGGTGGGTTTGGTCACATGAGGTAGCTCCTCCCCACCGGATGTCCCTTCCTCTTCGGCAAGGACTTCGGCTAAACGTGTCTGGTCAATTTTCAGTCGCTCATTACTTTTCAGCTCTGCTCCAAGGAGTGCTCTACAGGAGCATTCATCGATGGTGATGGAGGAGCGCAGAAGATAGCCCTGCTGAACATCTGGAAAGAACCCCTGTTGCATGTGTTCCCGGTCTGCGTTGAGGAACTCCAACATCTCCGTCACCCTCATATCGCAGGCTTTGCATATTGAGATAGTGTCCTGAGAAAACGTCATCGCGCCTCCAAACGACGCCGCCCTCCAGTTGATAGAGACCTGCTGATCCGCCACTTGGCAGTTGAATACGTAGACAAGAGCTAAGGTCTCCTTCTCGGAGAGCTTGTACCGTCTGGCAAGCTTGATGACCCTCGGCAGTCCCTTCTCGCCCTTCGCGTCCTCCGTCACTTTTAGCTTGGTATCCCATATTGCCTTCAGCCTCGTGGCTACCTGTAAGATAGGTCCGGAAGCCCGTTATGTATGCACTCAATATGCTTACAGGCCCGGAACCAAGAAATCTAGGACTGCGGGCCTTTTGAAAGCGGGCCCTCACATTTAGCCTACGAAAGAGGGGAGGGGGGAGTCCCCTCCAATTACTAGACGATACGAAAAGCGGGGGTGCTGTCAAGGGGATCGACCGATCCCCCCCCCCCATCCCCCGGCTACGGACCTGGCTTAGATAGCTAGGCCTACTACAACACGCTCAAGTACCTCGTTCTGGCACTTAATCACTTTCTTCTCGTTCTCCACGTCCACCACTTTATTGACGTTGTGCGGCTCCAGCAGTGCCGAGCGCAGGGCGGCGGTGGTGGCATCGACGGTGAACTTGGTCACGAAGTAGGCCTCGCTGAGCGAAAGGAAGTCCTCGTTCAGCCGCTCCCCTTCGAAAGGTGTCGTCGGGTCGACGTCCAGTGCAAGAAGCTGCTTCTTGTTCAGTTCATTTACTGTATTGGGATGGATGGCCGTGAGGCCGTCCAAAAATGTCACCGCGTCTACGAGAGCTGAGCTCATCCTTAGTGCCAGGTAAAATGCCCTTATTTAGAAGCTTGCTACGGAAGCATTATTTATTTGTTAGGTTGACGTCACCAGTCAATATCACTGCAAGACAGATCTAGATAGGGTCAATTTTAAGTAGTGTTCGCCACTCGCGAGTACCGATATCGGTATTCTTACATATTAAAAAAAAAAGGACGGGTAGCGCTTCAAACATACTTGGTTTCAAGATATCCTCAGTCCTTATTCTACACTATTATCGCTTTGTTTCTCCAAAAAAGTGTTCCAAACAAAATAAAACTGTGGTTTTATCCAATTAAGCGTATTTCAGGTATAATCGCCACCCCTGTTGGACGTCGATTTTGGAGTGTTCGCCACCCCCTGTATTTCGTTGTTGCGAAGTGTAACAAAAGTAGTTTTTACATAGGACGTTGCTAAAACAAGTAAGCTTGTTCACTGTAGCCCTTTAAACGCCCTGGGAGTCTTTCTTTGCGATGCTGTATTTTTTTTTTGGATAGAACGGCTTCCATTTATACATCCGTGGCTTGCAGTTAGTTAAAACATACAGATCCAAGGGCTCGAGTTGGCTCAAGCAACTGAACTGAGTTTAATTAGAAGGCCAGAAACAAAAAGAAACCATTTGAAGCATGAAGTGTCAGGAAAAAAATATATTTATGCACATCCCATTCTGTGTGTATGGGAAAGAAGGCCACGCCCCCATGGCGAACACTCCTTCCCAACATGAACAGCTTACAGTACTTATACATAATTGGTAGCAAACATTTATAGGCCTAATGGTAGCTATTTTGACTATTCTCACTTCGTCATTTCAGAAAGTTTGAGTAGTCGCCATGGGTGGCGACTACTGCTTGATAGCGTAATTTACGATTGGAGTCTCCGCCACCCACCCTAATTCCCAAGCTAGTAAGTTTCATAACAAATAGAACTACATATATTGTACAGAAATCACCACTCTTCTCTAATACCAGGTAAACACACTTCCAATTGCGCGTTGTTTACCGCACTACTTTTGCCGAAAATTGAGGTAGCTTAGTTTTTGATTTTTTTTTGTAAGAACCGAAATAACTAATAGAAATTCAATTGTGGGCCGTAAACACAGACTCCATGTACTAATATTTCCATATTTTGCTGCGATATAGAAACGTCAGGTAAGCCCTAGCGCCGCGTTTGAAGTTAAGGGTGGCGAACACTCCCCCCTGGCGAAATTACCTTAATTTACCCTATGGCTATACCAAGTTATGACAATTGGGCCATGGGAAAAGGCTACAAAAGCGCACAATACTTATAGTTATAACTGATATTAGCGTAACTGTGGTAACTACCACAGAAATTGGTACTGGTATAACCTTGGGGTAACTACAGATAAGATCCTTAGATAACTAATGTGCGCTTTTCCCCATTGCATAATTATTGGTTTCTGCAAGCAGAGAAACTTGTTATAACCTGTTTGGCTTGCAGTGTATGTCACTGTAATTATTTCGTAATCCTAACCTAGTCCCCAAGCTTTATTTTGCATGTACCGAGAAATTTGAAAACTGTATACTTTTTTTTTCAGACCTTTTCTCTCAGATCTAGTATGTCCTCGTCCCAGGCCATCGTTACAGACGTCGTATATACGTCGTCCGTAGATTTTGTTTTCAAATTGGGATCGTTCTGAACGAGAAAAGGGACCTAGCGCATATTATAAAAAAAAAGTTATAAAAATGGTATTACGTTTGAATTACTATAACTTTCGAACGGTTAAAGCTATCAACTTCCTATTTTCGGCACTTCATACTACACCATTTATCTACGGTAATGTACATTTTGGGGTCTTGAACTTGCTCCATGCCAGTATAGCGACATCCGATACCCAAAGGGGTTCAAACTTGCCCTAACTTTCGGCAGGAATACTCAAATCGCTCCAAATTCGGTTGGTACATAAAGAGGTCCCTTAGCTATTGGATTGTTCTGTTCGTTAATTTTTATGCCATCCGTTACGGAGATACAGTTGAACAAACTACGTGCACTTTTTCCCGCTCTGTTCGCGCCAATGATATAACCACCGCCTCCTCATACATTGAGCGGGACGCGATTTGCTCAAATCATTGGCGGGAATCGAGCGCGAAAACGTGCACGTAGTTTGTTCAACTGTATCTCCGTAACAGATGGCATAAAAATTAACGAACAGAACAATCCAATGGAGCGATTTGAGTACTCCTGCCGAAAGTTAGGGCGAGTTTGAACCCCTTGGGGTATCCGATGTCGCTATACTGGCATGGAGCATGTTCAAGACCCCCAAAGTGTACTTTACCATAGGTATGAAGTGCCGAAAATAGGAAGTTGATAGCTTTAACCGTTCGAAAGTTATAGCAATTCAAACGTAATGCCATTTTTATAACATTTTTTTTAATAATATGTGCTAGGTTCCTTTTCTCGTGAACGATCCCAATTACTAAGTACAGTGCCGGCTCGGAACTGTAGAAAGTAACACCTCGGAACTGTAGACTTCTACAGCGTTCATTGTTTATTTAGGTGTCCCATAATTCGATAACATGGTCAGAGTGGCAATTGATTATGCTTACCTAAGTCAACAGTCCAGCCCAGCTTTTACATAATATTATGTAACTTTTCCAGCAGTCACACGCACTTCCCTATGTGCTTGTGCGCAGTCAGGCTGATGCTTCTGAGTTTACAACACGAATACTTGCGCGCACACGCACAAAGATAAATACACGTGTGCTATGTAGCATACCTAGCTAAAGTTGGAAGGGTTGAAGGTGTAAAAGCTGCATAGTACTGCTTATAGCGTAACATCTGATCTTCAAGCGTGGCTACTATATACTGGTAATAATACGACACATGGTCATTATACGTACAGTACCAAAAGTAGCCACGCTTGAAAATGTTACACTGTAAGCAGTACTGTGTGTTAGCAATACATGGTTCGTGTACCTCCGTAAATGGTTTAGCAAATCTTTCTGTAAGTGGCTTACAGCTGCTTCCGACGCTTTCCTACATGAACCGCCTAATTAAGGAGCACTTAGCGTTCGGTCTGCTTACGTCGAGGCGCTAGGTAAGCTGTACTGTCAACTTTGTGTGTATGACACTTGTTGGTCAGTGTAGTATGCAGCTTTGAAGTTCGAACTTTAGCTAGGTATGCTACATAGCACACGTGTATTTATCTTAACTATGTTTGTGCGTGTGCGCGCAAGTATTCGTGTTGTAAACTCAAAGCATCAGCCTGACTGCGCACAAGCACATAGGGAAGGGCGCGTGACTGCTGGAAAAGTTACATAATATTATGTAAAAGCTGGGCTGGACTGTTGACTTAGGTAAGCATAATCAATTGCCACTCTGACCACGTTATCGAATTATGGGAAGCGTAAATAAACAATGAATCGCTGTAAAAGTCTACAGTTCCGAGGTGTTACTTTCTACAGTTCCGAGCCGGCACTGTATATGATTACCAAGTTTCTTCGTAATGGTTAGCGCAAGCGCCTATTTTCTACCCCCCCGTAATTTAATATTAAATAGGGCCTGGGGACGAGGCTAGTCACCCTTGGTTGGTAACACTCCCCAGCAGATACACTAAGTATTACATAACATAAGTACTATATATTACGTGCAGAGATAACATAAGTACTACGTATTACATGCAGACATAAGTACTAACTACTAAGTATTACATGCAGACATAACATAAGTACTAAGTATTACATGCAGACATAACATAAGCACTACGTATTACATGCAGACATAACATAAGTACTAAGTATTACATGCAGACATAACATAAGTACTAAGTATTACGTGCAGACATAACATAAGTACTAAGTATTACATGCAGACATAAGTACTAAGTATTACATGCAGACATAAGTACTAAGTATTACATGCAGACATAACATAAGTACTAAGTATTACGTGCAGACATAACATAAGTACTAAGTATTACATGCAGACATAACATAAGCACTACGTATTACATGCAGACATAACATAAGTACTAAGTATTACATGCAGACATAACATAAGTACTAAGTATTACGTGCAGACATAACATAAGTACTAAGTATTACATGCAGACATAAGTACTAAGTATTACATGCAGACATAAGTACTAAGTATTACATGCAGACATAACATAAGTACTAAGTATTACGTGCAGACATAACATAAGTACTAAGTATTACATGCAGACATAACATAAGTACTAAGTATTACATGCAGACATAACATAAGCACTACGTATTACATGCAGACATAACATAAGTACTAAGTATTACATGCAGACATAACATAAGTACTAAGTATTACATGCAGACATAACATAAGTACTAAGTATTACATGCAGACATAACATAAGTGCTAAGTGTTACATGCAGACATAACATAAGTACTAAGTATTACATGCAGACATAACATAAGTACTAAGTATTACATGCAGACATAACATAGGTACTAAGTATTACATGCAGACATAACATAAGTACTAAGTATTACATGCAGACATAACATAAGTACTAAGTATTACGTGCAGACATAACATAAGTACTAAGTATTACGTGCAGACATAACATAAGTACTAAGTATTACATGCAGACATAACATAGGTACTAAGTATTACATGCAGACATAACATAGGTATCTATGTAATAATCAATTAACATACATGTTGTACATGTATGTGCTTTGAATAAACAAGTAAATAAAAACATTCTCTATGAGAAAGTTGGTGGTATATAGGATTTGAAGGCAATAGTGGAGTTAAAAGTAGGGAAACAAGGGTTGAACGATACGGAAAAACGAAAGTCCTATATTTAGCCGGTACACATTGTGGAACATAAGTACTAAGTATTTCATGCAGATATAACTACATGCAGACTTAAGTATTAACTACTACTTGTGAGCATAGGACTAAGTGATTGTACATTTGCAGACATAAGTATACTTAGTCCTACGTGCAGACACCACTTCTAACGTGTATAGCGAATTTCAAATCAATTTCACACTTTTATTTTGTAACAGTTGTACAATAAATACTCTTTTAAAACCCATCATGTTTTTAAATTTTTTTTTTAAAACAAGACAATTCAACCGCTTTTGTAAAGTCCTAGTAAGTCATTATCAAATTTCACCTTTCATCTTTAAAAGGCTCTACTGACCAACACACAAGCATACCTTCTAACCACAACGAACAGCTCAGTGGCAACTATGTAGTATATCAAGTGTACATTTAGCCAGTTTCATCCATTTTATTGCTTTCTATACAGTGGTGTATTATGCACTTCTATATAGGCAGAGACTTGAAGGGCTCATACCTGACTGTGCGGTTGTCCAATCCTGGATACTAGCTGGTCTGGCCTGGAGTCATGCGGTATTTAACCTATTATGCCTACGGCTTTCCAGCCTTGGGCATGGGGGTAAATGCCACACTGGCTCAGGAGCAAATTTCAATATGTACCAGAGTATCTCAGCTTCCTTTGCATGTACACATGCACACACATGTTGTGATGGTATGATGTTACTAAGCTACATGTGCACATCATACAATGCGCAACAGCACAGCCACAGTCTGCCATTTCAACCCTCCAGGCTCCCAAACACCCATCATATATGCCCACAACATGAGGGCGCAATCTAACACCTCATTTCATGCATGTTTACATAATCAGGGTCCTTTATGTTCATCTAGATTTTCACCCTCCAGTCTTACCTCAAAGAATAACTGAACACACAACTGCATCTTTCATTACCGGTGCTCCTGCAGTTCACAGAACATATTTTCTAGCTATAGTCTTTCCCAAATGACCAATCATGGACTGAATCCTCACAAACAACAAATTAAAGCTAAATTGGAACCAGTTGTATCAAATGCCATCATAAGCATCCAGAAAGAACCCCCACACAATCACAAAGAGTTTTAAAACCCTTCTAGCTACAAGCTTCCCCAAACACCCCAACACCCATCACAACAAACACCCAAATCATAGTCTCAATTCCATTTTACACTTTCAAAGACTGAATTATGCACTCATACTTAACTTACGGAAGTCTAATGCAGTGCCTTTTTAACATTCTAGGCCTTCACAAGAACCATCCACATGGCTTTCTGAGTTTCAAGAGTTGCCATTAACCCTTTAGCTAGGCTTTCCCAAACCTCAACATGGCAATGCCTTAAACTCCCATATGTGTATGTTGAAGTCTTGATTATAATTACAAATAATCCTGAAACAATGTAAGAACAAAGATTACTAGATCTAAGCTTGAAAATAATGGGTGGAATCATATGAATTCCGATTCAAAATACACTGTTATGTTCTCATATGCTGCAATTGCAAAATAAAGTGCACTTAGTATTTATGTTATGTCTGCATGTAGTACTTAGTACTTATGTAGTATTTAGTAGGCTTACTTATGGTTTTTAGATGCATTCTATTCATTATGTATGTCCCATTTATCTGTCAATTCAATAATTTGCAGAGTTATTCTGCAAAGATTGACGATGCATATTTGATCCAAATATTGAAAGTTTTTCCTCTTTCTAATGATATTAAATTTACTAATTAAATACACAATTGTTATTGAAGTACCTACGATAGGCAGGTCGGGAAATGGGGAACAATAAGGGTGGACCTAACTATAGTGCATGGGGGTGGGTATGGGGCAGCATTGTACTCTCCCCTGGATATCAGGGTCTAGCCATGACTGTAAGAAAAAGAAATAATAATCAATCCTTTAAATTTATTTATGCATGCTTGTACAGCACTAAGCACTGAACCAGGATACTACAGAGGGTACAGGAGACCAAGAGATAAATGTTATTGGTATCTCATACTCATGTTGAATGTTGGTTGTAGAAACAAGTAAATAAAAACATTCTTTATGAGAAAGTTGGTGGTATATAGGATTTGAAGGCAATAGTGGTGTAAAAAGGAAGGAAACAAGGGTTGAATGATAAGAAAAAATGAAATAGTCCTATATTTAGCCCGGCACACATTGTATTGTAGGACAATACATTGTTCACGCATGTGCTAAATATAGGACTATTTCATTTTTTCTTATCATTCAACCCTTGTTTCCTTCCTTTTTACACCACTATTGCCTTCAAATCCTATATACCACCAACTTTCTCATAAAGAATGTTTTTATTTACTTGTTTCATTGCTTTTTATTCATAACTGAATGCTTTCAACAGTCACGCTACATCTAAATATAACATACATGCAATAATAAAAACAATCAAAAAAACTTTCTGCCCTAATAACATCATGAGTTTGTTTCTGTTACTTCATGTATACAGTTACACGTATACAATCATTATTTAGTTAGCTACATGTGCATGTATATAAAATCATGTTATTATATTCACTTAGCAACAGACATTTCATCACTCATAATCTTATATACCCCAATAATGGAAAGAGAGTACTTTGCATTTTAAAAGGCAAAAAGAACCATTAAATAAGAGCTTCTGACATTACAATTATGATACCATAGAGAAACTCTGATCACTTAGCTACAATCTGAACTTGATGTATATGTCATTTACATAGTAAATCATGGTAATCATGTATATCTACATGTCATAACCAGAAATAACTCAGCCATGGATGATACATATTGTTCAGTACATAAACAATGTTGTATTGGTACTAATACCAGTGAAACTTTTACTCTCTCTGGCTCTCGTGATATGACAGCAACAGGTGTGTCCACAATCTGTTCCTTTATTACAGTGTTCTGTAAATTAAAGTGATCTGTGTCAACTCAACTTGTAAACAGTATCCATGTAGATATGTTTCATACTCTGGCAGTAGTGTATCAGTGAATTCGTCATCATCACATACGTGACCATCGAGGTCACCTCACTCCATGCACCAAGGGAATAGTAGGTAAGGGGAGGAGTAGGGGTAGTAGTAGGCAGAGGCGGATACAGGGGGGGAGTCCAGGGTGTCCGGACACCCCCCTTGGAACCATTGATGAATATAATTAGCCCACATATAAATCTACCGTGTGCTTTGAAGCGATTTCGTCACCCCATACACCAGTATGCATGCAATCGAACCGAAACGTAAATGTATAGGGCCTTATACTCACCAAACAGAATTTTATTTGCCTTGAACTTGAATTGGAATAACGTATGATTGATAGCTTTACAATGATGTAATATTTTGCGGCTGGACATTATAGTCCATTGGTAAACGCGATACACATAATTCAATTCATTGGCGAATAGTGCCATAGGCTACATACATCACATAACATTTTTAAAAGTAAGTGGGGTTGTGAACTTGGAGGGCAGACTTGATTGCAGTGCTCATCTATACATATAAGCAGAGATAATATATAGAGGGATTGCAATTGGAAGCTGGATAATTAACACCTAATTAACACGGGCAATGCTGGCTAAGGTATAGAATCCATACATGCAGGTTGTACTCTGGGTTCATGGCCATCCTAGCATAACGTAAGTGGGTTGATGGAAGCTATAACCCATGGTCCGGTGAAGGGAGAGTTATCTTCAACAGACTAGCACCAAGATGCTCAGATGTCAACAATGTGCCACATGTGGAAGCAGAAAGAGGAAAGGTAACTATGGCATTCAACAATTCTGTCACAGTACTCCTGGATGTGCTGTGACAGGTGGTCGGGGAGACTACTGACAGTCCTGGGGACACCTCAATCGCCAGTGTTTGCCGCGGAAGAGACACCACCAGACTTATAGAGCACCAGCCTTGCTCCATTCCGCGTATTTAGTTGGCGAGCAAGGCGAATTTTTTTTTTCCATTGTGCAACTTTGATAGAGAATGTACAGCGCAAATACAGCTTGTTAGTGGCCAAAATACGCCTACGCCACACTATCGGCTTCGCTCTATCGTACTACTCACCTGAAAAATCATTACGCTCTTGACAAACAGTGCTAAAGGTCCTACAAATTAGGACTCTCAAAATGGTATAACTATACCCTTCCGTTCAACCAGTGACGCTCAAACATTCACTACGCCACCTAGAAAAGATTATGCAATGTACAATCACAGTGATGAAAGGCATAGCTAGCGGTAGTAAGACGATAAAGGTAAAGCGAATTTTTTTTTCCCCCCAAAAAATCGTTTTAAAATGCACAACTAGAAGGAATGTAGATAGGACAATGGCTCAAAATAGTTTATCCAACAAGTATAACAGTCAGACAACACGGTGAGTGCATAAAAGGGGATATAGCACATGCCTGCTATGGGGGATTAGCGCTTCTTTCTGCCTTGGTCGACCCGAATCCACCCCTTTTGACAGGTTCGAATTCGGAAGTGTGATTCGCACTTGCTCGCATAGTCCGCGGGCATTGAATGGGGCACGTGATGAGTTTCCAATCCCTCTATATATTATCTCTGATATAAACAATTATAAGTTATTTCCTATCAGTATAGTGTAGAAATCTAATAGGCCAGGCCTGTTTGAGAGCACTAAATACATTGTTTTAATACATTAAAGTGCAGCATATGCCTATTTTTAAACGATTTCGACTTCGAGATCGCTAATACTGCACCACAGCACCAGCCTCTGGGGCTCCGCCCCAGACCCCGGTATACATGTGTGCATGGGGACGCATGTTAATGGAGATATAATAAACTATCGGCTTGGCTAATCAATCTTTTCGATACAAACACTCCTTATGATACATCAAAAAATTTCTGAGGCGCAGCCCCATACCCGGTACCCCGAGGAAGCGTCACCTCCTGCCCCGCCCCTTCATCAATATTCATATTCGAATATATCAATATTCATATTCGACACCCCCCTCTCCGAATTCCTCCGTCCGCCCCTGACTGGTAGTAGGTAAGGGGAGGAGTAGGGGTATATACGTACATGTAGTAGGTAAGGGGAGGAATAGGGGTAGTAGGTCGTGGGCATCACCAGGGGGCCCCCCACTTTTAATAAAATATTAAAGTATTCAGTATTACTAGCAACATGTGCACCCCCCCCCGGCCCCCCCCCCCCCCCCCCCCCCCCCCCCCCCCCCCCGACTGAATCGGCCGAAAGCGGACAACACCCTATAGTAATATTTGTCCAATTCCAAGTCCAGACGTCCGTTCCTTTTCAGGGTCTTCGCTCTTTTCGCTCGGGCTCTTTCTTCTTTTCGCTCGGGCTGAATCTAAAACGTCGTCTCGAGTTTTGATGTACGTCTGCCGTCGTTTGGATCTTTTCTTTTCCTGACGTGAAGGCATTTTGAAAAAAAAAAAAAAACAACTTCACTAACAAAAAGGATACACTATGTAACAAAATTAATAAATACAATAATTTTAATAAGTGATTGAAAGTAATTAGTCCCCACATTTTACTAGGTATACTATAGGACTGCCTGTAGACTCTAGCGTGTGCATAAAGCAAAATAACTGTCGAGAGTTCTCAGGACTCGTTAGTACACGTTAGTTGCTAACACAACCATCGTTATATACATTGTAGCTTTGAGACTATTTGACCACGGAAGCGAGTATGGCGACCAATTCTGAAGCGATTGGTGTAGTTCTTATTCCTTAGAAGTGTTCCTATCCAGAGTTATGCGTTTTCAACACAAAAAGTGGCCGACGACGACGACAATACGTGGGACTGGGTACGGGTTTTGAAAAGTGTTTTGTTCTCCGCAACCAAGCGGTTTTGTTACGTCGAACAAACGCTAAACTGCATGTTTTTAACGTCTTGTTCGATAATAAGAAACATCTAAGCGATCCGATCGTCAGGAGTCCCGTTAGAAGCGGGTCGCGTTTTTTTTAATGACATTCACAATCGGGGTCAAATCCTATATGAGAGTTACTAACGTAACTCTCGATAAGTTCACCTTATGTATGTGCCCCACAGTTACTGAAGCTAGCAATAGTGTTGGACCCATGTGAGAACACAACTGAAGGTGCTGTGGCTGCTAATTCATCAGTGAAGGTAAACTATTCATGTTGTATAACAGTGCACACACTGTACAGATTTCAGTGTACTCACCTAAAAAGGGTGCGGAAGTGATTACAGCTGTGCATCCTGAGTTTGAAAAGATCGTGAAGGCATTGGCTGGAGGCAACGTGAAGTTCATTTGTAGGGCTCTTTTTGCCAATCCAGATCTCAGAGAAAAGGCTGTCCCATATGATCTGTGATGAGTGTTCCTTGCTGTGTAAAAAGAATGCACAGCCAGTGTCATTGTTCCGCCATATGTCCCTCGAGCAGGCCGAGTGCTTCTCTAGGACGGCGCCAACCCTATTCGACATCATCCATAATTCGGTTGGCACATGAGGCTTGGTCAGGAACAAGCACATAAGAGGAGATGCACAATACCCAGGCTTGTGCACAGCTGTGGCAACAGAGAGATGTGTGGGTTGCAGTCGTACATATCCAGTGGCCTCTTCTCCACTAAAATTCACAAGGTGTGTGTGTGTGTGTGTGAGTGTGAATGGTGTATGCAAATAACAGTACACATTTATTTACAGATGGACACAGCTGAATCACATCAATGTTACATACTAAAGTGTTGGACGAATGGCTAAGAGAAGGGGCTTTTGTGAAGTTTGTAGGTGACAATTAGGATAGCAGTGCAATGTACGAGACATCAGGAGTGATCACCACGGGGAACTTAGACACATGTTCAGCCTACTGGCAATAAAGGCCCACATCTCACCTCCTGCTCCACAGCCCCAGTTCTCCCCACCTCGCCTAGTATCACTGAAGGTAGACTGCTTTTTGCCATCCAGAGAAGACATGTACATCAAGGACCTACGTCAACTGAAGAAGTTTGTTGTCACTCATATTCCACACACCTATAGTGACAAGATGGCAGCCAAGTATGAAGTCATTGTTCTGGATGTGCTGCACAAGAATGAGACCAAGAGTAGTGACATAGTACAAAGTGGCCTCATACCTAGGAGCATGTTGCCTGCATGATCCTATCACCAAGTTCCTTAAGTGTAAGAGTCGTTACTGGGGAGAAGATATGGCCATGGTCTAACTTATAGGTAGTCTTGTTCTTTTCCTCAGCTGAAGCAGCTACTAGATCAGACCCATGCACTGGTTGCTCTGGCAAGGTGTAGAAAGGCTCAAAGGTATCTGGGCAGGCAGTATCCCATAACAACATTTTCTCATTGAGACACCATCAGGGTACTAGCTTGTCATCCAACCGGTATAAACCTGAAGGTCCAAGGTGGGATGTGTGCTGCACTAAGAGCCCTGTGGATGATGATGGTATTAATGGCTCCATGGCAATGGTGCCTACCATGCAGGACTATGTCAATAGCTGAGCCTGTGGTACAGACCACATTGGCTCCATACATGGCAAGTATGTGGTTTACACAATGGAATATGGACGGTGTCATCATCCAAGTGGAGACATAAAGATGAAATTGGTAGAGCATTTATCCATGCACCAGACTCCTTACAGGAGACAAGCACTGGACACAGAATCAGTACACTCATCAAGAAGTGATTTAGCCAAACATGTCACTCAGGGAGCATCTCAAGACTACCGTTATATGTGCCCCAGTGCCAGCACGTGGTTGTCTGATCATGGGTCCGATCCGTGACCACACAGTTAAAGCCACATCCATAAAATACCAAAGGACCTGAAAGGGGAAGACCCAAAATGAGGTGGTAAGATGTGATATGCAAGATTGGATGAACTCTCTGCAGATGCCAGGTAACTGTAGAGGGGGCACTTCTAAAGCCTAGGCCACCATCCTTCACAGGGGAGGGTTGCCTGTCTCCAAGAAACATCATTGGCTTCAACAACTAGCATAGGCAATACCACTCACAATAGATTTCACTTCATCATCAAAAGACTTTAGGCTGGTGGAATGAAGAAACCCGTTATATAAATGGGACAGTTTCCGAGAAAACTTCCTATGTTTTATAACAATATAAAATAATTGTGTTATAACGTTTGAATCGCTATATAGTCCGAACGGTAAAGGTTATCGGCTTCCTATTTTCAACACTTCATACTACACCATTGCTCTATGGTGAAATACATTTTGGTGTCTTGCACTTGCTCCGTGCCAGCATTGCAACGTTTGATACCCCACCTGGTTCAAACCCAACATAACTTTCTGTAGGAGTAATCAAATTGCTTCAAATTCGGTTTGTAGATAGTGAGGTCCTATACCTATCTATTTGTTCTGTTCGTTAATTTTTGTACTATCCGTTACGGAGATACAGTTGATCAAACTATGTGCACTTTTTCCCGCTCGATACGCGCCAGTGATATAATCACCGCCTCCCATACATTGAGCGGGACGCGATTTGCCCAAATCATTGGCGCGAATCGAGCGGGGAAAAGTGCACGTAGTTTGTTCAACTGTATCTCCGTAACGGATGGCATAAAAATTAACGAACAGAATAAATAGATAGTTATAGGACCTCTCTATCTACAAACCGAATTTGAAGCGATTTGATTACTCGTACAGAAAGTTATGTTGGGTTTGAACCAGGTGGGGTATAGAACGTTGCAATGCTGGCACGGAGCAAGTGCAAGACACCAAAATGTATTTCACCATAGAGAAATGGTGTAGTATAAAGTCATGAAAATAGGAAGTCGATAGCCTTTACCGTTCGGACTATATAGCGATTCAAACGTTATAACACAATTATTTTATAATGTTATAAAACATAGGAAGTTTTCTCGGAAACTGTCCCATAATAATAATAACAATTAGTTGGCACAGGGGTCTGCCCTGGCAAGAAATGCTCTGGCATTTGAGCGGACAAGGGATAAGTTCAGTCTGCTGTAGATACTATCAAGGGTGCTAGATATGCCTGGACTGAAAGGCAGGATGCTAGTTTGTTATAATTATTTTGGCCACAATCAAGATGTTTGGAAATCAATTGCATGGTTGCCTTGACTCCAAGTGTGGGTAGAAGAATGTAATGTATACGGAATGCGTTGTGAGTACTTGCTTGTACCAGTTAAGCATATACATGCATATCCATACACTAGACTAGCTACACATTTTCACCTCTAAATAAATAATTATAACCTTAGCAGTTCATAGATTTCTGCAATGCTGACCACTTGTTCTGACGTATTCCAAGGCAGAATTCCCAAACCATTATTTATATCTAAATTAATAAGCACTGCAAAAAAAAAAATTATCAAGGGGTCCACCAAAAAGGAATTTAGGAAGTTGTTATACGCATAAATTCAGAGCCTTCTTCAGAGGCATTTACAACTTGTAGATTTGTATTTCAGCTGGCAAAGTTGTCTTTCCAGGAAAAATATTACCCTCTCAGCTCTACTTACATCCACGTTTTCTACCTGTGCCTTTATGAGGCATGTGGTCAAGAGGACTAATAGGTTTCATTTAAAACTTCAAAATTTGCTTTATGATATAATTGTACATGCATTGATTGTACAAATATTTCAAACCATAGCAGAATGACGCAATGTGCACCATGTAAATACAATACATCAACCAATTTTCCTAATCAGCCTGGCTGCTACAGTTTTAAGTCAGTTGGTACAAGCCATGGTTTGGGAGGAGGAAGAACTGCTCTGAAGTAGAGGCAGCCATCTATCAGATACAGTCCTGCATGGAATTGGTCATGAGCAATGAACTGATGATAACCACACCCAGAAGCTGTATCCAGTACTGTGCAGTTGTTCTAGCAGAAGCTTTTTTACCTGTGGCTACTACTCTGCTATTGTGCTGATCCATTTCATCTTTAGAATAAGATCTGTTATTTTTCTCATCATAAAAAATAACTTCAACCTTTTCCTCTTTCAGTTGTTTTATTTCTTCAAGTTGTTAAAATGATGTTGTAATTCCCACTGTTTTTTTTTCAACATTTTTATCACTGTGTTGTTTTAGTTGCAGCATATCTTCTACATGTTGCAAACGTTGTTATTTTAGTTGTGTCATGATTTCTCTGGTCTTCTTTGGCTGTCCATCCCCATGGGTGTCTTAATGTAAATGCCAATAGAAGTGCTGATGTACCCTCACACTGATATGTGATGGATGCCATCATACTATAACATTCACTGTATAAAACCCAGGGCTATACCAAGCCGTATTGTTCACTCTGTGCTGCTCAAATGAAGACATCTTAAGCACAACATGTTCCTCACTACCATGGCTAGGTCAAGATGGTAGCCACTGGAGGAGGCTTTGTGACCTGCCATCTCATGCCTTGGTGTGCACAACTGCACACTTTGCAGCAGTGCATGAAGAAGACTTAAAAGAAAAGACGTGGCTTCTCATTGCTCACAGTGTCAGTATGAAACAATTGGTTGTGTGTATATGAACATAGGATGTTGCTCCAAGAATGATTAATTAGCATTTTTTGAAAAAACAAGCTCTACATGTGAGCCTGGGGTCTGATCAAGAATAAATGCATGGAGCTCATAGAAGACTAATTCAACTAAAGTCAGCGATCAGCAGTATGTGGAGTAATATATGTACGTGATAACCAGGCAGAGGCATGGATGCAGAGAGCAGGTGGTGTGCCTTGTCTGCTGGGGAAACACTGTAATACAGCTCACTGAACTACATGGTTCATTGGCTAGCGACGTCTTTTATAGACGGTAGCTATTCTTTATGTGGAAAAACAAGTAAAGCGCCACGCTACCACTTCCATGCAGATGGGCATGCATCTTTCGTTAATAGTTATATCGGTGCCGCCGTATTGGGCGCGCGCGCGCGCGCGGACCGGTAACTATACATGTGGAACTCCAGGGCTACATCTTTTTCTGCATGCATGTCGTGGCAACCGTAAGCAATGACTGCTGATTGCTTACATGCCTTCAGCCTGGCCTGGGATACTACAGAACAAAATGCAAGTTGCATGTATATAAGCTTTAGCCATGGACTTGTGTATGTGCATGTGTCTTGAGACCAGCAGGTCTGAGGGTCATGTATATGAGTTGTGGCCAGCTGCCAGCATGAATGTGATTGTTCTTGTATACCAAATGCATTAACGCACACTTGTGTAAACTGAAACTGAATTGGGGCTGTGTACCATTAAGTATTAGATCGAGGTATAGCTATCGTGATGGTTGTGTTCTGCAGGACCCAGCCAGGATAGTGGAGAAATTGATATAGCTCAGTAGCAACCTCAGTTCGAGGATGAGATCGTTACCCAGAAAAAGGCCGGGATAATTTTCTAGGCGGAGTATAAAAAGTGACGCGTGGAATTGAAATGTGCATGCACGAATCAGTTTAATAATGGACAAGCAGACCAATTTTCAGTTGTAAAGGACATATAGGTATCTCCTAGAAATGAAATCATTTGAACTATAAGAAAAAAAAACATGCGTTAGGTCTATAGCTCTTCAGTTTCGCGGTAACGATCCCACAGGCGCGGGATTGGGTACCAGGAAAGCACACATGTAAACTGCTTACACAAAACACTACAATTAACGTAAATGTTTTTGGAACTGAACAATAACATTACATTTTTTGATATACCCGGTATAGGGAACGTTTAATTATTAATTCGAAACCATCACTCGCATTATAACCATTGCAATTAATGCACTACGAGTTCTAGACTGTCAAAAAAACACATTCCTTCCCCCCCCCCCCCCCCCCCCCGCCTTTTTCTGGTATAAACGAGATCAGCTATAAAGATATAAGATCAGTTTGAAAGTTATTGCCATTTTCAATGTACTCGCGTGGACAAACCCGCGCGAGGGAAACTTGGCATTGCAATGAAGTCAAGAGCATGTGTGTGTGTGTGTGTGTGTGTGTGTGTGTGTGTGTGTGTGTGTGTGTGTGTGTGTGTGTGTGTGTGTGTGTGTGTGTGTGTGTGTGTGTGTGTGTGTGTGTGTGTGTGTGTGTGTGTGTGTGTGTGTGTGTGTGTGTGTGTGTGTGTGTGTGTGTGTGTGTGTGTGTGTGTGTGTGTGTGTGTGTGTGTGTGTGTGTGTGTGTGTGTGTGTGTGTGTGTGTGTGTGTGTGTGTGTGTGTGTGTGTGTGTGTGTGTGTGTGTGTGTGTGTGTGTGTGTGTGTGTGTGTGTGTGTGTGTGTGTGTGTGTGTGTGTGTGTGTGTGTGTGTGTGTGTGTGTGTGTGTGTGTGTGTGAGTGCCGGTGTGTGTGTGTGTGTGTGTGTGTGTGTGTGTGCCGGTGTGTGTGTGTGTGTGTGTGTGTGTGTGTGTGTGTATATATAATTATTGACAGTTGTTTATCAGTTTAACGGTACATGCATGGTATATAATATACCATATATGGCTGAGCGGGAGATGCATATAGCATGAAAATGACAGTTAACAAACACCTGCTCAAACAACATGTGCAATCATGAATGCAGGCCAAGCCCGTAACCAGGGTGGGGGGGGTTGGGGGGGGGGGGGGGGGGGGGGGGGGTTGGGGGGGGGGGGGGTTCGAACGAACCCCCCCTCAGAGGGTCAAGGTCCGCGCTTATGGGAGTATATAAGGTGTGGGTCCCGGCCGCTCCCCGAGGCGACTCCGTCTGCTGGCCCGGTATGGCGCAGGCAACTATAGCTCTTTCATGATCAGGATGGTCTTCCGTCATAAATAAATGATAAATTATACCTATACTGCGG
Source organism: Spongilla lacustris (assembly GCA_949361645.1). Classification (NCBI taxonomy): domain Eukaryota; kingdom Metazoa; phylum Porifera; class Demospongiae; order Spongillida; family Spongillidae; genus Spongilla; species Spongilla lacustris. The sequence continues at coordinate 6,599,939 of OX442421.1, read as the reverse complement.
CGGCATAATTTATATAGAGATAGGTCCTACACAAATGTCTGAAGGCAAGGAACGGTTTCCTGCAAGTTGATATACCCGGACCACGTTTGGCAACCCGGACCAATTTTGGCAGCCAAAAGTGGCCGGTCCGCCCGGACCACTTTTCGTGTGACAGGACCACGTAGCGCTGTGAGCTCCCGTCCCAGATGCCAACGCTTTTTGCGTTGGAAAACCCTCCAAACAACGCAAAAACTACAATGAAAATAATATGCTCGCTGCGCCGACCATGAAGTAACCATACAGTGTCCATACTTACAAATACACGTAGTACTGAACTCAACGTTCTAGAAAACACGACATGCACTGAGAGTTAGATGGGCGTAGTCCGACCTTAGCCTTCGCATATTTATAAATTTATAGCTGCAAATACAAGGTACATGCCGGATCCCGGCGCTACTACATGTTAATAGTTGTGATATCAATAAATTTCTTCTGCAGTATGAAGCTTAAGGTTAATTAACATTATACAATGCATTACACAAACTGCCCGAACCTTGTGGACACCAGCTCAGTCTGTTTGGATGAATTTATGCTGGCGATGAGTTGGGGACTATACAGTATAGTGTAGGACTTTTGAAATGCTTCAAAATGAACATACCATGCAATTATAAGCACATGCACTTCTTTGTGGAGGCACAAACATGAAATCGCATTCGAGCAAGCTAGGATCAGTGCACAAATGAACTGTATATCAGTTAAAAATTGCAATGAACATTGTTAAAAAAAAAAAGAGGTCTCCGAAAAAATTGGGGGTATTTCAGAGGCACCGCGCCGGCGCCGTTGTCTACAGCCTTGATTCTACTGATCTGCATGTTACAACGCAATACTATATGGCAATGCAAAACTGTTGGGGCTCCACTTTGGGCTAATGGGGGAACGGAGCACACAACCATTTCAATCAGTCGTACATGCAGGACACATGAGTATGGCCAACTGGCCAATTTACTGGTTGGTTATTAAGAAATGATTGCCGGGCCCAGGGCAGAGTTTTTTTTTCTTTCATCGCTGGCACTTGGCATGCGTCAAATTGTGAACTAGGCTTAACTCCTTCCGATATCATTCCACCACTCGTAGCTGGTTTGTTTCGAACACAGCGCGCACATGCATGTAATCATTCTAATCTTTATAATGAAAATATGCACTGAAAAGAATTACCTTATGCATGAAAAGCGATTTTTCTAGCTGAAAACGAATCAACTGACAAATCTACTAGTATTGCATAGCAGGGGCGGATCCAGGATTTCGGGGCGAGGGTGCATGGGGGTTATGAAGGATACCTGGATACGCCTCCCGCAGCAAGGATGTCCCGGATATGGGCCATCGGGGCTTTGCAACTTTAAAGTTACAAAAACAGCATAGTTATCACAGGGGAAAAAAATGCGTGGATTTTTAAAATCCTTTATAAAATCAAAACTTCATTCACGCATTTTTTCCCCTGTGTATTGCGTAGTAACTAGTAAGTAACATGCTAAAAATTTATACAATACTAACGACAAGAATTACTTGCTTCCAGACTTTCTCGTGATCTTGGCAGTGGTATACCCCAGCCGCCCCGATCCATCAGTCCAAAAATGCTGCAATTTCATGTTCAATCGAAATCAAAGCTAAGTCTTCAAGCCTATCTTACGCAATCGACGGGATGCAGAAAAGTCTTTATAAGCTTCAATTTTGAAAAGCTCCGTTCTGCAACTGGTGCAACTTAGCAACTGTAGTGGAAGCTGTCAATAAAATGCGCACCGTACGTACGGTGGCGAGGTGGTCCATTTTTATGCCGGGGTGTTAATTAGCAATGAATAATTATGAAGCAGCAGTTTGGCGGCTCCTCTGACCGGCGGCCCTAGCCATTTGCCTAGTCTGCCTAGCGTTAACGCCGGCCCTGCCTGTAAAGGCATGCAACGCTTCGTTACCGTTTTAAAACGATCGATCGAAAACCATGCATGCACGCCCACGAAGGCACTCCTACATAGGACCCACTACCGTGGGTCCTAGCTGATATACCGCGTGATATACGATATGAGAGGACCACTTCGCTACGTAAAAAATGAGCCATTTTCAAAGCGTTGGCACGACGCGCAGAAAATAAGCCCCGTTATACCCTAAACGGAACCAAATACAGCCGTCTCTTGAGTACACGTTTCTAAAGCTAGAGTTTTTTCATTTGGCCGGGCGGATTTCTCAAAAAAGCCTATATTGACATGAACAATTCAAAAATAAAGCGCATTTAGTCTCGGCCCTCTCTTCTCGCGAATGTAAAAACAACGAATATACGAAACTTATACTGTTTAAAAAATTAAAATTTAAATGTTCTACACAGTAACAAGTCACGAAAATGATGCCGATCGAGCCAGGAGGGCTCGGGCATTTTGCCTCATCAGAACAGTGCCGAGGCGACAATATATTGCATTTAGCATTTCAGTATTGAGTGGGAGTGGATGGCCAAACGCCTAGCAATTCTTGAGAATGTTTCAGTCTTTTGCAGTGATTCCCCAGCCGCCATATGCCTCCACTACGAGAGGGACACATATCCAACCTCTTTCCAGACAACCCAAAGCATTGTTTTCTAATTTCTCTTGTTCACCCACTGCAGCTGAGGCACCTGAGGTCTGACCAGCATCTGAAATCAATGAATTATTGAGGGGATGTATAACCTTGATGTCAAATGCTGCAGATCGAGACAGTGACCAGTTTGGTATCAAAATGTCAGCTGGGCGTGATCTGTCTTTGGCTGGACCAATACCACAACCTTGCTCCAAAAGAGGAGAAAGGTGGGCACGACGGCAAAAGTCAGCAATACAATCACGTATACAGTTGTGTCGTGTCACCACATCCCCGGCATAGCGACAAGTTAAAGAATGGTGTCCCAGGGGGTCAAGCTGGCTAGAACAATAGGGGCATGTTTCTTCCAAGTTACAGAGGGGAAGGCCCAACCACCATTTCAGAAGAATACTGTTTTAGTCCTCGGACGCCTGACTGATATTTCGATTCACATGCACATGCAGTGCATGAGCTTACGTTGTACGGATAAAGAAGGATAAGCCACATTCCATTGCCATGCGGTAACTAGGGTTCAGTTGCCTGTCTCCAAGCAGGGGATGGAGACGAGACCTAATGTCCAACTTTTCAATGGAATGAAACAGCCGTGAGTTACATGCAATTATAAATTATATACGGCATAGCGGATTGCGCATGTGTCATGATCAATGCATGCATCTTCTCCTTTTTATCAATACTGAAGGTTTATACATGTATATAACCAATTCATGTTCTGCATGCAAGGTTATATGTAAATTTAGTTACTGCACAAAATTGCCCAGCTCTACGCGACTACGGTACTTGTCAACATCTATATAATGCAAGGTTGTGATTTGGAGCAGCAATGGCGGCACCGAGAAAGTAGCTGATAGCAAGTAAGGCTGTGAAGAGCCCCATGATGATCCACTTCAGTGATGCTATATGTGAATTAACTGCATGGAGCCTTGCATGCACGGAAAGCGTTTTAAATAATGTCGCTGCTATAGGAAAAAACAAAATGCATACTGCATGTGCATGCTAAGGCTTCTTTGGGTTTTCCAAGGATATATGTGTCTTTTCGAGTCATGCATACTGATGATCAGATGACTTTATTTGGAGTCAATGCATATATATTATAGGTCGGTTCCTGTTGATATATAAGATATAATATGGTCCATGCAGAGGAGCCATGCATGCACGCAAGCTATAAAGCATCTATATATATAATGATGAAGTGCAGGGTCGGATCATGCAGAATGGGAATGAATGTTAAAAGCATGCAAAGTGATTTCACGGTGAATGCAAAGTGGTTCGTGCTGTATCTGCCACTAGGAGAAGAAGAGGGAGGGAGCAGGGAGGAGAAGGGAGAAGAGAAGGTGAAGAGAGGAACGGGAGGGGAGAAGAGAAGATGAGACAGGGTGGAATTATAGAGTCCTCCCCCCATGCATGGAAAGAAAAACAATGTATATTGTGCTAAACTGACGATATAGTATCTTAATTCGGCAATAATATATACGTTTATGCATGCAGAAAAAATTATATACATACTATACATCCTACTACAAGTCAAGAAAATGATGCCGATCGAGCCAGGAGGGCTCGGGCATTTTGCCGCATCAAAACAGTGCCAATATATATATATATATATATATAATTATAATTATATATATATATATATATTGCATTTAGCGTTTCAGTATTGCGGGATGAGCTAGTGGAAGTGGATGGCCAAGCGCCTAGCAAGTGATTCCCCATGCAGTACTACGAGAAGGACACATATCCAACCTCTTTCGAGACAACCCAAAGCATTGCATGCATGTTTTCTAATATCTCTAGCTTGTTCACCCACTGCAGCTGAGGCACCGCCTGAGGTCTGACCAGCATCTGCATGAAATTAATGACTGAATTATTGAGGGGATGTATAACCTCTATGTCAAATGCTGCAGCTAGATCGAGACAGTGACCAGTTTGGCATCAAAATGTCAGCTGGGCGTGATCTGTCTTATTTGGCTGGACCAATACCACAACCTAGCTTGCTCCAAAAGAGGAGAAAGGTGGGCACGACGGCAATACAATCACGTCGTGTCACCACATCCCCAGCATGGCGACAAGTTAAAGAATGGTGTCCCATGCATGCAGGGGAATGATGTACTTCTACGAAAAAAGGTACTGCATGATAGGCTTATAACTTACAACTTATAAAGTCAGTATGCCCATGCATTCTCTCTGATTTCTAGGGCCCGGATCTGCATGGGGCAGCCCTCATACACTTTATTCTTTACTGCATGACAGCCCACTGAAATAACCATCAACCCATGCATGCATGCAGGTAAACTACTGAACTGGTAAACACCACTCCTGCATGGCATCCCTTGTAATAAACACCTCGACTCAGTGAGCATGCGCACAGGCTGTCTAGGACAGACGCTCAACATGCATGCAACAGCTATAATGCTTCACAAATGTTTGCTTGGGTTTTCCAAGGACAGCTTTTGAACCATAAATGTTTTGAACTAATTAAGTCAATGTAAACAAACAACTGACCACACACGTACACACAGCAGCACACTCATGCACACACACACACAAAAAAACATTATAGGTCGATTTCACCGGCTTTAACTGCATGGGTATCATTAATTAAAGGTCCTACTGGTGATCGACAATAGTATTCGCGGAGACTTTGGCGACACTGTACTCGTACTCAGTCCCGACAACTAAAACAAAGCTAGCGTTGTCACTTCTGGACTGACCAGACTTTTACAATCCTGAGCGCGCTTGCCTGCATGCATATATAATAAACCATGTATGGCTGAGCGGGAGATTCTTTTAATATTCATTCCATTATAGATGCTTTATATAGCCGGCTTGCGTGCATGCAACACCGTGCATGGCTCCTAGCTCTGCATGGACCAGATTATCATGATCAGCTTATATATTAACAGGAACCGACCTATTTATATGCATTGACTCCAAATAAAGGCATCTATACATATATCCTTGGAAAACCCAAAGAAGCCTTAGCATGCACATACAGTATGCATTTTGTTTTTTTCCGGCCTAGCAGTGACATGTATGCACGCATGCAGGGTTTCTGTTCATGTGCATTCATGTATTTATTTAAAACGCTTTCCATGCAAGGCTCCATGCAGTTAATTCACATATAGCATCACTGAAGTGGATCATCATGGGGCTCTTCACAGCCTTACTTGCTATCAGCTGCCTTCTCGGTGCCGCTATTGCTGCTCCAAAGCACAACCTTGGGCGTCAGGACAGGAAAATGGACACCGATCGATTTTTTGCTGCAATTGTCAATGATGCTGCCGCCGCCGCCGCGTTTGAAGCACCAGAAAGCGTTAATTCTGAGGGGTACGGTGGTTATGGAGGTAAGCCAACAAAAAAGCCTACAACGAAGCCTCCTACAGAAAAGCCTACAACGAAGCCTCCTACAGAAAAGCCTACAACGAAGCCTCCTACAGAAAAGCCTACAACGAAGCCTCCTACAGGAAAGCCTACAACGAAGCCTCCTACAGAAAAGCCTACAACGAAGCCCACTGATCCATCCGAGATCAAATTGAAAAGAGTCGGTTACCTAGATATGACTGATCCGAAACAGCAGTGTTTTTCTGCATGGAAAAAGTATTCTAGTCCAAGAGTTGCGTGCGGTAAAAAAACAGATGGATCAGGATGTGACGCTGTCGTATTTTCCACTAATGGAGCTAGTTACCAGAAAGTGTGCGGAAGTTTTCGCGGTTACCAAGTAGGGTCCCCGGACGGATTTGATCATGGCGGATCAATCAACGGTCCGTATGTTGATGGTATCAGCATTAGCTATTTGCAAGGCAGAGCGCGATATCATATCTTCACGTACGCCGCTTCGTGGAGCGAGTCCAATTCTCCTCACGTCTGCCCTTGCGCAGGTGGTTCAAAACCTCCTGGCTTTGTGGGTTCAAATTTTTACTGTGAATCAGGAAACCCTGCATCGAACTTCAAAAACGGCAACCTTTATTACCAGGACCCACTATGGGATGGACGTCAGTGCGGTGGATTGGAAAGATCTTGCTGCGATCCTCCAAATCTCCCCAGGTTTTGCACAACGTTCCCTGCTCCTGTGACTGGTGACCTGGAAGTTCGAATTTGCACCGACCAGAGTCTCCACGATGAAGACGTGGCTATCGAATATTTGGAACTGTCCGCTGATTTACATACTGATAACGGCTGCTGAGTGTAACGACTTGCATATGTAGATTTAGTTCAACCGCTTCTCTGACAAATAATCGCGCGTAGAGCTAGGCAGTTTTGTGTAATTAATCTTTTAATATTTGCTGCCAACCTTCAGAACATGAATTGGTTATATAATCCTTCAGTGTTGATAAAAGGGAGAGGTGCGGTACGTGCATGCATGGACACAGCCTATAATAATGTGCCTTTATATGGCAACTGATTATAACAACTCAGGAGCGGATCCAAGGTTTTGGGAAAGGGGGGGTCCGATAAATATATTCACAACTGGGGGAGGGGGCGTGCCTCTCCCGTGACAGCAAGGGAGTCTGGGGGAGCGCTGATAGCTCCCCCAGTGGGGTCTGGGGCAAAGTCCCAGCCGCTTTTTGCTTTTGCGTTTATTTATACACGTAGCATGAAATTCACATGCAGTGATATCCTGCGATATCCGGATTTTACTAGAGCCAGCGCTTGCATGATATGGATAGCGACGAGAAAACTCTTCATATTTCACAATGCTATATGGTTCCTATTGCTACTTCGTGACGCAAAGCTTTTGTGAATTTGTGACCGAAGCGTGCATGTGGCCATGCATGCACCAGCTACATGTCGGTCTATAAACGACTCACGTATTTTTTACTATAGTATAGTATTAGTACTTTTAGTTTGTTTAGCTCTCTGCTACGGTAATAACCTGTTTTCTGAGGAGAAGAATCTCATATCCATCCCATTCACGTCTTTTGATCGCTTACCTCAATTCCTGCTCACACGCACCATTCGATCGACGTCGCGCGATTAAATGCTAATTAACCACACATGCAAAATTAAATTTCGTTAATAGGAGGATTTATTGTACCGATATAGACCCCGCTTGGCTAGAACAATGTGCAAGCCTGCAAATACAAGGATGCAGAACGTTGCACAGTATGCATTACGTCATTCTTATGCATTACGTCATTTTTCATATAGGAAAGGGGGCCCCCCCTAAATCCGCCCCTGCAACTACAAACATTCTCTATGAGAATGTTGGTATAGTTTACAGGGTTTAGGGTGCGTAACCGATTTTCAGGTGCGATTACCTATTCGGTCGGCCATGCATTTCAAAGTTGACTTTAGAATAACCGATTGTTGCGGTTTTTCTTAGTCGGCTTCCCACGGCTGTTTCATCCATTGACATTAGGTCTCGTCCCCATCCCCTGCTTGGAGACAGGCAACTGAACCCTAGTTACCGCATGACAATGGAATGTGGCTTATCCTTCTTTATCCGTACAACGTAAGCTCACTTTGAATCGATACATCAGTCAGGCGTCCTTGAGGACTAAAACAGTTGTATTTACCTTCGCGAGAAGAGAGGGCCGAGACTAAATGCGCTTTATTTTGCGTTGTTCGTGTCAATAGGCTTTTTTGAGAAATCCGCCCGGCCAAATGAAAAAATTCTTTTAGAAACGTGTACTCAAGAGACAGCTGTATTTGGTTCCGTTTAGGGTGTAACGGGGCTTATTTTCTGCGTGTCGTGCCAACGCTTTGAAAAGGGCATGTAGCAAAGTGGTCCTCTCATATCGTATATGGGACAGTGTCTAGCAATTTTGTGGGGTTATAATTTTATCACTATATAAATTGAACGTTGTACTAAACAACACATCTTCGCGACGGTACTACCTTTTCCTTTCAAATTTCATACACTTGTTCCCACACCATTTCTCTGTGTGAAAATCGATTTTTGTTATCTACACCTTTTCCGTGCCGTGGATACAACAATCGTTGACCCCGCGGGTTAGAAATCCACATTTCTCCACGTAACGAGTGTTGAAAACGTGTCAAATTCGGAGTGTGCATAGAGGAGTCCTGTAGCTATTGATTTGTTCTGTTCGTTAGCTTCTGAATCATCCGTTACAGAGAAGAGGGGAAAAATGCAATAATGCACATTTTTGATTTTATCTCATGAATGGTATATAATTATATCATGCCAATTACATTTTTAGATTCAGCATCTACTTCTGAACAGAGTACAATTCAATTATAACTTGTAAACAAAACAATGCACCATAGTAAACAACTGCTGGTCAGGTTGGATGTTCAAGGCTGTAACTCCTCTATACTTTGTAGTTAAGCTACCAAATTTTTTTTGTATGTACCCAATACAGGTGAGTATCTATAGTGCATGTTGTGTTGAGCTCTTAAGTCTCACTCGCTGTGGAGATCGGTAGGAAAGTGTCGCTTTTCAGAGGGAGGCGTGGTCTTCGTATGAATTCGGACAAATTAGTTTGACTTAAGGATTAAAATTGACTTTTTCTAAATGAGAGGTCTCTGGGGTATCCATATAATTTATAATAATTTTTTGGCAGCTTGCTATCGGCATTAAACAATCCATGAAATGTTAAAAATCTTAACATTGAAAGCCATTTTTCGCCCGTTTTTAGGATTTCTCCGTATATGGTAGCAAACGTGTAGCACATAATCATGATATTTGCATTTGTACTTATTCTATCAAGTATTCTACACTTGAAATGGTTACGTACAGTGCTTACAAACGCAAATACTATGATTCTTTGCTACATTTTTACTATGATATACGGAGAAATCCTAAAAACGGTTGAAAAAAATGGCTTTCAATGTTAAGATTTTTAGCATTTCATGGATTGTTTAATGCCGATAGCAAGCTGCCAAAAAAATATTATAAATTATATGGATACCCCAGAGACCTCTCATTTAGAAAAAAGTCAATTTTAATCCTTAAGTCAAACTAATTTGTCCGAATTCATACGAAGACCACGCCTCCCTCTGAAAAGAAGCGCGCCAAACCATAATATTCCATGCACAACTCACCTTTTGGCGGTAGTTGTAGCGTGCCAGTAGCGGATCCAGGGGGGGGGGGGGGGGGGGGGGGGGCACAACGGGCCCGTGCCCCCCCCCCCCCCCCCCCCCCCCCCCCCCGAGGGTCCCGCCCCTGCATGCGTATACGCGTACATGTACGACTATGTGTACGCGAACGTAAGCAAACGCAGCGCAGAGATATAGCTACGGCAGAACTGGCCTATTATACGTACGCCTACGTACATAATGATACATGGGTCAGGGCCAAGTATGAATATGATTGCTTTTATCGCGTGATGTATAAGCATTTGGCTCTACAATAGAAGTACAGGCAGAGATCATTTGCCGACCGTTTAGCGTATGCTATTCAATTTTCCCTCTAGAGAGCATATCGAAAAGTACCAAAAACCGAGCATAGCCCCAAAATTAGCTATAGCCCATATATTTCCGTGGAGGCAAACAAAGCAATTAACGCCCACGCGTCATGTGACCATATGAAAAAGGTAGCATTTCAATATTTTCTAAACGAATAAACGGTGAGTTCAACTTCAGGACTTGTACTATCAACGGCGATGCATCGGCGCATTGAACATATAGCGGCTGAGCTCTTGATCTGTCGCTCCCCAGCCTCGATCAGTAATTACATTTTTAGTGCAGTTTTTACGTACTTTTTGGGGGGTTTTCTACGCAAAAAGCGTTGGCTTCTGGGGCGGAGCCCCAGACCCTGGTGGGGGAGCTTACAGCGCTCCCCCACATTCCCTAGCTGGGCGGGAGGGGTGCCCCCCTCCCGCACCCTCCCCGGGCTGGCCCCGCCTACTACTTCGCCCCACCCCTTGCCACACCCTCGCCGGTGCCCCCCCCCCCCCCCCCCCCTCCCAATTCCTGGATCCGCCACTGCGTGCTGTCTCCGCCTCACGCTTTAATACGCTTACGCTGCGCCCTTTTCGCTGAACGCGCGCAGCAGAACAGTTTCTCCAATATAGACTCCTTTGTGAAGCCCGACTGGTTTATCGATTCGCCTGAATCTTTAGCCTCTTAAAGGCTCGAATATTGTCAGAATTTGGCGCCGCCTCTTATAAGTTCTGATTTGCTCTGTACATGTCACGAGCAGACGCCCGCCTTTATTCAGCATCAGCATCGTACCGAACTCGGGAGGACTATAACTATAGTAACTAATAGTCTCGATTTAGGACGTATTCCTCTTATCCCTTTTTTCACTACTCTTTCATTCCGGTGAAGGCATTTTGACAACGCCAGTAATGGTACCATTGTCATGGGAACGCTTGTGTACTCGGACGTTGTAACTGGCGCTCTTTAAAACATTTCCTATCTCGAGTTATACTCACCCATAAAGACGACGACGACGACGACTATGGACAAATTACGGTCTGGGAACGAGATCTACAACCTTTTTTGTTCTCTTTTAAAAAGTAAATGGTTTGGCAACTTGAACAAAACATGAAAATGATCGCCTTTCCATTTTGGCTCGGTAGCAATAAAGAACTACACTATCCGTTTCTCGGTTCGTGAGTTATACGCGGATCGCGTTGTTTAATGATTGCACAAATCCTATATACTACGGTACTTGTCAACATCTGCAAGGTTGTGATTTGGAGCAGCAATGGCGGCACTGAGAAGGCAGCTGATAGCAAGTAAGGCTGTGAAGAGCCCCATGATTATCCACTTCAGTGATGCTATATGTGAATTAACTGCATGCATGGAGCCTTGCATGCACGCCGGGAAAGCGTTTTAAATTTAAAAAAACATGTATGCATGCATGCACATGCATGAACAGAAACCCTGCATGCGTGCATGCATGTCGCTGCTAGGAAAAAACAAAATGCATACTGTATGTGCATGCTAAGGCTTCTTTGGGTTTTCCAAGGATATATGTGTCTTTTCGAGTCATGATCAGATGACTTTTTTTGGAGTCAATGCATGTTAAATAGGTCGGTTCCTGATGATATACAAGATAATAAAAATAAATTGGTGATGTAGGATTTGTGCACAGCAATTGAGTAAAAAGTAAGGAAACAAGGAATTACGGATATTATGCATTCAATATTACAGACCTACATTATTTAGCAAATATACCTGCCTGACATTCTGTGCTAAATGTAGGTATGTAATATTTATAATTTAATGAATGTTTAATATCCGTAATTCCTTGTTTCCTTACTTTTTACTCAATTGCTGTGTACAAATCCTACATCACCAATTTTATTTTTATTAAATTTTTATATCTTGTTTCACTCCATTTTTTTCCCCGGCGGGTTAAGACATGTACTGATACATTGCATGCATGAGAGCAAACAAATAAGGAAGTGCAACCTTGGAATACCATCTATTGCATCACATACATCACAGCAGTATGTAGAATAAGACAGTTTGTTCTGCTCACTTGCTATCATCATTAAATTACATCACATCAAACAATTTCTTTTAAACAGTTAACGTCTCTGAACTGGCATGTGACTGGAAGGCGAGGGGATCCCTAAACAAAGTAGTAGCGGTGGAAAGGAGGCATTAGTAGTGAAGTAACAAAGTATAATGTGAGATCAAACCATAAATGCGCTTCTCATGGCTCCAACCAAAGCATAGCACACACACCCTCGGCCGCATGTCATACACAAATCTCCATCACAACTATCCTCACATGATTCAAAGCCCTCATCTCTTCACTGAAGGTACTCATACGTTCTTCAAAGCCAGTAGCTAAGGCATCAGGATTAATCGAGTATATATGATTAAAGCAATTGCCCATTTAAACGTAAGATGCTTACCAGATTGCTTGCCATTTTCATATGTGGTATAGGCAAAAGGACCACCACTGAGTATAGCACAGAATAGTTCAAACTGTATCCCTTGTATCCAGCTGTGCTGGGGCAAATAGGTGGAGAAGGAAATGAAGGAGGGGAAGGGAAGTGGAAGAGGAGAGGGGAAGGGGGAAGAGGAGAGGGGAAGGGGGAAGAGGAGAGGGGAAGGGGGAAGAGGAGAGGGGAAGGGGGAAGAGGAGAGGGGAAGGGGGAAGAGGAGAGGGGAAGGGGGAAGAGGAGAGGGGAAGGGGGAAGAGGAGAGGAGAGAGAAGAGGACAGGGGAGAGGCAAAAGGAGGGAAAGGAAGAAGAGAGGGAGAGGAGAGGAAGGGAGAAGAGAATGGAGAGAGGAGGGAAAGGGAGAAGAGAAGGGAAGGGGGAGGGGAAGAGAAGGGAGAAGAGAAGGGGAGAGGAGAGAGGAGGGGAAGGGAGAAGAGAGGAAGGAAGGAGAGAAGAGAAGGGGGGAAGAGAAGATGAGACAGGAGGAAATGGGATGGGATAGCTAGCACAACATCATGCACTTCTGTAAAGCAGTACACCCCTCATCATGCAACATATCCATGACACATGGCACTCACAAACATACACATACCAGAGTGATCTACCCCTCATCCTAGTGGGATGGTGTTCCCTTTCCTCTTCTCCATCTCCACCTAATAACATTGGCCAAGAACATGCTCACATCTGGCAGACACACACATTTGAATGAATACAACATACCTTCCTCAGAGCAGCATTGTTTGTGGCCATGTCAAGAACAAAGCTGTCCTGTAACGTGCAGAGCAAATTTATTATTCAAGCAGATGGTATAAATATTGTGGGCGTTATTCGTTTCGTGCGAGTTGTGCTATCTACATGTAACTCGCAAACGACTCGCAAGTACACACGCACACGATAATGATATAGGCCTACCGGTCCCTTGCGCGTGAATAAATTTTGGACATATTGCACCTAAACGGTATACTCCTACCTCATAGGATTTCTTTTCCTGAAGCTACATGTTTCTCTTGCCCTTTTTGATTTGCCTTATATTGATCTTGTTTGAAGGCTAAATCAGTTCTCGATTTTTGATCGTAGTAAGCCTTCGCGCTCTCCTTAATTAATTCTTGCTTTCCGGATCAAACCACTATTGGGCCTTCATGCTATCCTTCTTACTATCCGGATCGGCTTTGTAGCTCTTCTTGTTGCAAGTCTAACCCATAAATGATATATCTCTGCTCAACGGTCGATACATGTACACGTGTTTCCGGTGCTATCATCAACCACAAGCTTATGCTGGATACCCCTTATAAGGCTTCCAAAGCTGATAAAATCTGTTGTGGGCTATTGCTAACAAAACTAAGTTTGCTAAAGATCGAAATTGTGTTCAGTATAACTCAAAATAGATTCGGCAGAAAGTTTCTGACTTATCTCCTACAGTTCCTTTTCATAACCACAAACATTGCGCTTCAATCGTGACAAAGATACAATGCAATAAACCTCTTATCCGAGCGAATCTTATCTTATCAGATCCGGAAGATGGAGAAACTTTTTTTTAGGTTCGAGTGAGGGAACGAGTGAGCGTTATCTCTGTTGTCTGAGCTTTCTAAGCGTCGGCAGTTTTACTAAGTTGTAGATGCTCGACGGCTGTATCCAAATACATGTACGCTCGCTAAAGTCCAACTCATTCTACGGTACATCAGCAATAGTATTTTGCATGCTAATCGTATTCATCATACTTCAAATCCTACATATATAGAACCTACTAACGTAGGTCCTGATAAGATAATATGGTCCATGCAGCAAGATCTATACAATGATGAAGTGCAGGGTCGGATCATATATATACAGAATGGGAATGAATATTAAAAGCATGCAAAGTGATTTCACGGTGAATGCAAAGCGGTTCGTGCTGTATCTGCATGCATAGCATTTCTTAATTGAGAATGTTTCCTTTACAGTGATTCCCCATTCAGTATTACGAGAAGGACACATATCCAACCCAAAGCAATGCACTGATGAATGTTTTCTAATATCTCTAGCTTGTTCACCTACTGCAGCTGAGGCACCGCCTGCATGCATGCGGTCTGTCACGCCTAATTTTGTCCTACCCGGAAATGGTCCGGCGGACCTAATTAGCGCCGGCTGCCTGAAATGGTCCGGCGGACCTAATCAAGCTGCCTGAAATGGTCCACCGGACCATTTCAGGCTGCCCTAAATGGTCCTACTCTGCCTGTTTTGGTCCGTTAGACAGACCACTTTAGGCAGCCTGTTTTTGTCCGAGATAAAACGGCATATATAAGTCCTGCATACTGAGATGCATATTATAATATAATTATAATAAAATATAATATATATATTTGGGGAGACAATTTGGTTCTATGTATATGTATGCTACAAAACATACTAAGACAATTTAATTTGCGTTTTGACTATAACCTTTCAGATGGCATACATGCAAGTATACCGCATGTATATAGTATTTCAAATAGCAGCATGAAAGATGAAAAACACAATGTCTGACTCAGAACAGCTCGAACTGCTCAGTTACATCTTTTTAACAACTTCAAAATGATTTTGCACATTGGTTATATAAAGATGGATTCTTCCTGGTGTAGGTCATTCACTACTTCGGGTCTGACCAGCATCTGCATGAAATCAATGACTGAATTATTGAGGGAATGTATAACCTCGATGTCAAATGCTGCAGCTAGATCGAGACAATGACCAGTTTGGCATCAAAATGTCAGCTGGGTGTGATCTGAGCTAGTGATCTGTCTTTGGCTGCATGGACGGCCAATACCACAACCTAGCTTGCTCCAAAAGAGGAGAAAGGTGGGCACGACGGCAATACAATCATGCACGTATGCAGTTGCATGCGTCGCGTACATGCGTGTCACCACATCCCCAGCATGGCGACAAGTTAAAGAATGGTGTCCCATGCAGGGGAATGATGTACTTCTACGAAAAAAGGTACTGCATGATAGGCTTATAACTTACAACTTAAAGTCAGTATGCCCATGCATTCTCCCTGATTTCTAGGATCTGCATGCATGGGGCAGCCCTCATACACTTTATTCTTTACTGAATGACATGCAGCCCACTGAAATAACCATCAACCCATGCATGCATGCAGGTAAACTACTGAACTGGTAAACACCACTCCTGCATGGCATCCCTTGTAATAAACACCTCGACTGAGCATGCGCACAGGCTGTCTAGGACAGACGCTCAACATGCATGCAACAGCTATAATGCTTCACAAATGTTTGCTTGGGTTTTCCAAGGACAGCTTTTGAACCATCAATGTTTTGAACTGATTAAGTCAATGTATATAAACAAACAACTGACCACACACGTACACACAGCAGCACACGCATGCACACACACACACACACACACACAAAACATTATAGGTCGTTTTCACCGGCTTTAACTGCATGGGTATATCATTAATTAAAGGTCCCACCGGTGATCGACAATAGTATTCGCGGAGACTTTGGCGACACTGTACTCGTACTCAGTCCCGACAATTAAAACAAAGCTAGCGTTCTCACTTCTGGACTGAGCTCCAGTCCAGACTTTTACAATCCTGAGCGCGCTTGCCTGCATGCATATAATATACCGTATATGGCTGAGCGGGAGATTCTTTTTATATTCATTCCATTCTGTATGATCCGACCCTGCACTTCATCATTATATAGATGCTTTATAGCTTGCGTGCATGCAACACCGTGCATGGCTCATTATCATGATCAGCTTATATATTAACAGGAACCGACCTATTTATATGCATTGACTCCAAATAAAGTCATCTGATCATGACTCGATAGGGAAATGTTAATTGGTATAATGCGTTATTAACATTTCTGTTCGTTGCCGGTTCAAAACATACATATATCCTTGGAAAACCCAAAGAAGCCTTAGCATGCACATGCAGTATGCATTTTGTTTTTTCCTATAGCAGCGACATGCATGCATGCATGCATGTATTTATTTAAAACGCTTTCCATGCATCACTGAAGTGCGATCCGCGGATCATCATGGGGCTCTTCACAGCCTTACTTGCTATCTCGGTGCCGCCATTGTTGCTCCAAAGCACAACCTTGGGCGTCAGGACAGGAAAATGGACACCGAACGATTTTTTGCTGCACTCGTCAATGATGCTGCCGCCGCCGTGTTTGAATTAAGCACCGGAAAGCGTTAATTCTGAGGGGTACGGCGGTTATGGAGGTAAGCCAACAGAAAAGCCTACAACGAAGCCCACGGCTGATCCATCCGAGATCAAATTGAAAAGAGTCGGTTACCTATAGATATGACTGATCCGAAACAGCAGTATTTTTCTGCATGGAAAAAGTATTCTAGTCCAAGCTCGTGCGGTAAAAAAAACAGATGGATCAGGATGCGACGCTGTCGTATTTTCCACTAATGGAGCTAGTTACCAGAAAGTGTGTGGAAGTTTTCGCGGTTACCAGGTCGGGACCCCGGATGGATTTCTCCAATTCTCTCACAGTGGTGGGACAATCAATGACCCTTACGTTGATGGTATCAGCATTAGCTATCTGCAAGGCAGTGTACGAAATCATATCTCCACATACGCCGCTGAGTTGAAATTCTCCTTACGCGTGCCCTTGCGGAGGTGGTCCAAAACCTTCTAGCTTAATTCGTGGGTACGAATTTTTACAGTGAATCAGGAAACCCTGGGATGTACGCGTCCGGTGGCCAATTTTTTAACCAGGACCCACTATGCATGGGATGGACGTCAGTGCGGTGGATTGGAAAGATCTTGCTGCGATCCTCCGAATCTCCCCAGGTTTTGCACAACGTTCCCTACCCCTGTGACTGGCGACCTGGAAGTTCGAATTTGCACCGACCAGAACCTCGCCGATGAAGACGTGGCTATCGAATACTTGGAACTGTTTGCCGATTTACGCACCGATACAGACTGCTGAGTGTATCGGCGTGCAGCATGCATGCATATATATATAGATGCTGACAAGTACCGTAGTCGCGTAGAGCTGGGCAGTTTTGTGTAACTAAATTTACATGTGACCTTGCATCATGCAGTGCAGAACATGAATTGGTTACAAGATATAAAAATTTAATTAAAATAAAATTGGTGATGTAGGATTTGTATAGATAGCAATTGAGTAAAAAGTAAGGAAACAAGGAATTACGGATATAATGCATTCATTAAATTATAAATATTACATACCTACATTTAGCAGACTTTCAGGCAGGTAGATTTGCTAAATAATGTAGGTCTGTAATATTTATTATTTAATGAATGCATAATATCCGTAATTCCTTGTTTCCTTACTTTTTACTCAATTGCTATCTATACAAATCCTACATCACCAATTTTATTTTAATTAAATTTTTATATCTTGTTTCACTCCTTTTTTTCCCCCGGCGGGTTCCGACATGTACTTATACATTGCATGCATGAGCACAAACGTAGAAGGAAGGGGAATCTTGGAATACAACCCATTGCATCACATACATCACAGCAGTATGTACAATAGGACAGTTTGTTCTGCTCACTTGCTATCATCATTAAATCACATCACAATCAAACAATTTCCTTTAAACAGTTAATGTCTCTGAATTGGCATGTGATTGGAAGATGAGGGGATCCCTAAAGAAAGTAGTAGTGTAGGAAAGGAGGAATTAATAGTGAAGTCACAAAATATAATGTGAGCTCAAACCATAAATGCCCTTCCCATGGCTCCAACCAAAACATCCTAAACTGACATACATGTAGCCCCAACCCGAATCTCCATCACAACTATCCTCACAGGATTCAAAGCCCTCACCTCTTGACTGAAGGTACTCATACGTTCTTCAAAGCCAGTAGTGAAGGCATCAGGAATAATCGCCATAAATGTCTGTCCTTGATGTGAGTACATGTATATGATCAGAGCAATTCGCCATTCACACAAAAGATGCTTACCAGATTGCCTGCCTTTTATTATGAATACTGATCCTCTTCGTACAATAAACAAGCACGTGCTTTTGCTTTGCTAAAATTTGAAGTAGTTGGGCTGGCCCGACTAAACTTAAAGGTCGTTCTTTTAATAGGGCTACTAGCTCTCACTTTCAGACGTTCCGCTCGTCTTTTAGAAGGGAATGGAGAAAGGAGGGAAGGAGGAGGGGAAGAGAGAGGAGGGAAGGGGGTGAAGAGAGGAGGGAAGGGGATAAGGAGAGAGGAGGGAAGGGGATAAGGAGAGAGGAGGGAAGGGGGAGAGGAGAGAGGAGAGAGGAAGGGGGAGAGAAGAGAGGAGGGAAGGGGGAGAGGAGGAGGGAAGGGGAGAGGAAGGAAGGGGGAAAGGAGAGAGGAGGGAACTGGGAGAGGAGGGAAGGGGGAGAGGAGGAGGAAGGGGAGAGGAGGGAAGGGGGAGAGGAGAGAGGAGGGAAGGGGGAGAGGAGGAGGGAAGGGGGAGAGGAGAGAGGAGAAGGGGGAGAGGAGAGAGGAGGGAAGGGGGAGAGGAGAGAGGAGGGAATGGAGAGAAGAGAGAGGGGGGAGAGGAGAGAAGAGAGAAGAAGGGGGTGAGGAGAGAGGAGGGAAGGGGGAGAGGAAAGAGGAGGGAAGGGGGAGAGGAGAGAGGAGGGAAGGGGGAGAGGAGAGAGGAGGGAAGGGGGAGAGGAGAGAGGAGGGAAGGGGGTGAGAAGAGAAGGGGGAGAGGAGAGAAGAGGGAAGGGGGAGAGGAGGAGGAAGGGGAGAGGAGGGAAGGGGGAGAGGAGAGAGGAGGGAAGGGGGAGAGGAGAGAGGAGGGAAGGAGGAGAGGAGAGAGGAGGGAAGGGGGAGAGGAGAGAGGAGGGAAGGAGGAGAGGAGAGAGGAGGGAAGGGGGAGAGGAGAGAGGAGGGAAGGGGGAGAGGAGAGAGGAGGGAAGGGGGAGAGGAGAGAGGAGGGAAGGGGGAGAGGAGAGAGGAGGGAAGGGGGAGAGGAGAGAGGAGGGAAGGGGGAGAGGAGAGAGGAGGGAAGGGGGTGAGAAGAGAAGGGGGAGAGGAGAGAAGAGGGAAGGGGGAGATGAGGGGAGGGGAGAAGAGAATGGAGAGGAAGGGTAGGAGAGAAGAGAAGATGAGACAGGAGGGAAGGGGAGGGGGATAGCTAGCACAACACTACACCACTTGGCAACATATCCATGAGACATGGCACACACTTTTCAACACACACAGTCACATACACCCACCTATTCAGAGTGGTTCACCCCCATCCTGGTGGGACGGTGTTCTGTTTTCCATCACCTTTGCAGCTTGAATGAGCAGCACCTGATTTGCTCTAGTGGGACCACGGTCACCACGCAATTGTGGAGGACATTCCCGTTACCATTGTCGGCATTGAACAAAACTCACTTATAAATGGTCCTACCAACAGGTCATCTTTGACAGCTTGCTTACATGAGGGTGGGGGGCGCAAATATAGTGTTACTTTCGTTGTATCACCTGTATAAGTCACCCATGGCCAATCAATGCCAACTTCTTTGGCCTTAATTGCGACGGCCAGTTGCATGCAGTGGTTTTCCACCTTCACGCTATCCGCCTTCTTTCTGCCTTCATGCTAGCCTATCGATCCTTCTTACTTTTGCGATCGGCTTAACCCACTTTGTAGCGTTCAATTGTTCTTTTTTTTTTTCACGTGAACGGTCTTTCGGAGCTTCATCGCGCGACTCGTCAGCACAATCACACGTACAACTGTCAGTGTCATAATTTAACTGGCAATATTCTTGCACTATTCTTTTCTCATGGCGATCGACGTGACTGCAGCTGCATACACTCGCCAGAAACACGTGTTCAACCACAAGTTTATTCTGGATCTCCACTTTATGGTTTCCAAGGGCCGATAAAATCTGTTGTGGGCTATTGCTAACAAAACTAAGTTGCTAAAGATCGAATTTGTGTCAAGCATAACTCCCCTTACGAAAATAATAAAACAAATCCGACTCGGCAGTAAGTTTGTAACTTGGTGGTTCTAGTGCTTCCGCATAACGGCTAACATTACGCTTCAATCGTGACAAAGATACAGCACAATAAACCTCTTATCCGAGTGAATCTTATCTTATCAGATCCGGAAGAAGAAGAAGAAGAATTAGGAGAAACTTTTTTTAAGGTTCGAGGGTGGGAACGAGTGAGCGTTATCTCTGTTGTCCGAGCTTTCGAAACGTCGGCAGTTATACTACACTGTAGATATTCGACGGCTGTATCCAAATACGCTCACTAAATTCCAACTGATTCTACGGCGCATCGGCAATAATGGAATCTGGTGTTTTGCTAATCGTATTCATGACACTTCAAATCCTACATAGGACCTACTAACGTAGGTCCCGATACACCGTATAATTTATAATTGTAACAGTCTATAACACGGCTGTTTCGAGCTGGACGTTAGCTTGCTAATTAGAACACATTCGAACGTACGGTATTTTGGTGTTCTGGCCTTCTGGGATCCTAGAGAAGCTACTGAATTATTTTATAATTTATAATTGTAACAGTCTATAACACGGCTGTTTCGAGCTGGACGTTAGCTTGCTAATTAGAACACATTCGAACGTACGGTATTTTGGTGTTCTGGCCTTCTGGGATCCTAGAGAAGCTACTGAATTATTTTGTGCATGGTTTACGTTCAGAGGCGTTGTTTGCCACTATCAATTCAATATACACAACCATTATGATTTTGAGCTATTCCACAACCAATTTCGTACTTAAAAAAAGAATGATACGCACAGTCAAAGTACGCTCTTCTTTGGCCCATAATTGCCGCGCATGTGACAAATGAAGGCCTTTTATCAGTTGTCTTCATTAAGTGCTCGTGCGGCAATCGAAACCCACGCGGCAATCGAAACCCGCCCGGCAGATGGTTTTAAAAATTTCTCCTACTAAAGCGATCATTGTACATCACCTTTGCGTTTAGTGCATGCTGGGGCTTATTTTCTGGTGTAAGAACGACCCGGTTACTCGGGACCACGTAACTAATGAATAATGCACGTGCGTGACACCCACACGCATAAATTTGACACAAAAGTTCTGTCTGAGAGTATGTGGTCATAACTGAACTGTTTAAGATATATAAGGGTGGAAAACGAGAGTCTCAAACAAAATACACCCGTGCTGCCTTTTCAATGGAGCTCTTATCAGTTCGACATGCTTTGCTATAGACTTACGCAATGACACTGTTTGATTTCCCTGCAGAGCGTGCAAGTACAAGAAGCAGCAGTAAAGAAATTGCATACAGGTGTATGGTAAAGCCATACAACAGGCTACAAATGGCGGGCACTATAATATACAGTTCGACATAGTAAGCCCCGCCCCTCTGGCGATAATCTCTCTCCCCCCACCCCCCCCCCCCCCCCCCCTGCTACGCTACCACGCCCACCTCATTTTGGCTGAACTTATTTCACCCTCTTCATGTTGGGGAGTCAGGCATACATGCTAATTCAAGCGAGCTCTAAAGGTTTATTTTGCCCTTTTCCTACCTGCTATATAGCCTATCTATTTGCCAATTGGTAAGTGATCACAATATACAGTATAAGTGGGTGGAGCTAGTCATGTGACTGGAGCTTGTGATGATGTAGTGTTGAATGTGTGTATCCCACAAGCCACATGTCCTAGTGTTTTGGCCTACATTCACACCCTCCCTCCCTCCCTCCCTCCCTCCCTCCCTCCCTCCCTCCCTCCCTCCCTCCCTCCCTCCCTCCCTCCCTCCCTCCCTCCCTCCCTCCCTCCCTCCCTCCCTCCCTCCCTCCCTCCCTCCCTCCCTCCCTCCCTCCCTCCCTCCCTCCCTCCCTCCCTCCCTCCCTCCCTCCCTCCCTCCCTCCCTCCCTCCCTCCCTCCCTCCCTCCCTCCCTCCCTCCCTCCCTCCCTCCCTCCCTCCCTCCCTCCCTCCCTCCCTCCC
>OX442421.1:6557118-6577468 GCA_949361645.1 Spongilla lacustris | reverse complement strand
AAAGCTATCTTCTGCGCTCCTCCATCACCATCGATGAATGCTCCTGTAGAGCACTCCTTGGAGCAGAGCTGAAAAGTAATGACCGACTGAAAATCGACCAGACACATTTAGCCGAAGTCCTTGCCGAAGAGGAAGGGACATCCGGTGGGGAGGAGCTACCTCATGTGACCAAAACCCACCACATCTGAGGATAGCACACGTCAGGATGATGGAGATGGGGTTAAAGGAGAGCACGATAAGGTCAGTTAGTAGTCATGACTTCAGTTTAATAGTAATGCTGTCCTTATCCCTCAGCTTGGGGGAGTAATGGTGGTGGAGGGAGAAGGCTTGCAGGGTCCTGGGGAGCCTCAGAAGCAGAAGGAAGTGGGCAGTGCTGAGGATGTGGGTGACCTTGACATGCTGTTGAGGGAGGAGAGGGAGATGGAGAAGCTCAGGAAGGAGGGAGAGGGGACCCAGGACACAGAGATGGTTGGTCTCAAGTATTTGTGATGGGGTATATAGCACACCCATCATGTACCACAGGGGGAGGAGGCCTTGGAGACAGAGTCCACTGACAAACTTACTCCTTACAAGACAGACCTTGAGTATCTGGATGACCACTTCCAGGTAGGAGAGGGGGGAGGAGGGTGTCCATATTGAAGGGAGGTGTGGCAGTGGCGTCAAATGTATGAGAATTTAGTGTTGTGTTTTATAACATATAAATTAGTTAGTAGTTTATTGACCACAATTGCAATTGAATTACCGGTTACCTCACAACCTTTTTTAAGCTCATCGCTCAGAAAAATTAAGGTGCAATCAATGGAGTCCATGATGGAAAGAGAGGTCAGCCAGTTGATCTGTGGTTAACCATAGGGTGTATGAATACTGGTCCCCAGGCTCAGTACAATGATGAGTTCAGGGGACACCAGGATGATCAGGCAAAAGGTTGTCAGTTCTCCAATCACAGAAACAGGATGTTGACATATTTATTGTGTTCCATTCCAGAGGGAGTCTGACAGCAAACTGAAAGTGTTGGAGAAGAAGTGTGAGAAGAGGCTGAGTGTGAGTGAGGTGTTATCACGAGAGGGGAGTCGCCCCTGATGTTGTGATGGTCCTCCGCAGCTAACCAAGGCAGCTGGGTCCTGGATACCACGTCTGGAGAGGATGGTAGAGTCAAGAGGGCTCTGTTTGTTTGAGAAGAACATCCTGCTAACTTTGATTGGGTTTGTGATACAACCCAACAAGGCAAGTGGTGTCACTGCAACATTACAAATGTATTACTGTTCATCACGTGATGCTCACATGGTGTGCACATGATCTGCCCACCACTCTCATTAACCCACCTGCATATACACACGCACACACACATGCCACACGCACAGATGAGCCAGCCCGGCTCTGGAATGATGGGGTGTGCTACCATTGGAGAACTCCTGCGTCTGTTTTGCACTACCTTACAAGACCAGATCAAGCACAGAATATACTTTTATAAGTCTAGTACCCTTGTCCAGGAAGGGATGATACAAGTTGATAGTGTTGGACTCACTGGTGATCCGACCTCATCCACAGTCGAGATAGATCGTCGCATGCTGGACTTCTGTGTGGGGCTGGACACAGAGTTCTCTGAGATAGTGGAAGGCTCTCACCTCTACTACCCCAAGACCAAGTTTGAGCAGGTCAGTTTGATTGTTTCATACGATAGTCCCCTTCACTCATGTAGAGACACATGCCCCTCCCCTTCCTCCTCCCCCTCTTCACTTTCTTCATGTTATTTATCCACACCCACTTCTCTGGTGGCACTCACGTGACCACACCCACTAGGTTGTCCTCAGTAAGGACCAGAAGAGCCTCATATTCAGTACAGTCAGCAACTTTGACAGCTTCAAGCGTTGCAGGAAGAGGATGGGTCTGGATGATGCCATCACCTATGGGGCAGGGATGGTGATGCTCTTCCATGGTGCCCCTGGTACAGGGAAGACCATGATGGCCAATGCCCTGGCCAACAAGTTAGGCAAGAAGGTTGGCCACTCCCCCTATAACCTTTTGGGTACTGCTATGAGGTCATCACTTTTCCTTCCCATTTGGGTACAGGTCCTTCTGATCAACTTCCCCTCCCTTGGAAGCATGACTGCCGGAGAGAACTTCAAGTTCATATTTCGTGAGGCCAAGATCAATGACGCCATCTTGTTCTTCGATGAGTGTGAAGCCATCTTTGAGAGCAGAGAGAAAGGTGGCCATGATGTGAACACCCTGCTGACAGAGATAGAGAGGTTTGCACACACTACCGTGCATATTTAGAGAGTTTTGGGTAATTTATATTTACTATAAGTTAGCTACTCATTGAGAGGGAGGATTATAGGCCCCAGTTGGATTTTTAGTTTACCTCTTCATTTGCTTGCTGGAAGGGATCTAAATGCAGATCAGGATGGTAACACCTGGAACATGTTATATATTTAACTTTACACCTTGTGAATAATATCTTCTCGAGGTCAATATTTAAAGGAATGACTATGATTTCAGAAGTTGTTTGACAGTCCAAGGTTCAAGCTTGTGGTGTGGCATTTGCATCTAGAGACGGATTTACCATTGAGGGATATATATGTGTATAACTATTATGATCTATACATAATTATGTTTGTGTGTGTTCCTCTGGTAAAAAGAAGCACGAGCAAGTCCCATGATAGAATGTAGTATAGTTTTGAGCAGCAATGAAATGATCCATTTGAGTGGTTACCTTCACAAAATCACATGTCACAATTGGCCAACTTTTATTCCCCTGTCATAGTAACAGTAATATCACACACTTCGTTTAGTCTCACTATATGGTAATAGCATGTTCAGCTGTACAACTCCTTTCACACTCTCCCCCCCCCCCCCCCCAACCACACCCTAGGCATGATGGTCTCATCATCATGGCGACCAACCGGCCATATGACCTTGATGAGGCCATGCACAGACGCATCATGATAGCCATTGAGTTCCGTCAGCCTGACCACATACTGAGGAAGAGCATATGGGAGTCCCACATCCCAGAGGCCATGAAGCTGGACGGTGATGTGGATCTGGTAGGGAGCTGGGACCACAAGTGTGCACATCCATTTGGCCTTGTTCTCTGTCCTGCTGCTTTAGAACGAGCTTGCCCTTCGCTTTGAACTGGCGGGGGGCTTTATTAAGAATGCTGTCCTCTCGGCTCTGTCGATTGCAGTGTCTCGCGATGGAGACAATCCTGTGGTCCATCAGCACGACCTACTCCAGGGAGCCAACCTCCAACTGAGGGGAAGGCTTAGGATGAAGGTGAGGTACTTACCCTGACACTACCTCAAGTCTTGCCTTTGACTCTAGCTCCCTTGCTTTACCCCTAGCTCCCTTCCTTTTTTCATCAACCCCCTCACCCCTCACCCCCATCTCACACCTGCCATCCCTCATCCCTCATCCCCATTCCTACCTTTTCTTTCTTTCCCTTTAATCTCTCACTCATAAATAATGAGGCACTACACGTTGAACAATAGTTGTGTGTGTGTGTGTGTGTGTGTGTATGTGTGTGTGTGTGCCATTGTTCCTTTGCTTAGGATTTTCACAGAAGAGTGGTCCCATCTTGTGGCCTGGACAAGATCATAGTTCCTGATGACCTCCTCAAGACACTAAAGGAGATTGTGCAGTTTGAGAAAGCAAGGCAAGTAGCCATGTTGTGATAGGTTGGTGATACTAACCTAGCATTGACTAGTGTCAAAAATGCCATAAGTGGCTCCCTAAGCACAGAGCCTTGCTGAGGTGTATTGAATCTGCCAGTAAGCTTCCACAGTACTTGTTAATCAAGTGGCTGTGTTCAATTGATACCATCAAATATATAACATGATTCGTATGGTCAATGTGATCAATGCTGTGCTTTCATCACATCATTAATCAAGTTGGAGCTACATGTAATTTCCCACATTTGGCCACACGAGGCACCAATGTTGATTATTTGGCCAATTAATCAAATGGCAATGTGTTAATAAAATGTTCATGGTACTTTTTTCTAAAGTTGTTGTGTACAATGTAACGTGGGGGGAAGGGGGGGGGGGGGGGGGGAGGCCGTAACCGGTTATTGCATATGTTAGTGGTGACTGGTCATTTTTGTGCTAACTAAATTTTAATAGCTAGGTTACTCTAGTTGTTAACCTGTAAACAACATTAATGTAACATGATCTAATAACACATGAGCTGAAGTATTTTTATGTTACATCCAGCATGTTATGCTTGTGTTGCATTTTGCTGGTGAGTGATATTAGTGATGTGAGAGTGCGAGTGTGGGGGGTAGGATGGGATGTTTGATTAATGGAACTGATTTGATAAAACCATTATTTTCTGATCAGGTCGATCCTGTTTGGCCAGTGGGGATTTGGAACTGATGGAGAACAGGTATGTATACCAAACCTTGAAGGTGATTGATCTTCACTTGCCTCCTCCTTCCCTCTCCTCTTCCCTCTCCTCTTCCCTCTCCTATTCCCTCTCCCTTCCCTCTTTTTTCACCTCCCTCCCCTTCTCCCCATCCTTTACCTTACCAGGGCATCACTGTACTGCTTCATGGAGCCCCAGGTACAGGCAAATCGAAGGCTGCAGAGGCCTTGGGCTATGAAGTGGGAAAGCCCCTCAAGGTTAGCTAGCATGTTCCAATACCTCCACCACCTCATCCCCATCCCCATGTCGTCACACATGTATACCTGTGTGTTACAACACACAAACATGCACACACATGCACACACACACATACACACACATGCACACCACACATGCACACCATACATATGCACACACACTCATAACACACATGCACACACACACACACACACACACACACACACACACACACACACACACACACACACACTTGGCCCATACACACAGGTGGTCAACTGTGCTGAACTGCTCAGCAAGTGGGTAGGAGAGAGTACAAAGAACATTGATGCCATTTTTGAGGAAGCCAGACACTCTGATGCCATATTGCTCTTTGATGAAGCTGAAGGACTGTTTGGGGCAAGGACAGAGATGAGGTAATCATGTGATGTAGGGATGAGAGGGGTGAAGGGAGGAGGAGGGGCATAATTTAGTTTCACTGTATATCATATGAACATATCAACCCTCTCACATTATTACATCTCTCTGTCACACGATTACTCTATGTCACATGATTACCTCCCTACATCACATGATTACCTCATCCCCAGTACGTCTACAGACCGATATGCTAATGTGGATGTGGGTGTGCTCCTGTACCATATTGAGCGGTTCCCTGGGATCATTATCCTCACTACCAACCTGATTGACAACATTGACAAAGCCTTCTTCAGGAGGCTCAAGTTTGTGCTCCAGTTTGATGTCCCTCCATATAAGCTGAGAGCCAAGCTATGGAGGGTATGCTGTGTGCAGGGCCTGTGTGTGTGCATGATTGTGCATACATTCTGAATGGCAATGTTCCATTCATGCATGAATACATCACATACGTGCACTCATAAATATGACACGCCCACACACATTGCACACAACATCACACATACACCATTACACACACATCGATGTAGCTGCTTATCCCAGAAGAGACACCATTGGCTGCTGATGTGGACTTTGAGAAGCTGGCCCACTTTGAGATGAGTGGTGGTAACATCAAGAGTGCTGTCTTCAGGGCGGCCTCCCGAGCTGCTCTTCGCCTTGATGAGAACAGGATGCTGACCATGCATGACCTGGAGGAGTCGGCTGGGGAGGAGGTGGGGAAGAGCTCCACCCGCACTAGCTTTAGGAGGCAGGACTCGGCCAAAATGTATAGCTAATGTATTAAATGTTAATGTTTGTGTATTAGGGTGATGATAGCAATTGTTGGGAAATCATTTTATAGCTTGCAATGTCATTATTGGTTATATGAAATGCCACATATAAGGATGACCAGTTTTTTAATTTATAATCGGATTTGAAGTGTAAAAAAGTAAGCAAACGAGATGTTATTTTGGAAATGTCCTGTACTTCCCACATGAGATGCGTATCATCCTAAAAACGGGACGGATGATTCCATTTCAAACATCTTCATTTTTACACCTTCAAAATCCTACAAACCACCCACTTTTTCAGATTGATATTTGTAGATATTACTTCTGCTCCCAGATTGTGGTTGCAATCTGCATGCATCAATGTTTGTCATGTTCCATGCATGACGCTGGCCTTCAAAAATGGGTACCATACTTAGGCTTAGGCACTATCGGATGCCGCGACACGGCAGCCTAATGGAGGCTCCGTATCCGAATGATCTGAATAGGATATATATATATCAATTGTGGTTTCACGTGGTGAAAGCATGTGGTATACGTACATGTAACCCAAATTAAAGGTGGTTTAGACTGATTATTGCTGATAAGCAACAGTAACAGTTGAATAACCAGCTGGTACTGTTAACCCTCAAAAGTGAGCAAAAATCATAGTTGCCAAACTAAATCCCTGATCTTCAACCAAAAGCCAAACGAAAAGGATTAGATCTCCTCGGTTCAAAAATGAATTCCCCAATTTGCCTACAAGCCCTATGTACTTGTGTTCTATACATGTATGTGTTGTCGAAGCAAGTTGTCCTAGCAAGTTAATTAATTAACCACAAAAAGGACCAGGTTGTACAAAACATACAGCGTACAAAACATCACAAAATGATTTGTGACTAGATGTATATATATGATTAAAGAAACAGTATTAAGAATCCGAATTTTGATCCGAATAGCTATCCTCCGCAGATATCCGAATGGTGGGGCAAAAATAGCCTTTAGCGCTCAACCCTATAACCATGCATACTAACATGTTCCACGCAAACATATACATGCATGAAGTACCTTGTAGATATACACATCTGCCACCCAAAGGGTTTATATATATATACAAGTAAATAAAAACTTTATATTAATATACGAGAAAGTTGGTGGTATATAGGATTTGAAGGCAATTGTGGTGTAAAAAGCAGCTAGGGAAACAAGGGTTGAATGATAAGGAAAAATGAAACAGTCCTATATTTAGCACAAGCAAACAACAAATGGTCTGCCCCACAGGTAAGGTTTGAAATGTTGAACTGCCCATACGAAAGCCAACATCTCACGGCGAGTGGTACAGTACTGTCGCTCAGGTTTGGTGAGTACACGACTGGCATATGCAATGACACACCTGTCGTTTTGCTGGGAGAGCACAGCACCAACTCCATCCTGGCTTGCATCAGTATCCACAATAAACTCTGCATGGATGTCAGGAAATGAGAGTATCGGAGGAAAGGTCAGATGGGTCTTGAGAGCAATGAAGGCATCTTCACACTGCTTAGTCCACAGCCACTCTCTGGATTTTTCTGTTAGGGTATGTATAGGGGTGCAGCTATCTGAGCATAGTTTGGGATAAATCTGTGATAATATGAGGCACACCCAAGAAAATGTCGCAAACACTCCTGATTCGGAGGGATAGCCCAGCTAGAAACACAGCTAATTTTACCTGCATCCACCTCAACACCCTTCTCCAATACAATATATCCCAAATACTTCACACTTTTGCACAGGATGTGGCACTTGCTTGGTTTGATCTTCAATCCAGCCTGTTGCAATCTCTCAAGTACCTCCTCCAGTCTCTGTAGATGCTCCTCCACTGTTTGGCTAAATACAATGATATCATCCAGATACACCAGACATGTGGACCAGTGTAACCCCCTTAAAACCAATTCCATTAGCTTTTGAAATGTGCTAGGTGCATTTGACAAGCCAAATGGCATAACCTTGAACTGATAGAATCCAAATGGTGTCGTGAACGCTGTTTTTTCTTTATCCTCCTGTTCTAACTCCACTTGCCATGCAGTAACCACTGGCAAGGTCCAGACTAGTAAACCAGTGTGCTCCTCTAAGAGCATCTAAGGTTTCATCTATACGGGGAATAGGATGGACATGCATGCATCTTTTTTAGTAACATCATTCAAATCAACACAGAATCTTAAAGACCCATCCTGTTTCTTTGCCAAAACTATTGGGGATGACCATGCATGAACCACTACTATGTTCAATTATGCCCTGCTGTATAACATATCTTTCACCATCTTCTGAACTACACTTCTCTGGTGATAGGGTAGCCGACGAGTTGGTTGATAAATATAGGTTTTGCATCCCCTGTCTTAATTGTATGCTTGAGTAGCTTTGTCTGCCCTAGATCCCCTTCCTTCCAGTTATCCCTGTCGGGTACGTGTGCAGCGCTGGCATTCTTAACAGTCTTAAACTGCTTTTGAGCCTGCCCCACCGCTTGAAGCCGACACGCAAGAGCCACGGCCTCCACCAAGGTATACGGTTTACCTGGTTCTTCCGTGAGCAGCTTTAACTGTATGGAATGAGAAAGAATACCCCGAATAAACCGGTTGCGAGCAACCTCTAAACGCCTTTCTGAAGACCACGAAGGATATGCTTTCTCAGCCAGTGAGCGCAGCCTGCCGGCAAACTCCAATATAGTCTCCGATCGAGGCTCTCTGGCTAGCCTCATGTATTTGCGTCTGCCACTCCAGCTCTAACCCAACCGGAGCAAATTGCTTCGAGAGGCACGTCTTGACTGCTTTGTAGTCCACCGTATCGTCTCCCAAAAGACCCAGCTGACTTACCATTCGGAAAGGCTCGTCTTCAAGCAGGGAGACCAGCTCCTGACCTTTCTTGCCTTCAGAAATTCCTGCCTCCCGCATGTACAGCTCCACCCTTTCTATCCAAAGCCTGAAGTCCATTCCCGCGGCATATCGAGGTGGACTGGAGGACGAGCGCTGAATCGGATAGGCCGTCGTTCCGAGTCCATCCCACTTCTGACACCAAATGTAGCGAGACCAGTCGAGCTTATAATTAAGAACAATATATCTTACAAGGAATGCACTTATATACCTAAGTATAAGACACTACGCATGTGCACAAACGCACTACAGTTCTATACACCAGGATCTTAAAAAAATTACTTAGATCGTAACTTTTGAGTTTGGATCACTAAAATTGTGGGAATTCCTATCTGAGACTGAATTTTCGGGGTCAAAACATTAAGGTATCTTCAGGCTAAGGATTTTGGCTTACAACTTAAAAATTGTTCGACTTAAGAGCTCATTTTTGCTGTTTGAATTCTTAGGTCCAATTCGTTGTGAAGTTAGATTTGTTTTTATAAGGTTTTTGATATGAGTAGCATCATTACGGCCGAATTAATTCGACTTAAGAAATAAAAATCATGTCATGCACACTACTCAGCAGTAACCATATAATTTTTGGACATTTGCTAACCGTACAAAATATTGCTATCAAAACAGAATTGTATTTAATGTTAGGATTCTTCAGTAAATGTATTAGATATACGTGACGTCACTGAGAGCCATGTACGACGGCGTCAAACGCCACGGGTTCTTTTCAGAACCAATGCAGCGTGGCATCCCAAATGGACTATTCTCCTGATGAAGCAAGTTCTAGTGGAACAAGAGTCACGAGCCTACTCAGAAAGCGTGATATGACGGGTCTGTTAGCGGAAGATCTCAAAGAGGAGGCAAAAGCAAGGCGCTTGCAGAACTCGAATCAGAATTTCAGCTGACGCTAATGACATAGATTTAATAATAATAGTATTATTATTTATATAAACCATTGATCAACAATGTCGACGTCAACCATTGAACAGCCATATAGCTGGTAAGGCCTTTATATACATATTACCATTGGAAATACATTCCACTACGGTTTTCCAGTGTAGCTGTGAATGTTAGGAGGGGTTACCAAAACTAATTAAATATTCAATCAAATCAAAAAAAATGAAAATAATATTCTTCGATGCTAAATGGTATTGTGCTCAATTGTATGCATGCTACTTAGTCAGTTTTTTTGTTCACAATTTGACATGTGATGAATTTTATTGATAAGCCTTTTAAAAGTCTTACCTAAATCAGAACCACTTATATGCAATGTTGAATGTTTGGAATTAATCTTTTACGGAATGGCAAGGTTATGATTTATTGTTCCTCAACCGTCAGTTGCAGTTTCTATTGCGATTATGCATTGACCGCTGTACTCAATAAGTTTTACATGTCACTTTGGCGCTAAATATCCCCGGTATTAAATAAGCTACGGTGACGCATAAAGTACTGTTAGACACAGCTTTTTTTTTTCAGTGCTCTTTCTAACGATAATAATATTAATTTCCATAGTGCCTAACAAAGTTATTCCAGTTGCAACTTGCAAGTATGAGCGAGTAAAAAAATGATAGCTCTGCACACCAGTTATCAACCATGATGCTCGGTTGGGGCGCCGGTGAGTTCATATGCTGCACGATTTGCGAAGGACATTTTGGTAGTACATTTTTTGTGAACATTTTTTTCTTCACACACTGGCCTGGGTACTAGACGTATTAAAAAAAATGTCAGCTAAAAAAAGGTCTCGGCCTTTACTCCCTGATCTCGATCAGCTAGCAGGACGTAGCACTAGCAACAAAAGGGATATAGCTGCAGTCAAATCCGCGTGTCAGGAGTTATTCAGCGCTGAACTTGGGCAGTGCAGTAGTCACTTGTTGAAAAACATCGACGAAAGTGTGAAATTCACCTGGCTGATTGTGCGCTATGGAGCGAGAATCGTACTATACCACTACTTATAGCCACTTAAAGAATGCCAATGTCTCTAACTGATCATCAATTGCTGGCATATATGAGAGATGCAATACACCAGCGGAACGATGCTTCTGATACAGACATCGAAGCTATCTCAGTGTCATATGTTGACCCAAGAATGTTCAAACTTGACTAGTGAACTGGCCATAGCGCTGAACACATCAACTACGTTTTGCTCCACGCTTTTTGCTCCACCTACCCGTGAGTGCATCATCTGCCAGCGACGCCTTGTGTCCTACCACACTACGGATGTCATATACTACCGTTGCTCTGGCGTTTTAGAAGCCAAAAATATCTCCCTTCGTTGCCTAGATTGCAGCATGATCTACAACTACGGTCAGTACGGTAACAAGGCTGGCACAGGATTTCGATTTTACGATTCTGAACGGGAAGCGGTTGAAGTCACTGACGGGATATTCTTTGAAAGAAAATTGTTAAATTTCCAGTGTAGCCTTGCGTAAGTCTTAAACCCCCCCCCCCCCCCCCTCCCCCATCACATGTACACTCACTGGCCGCCTCGACCATTATATATATAGAAGTCACAGTTGGGTTTCATTTCAAGGATTTGCTAAGTCGATGCCTTTTAGCTGGACCCCAAAAAGGGTAAAGGTTACGATTAATGAATTTCATTGAGTTAAATGAATTAAAACTTACAATTATCTAGAATTGAGTCCAAAATTTGAGTGCCATACCCCATTCAAAACTTTGTGAAGAAATTTTCTTCACGTGAAGGTTTTATATGAATGCCATACCCCATGCAAGATTTTGTGAAGAATCTTTCTTCACGTGAAGGTTTTATGGGAATGCCATACATGTACCCCATGCAAAACTTTGTGAAGAAATTTTCTTCATGTGCTTTATATAAGTGGCATACCCCATGCAAAAGATTTAGTGAAGAATTTTTTTTCACGTGAAGGGTTTATGGGAATGCCATACCCCATGCAAAATTTTGTGATAAAATTTTCTTCACGTGAAGTTTTTATATACGAAGAATGATGATTGTCAATGCATAAAATTATGATTTAAATTCCCAGAGGAAACATATCTCATTCTAATTGCATGTATTTATAACTGATTATTTCATTTAGGATATAAACACCTACATGATATTGTGTACTCTGCATGATTTTTTCACTTTTCTTCACGTGAATATTCACAAAACATGTTCATTGTAAATCTCCTTCGCAAATCGTGCATTTGACCGAGTCTGACATACCCGGAGCCTTTTTAAAGCCATCCATTTTTAAAGGCTCCGGGTATGTCAGACTCTGTCAAGCTTACTGTTGGCAGCATAGTTTGACCAGGAACTGGATCGGCCGAAGGATCACTATCCGAGCGGGAAGGAATGACTCCGAGCGTTGCCATTTTATTACGCAAAGGTCCGCGAACGTGACACGATGTCTCTAGGCAACCGTTGTGGTTTTTACTCCGGACGTGACGTTTATCGTACTTCCGATCTTTCATGCAAAGGGTCCACTGCGACGACGCCTTAATGAAAACGCTACAGCACGGAAATGCCCGCGTAATAATATTCATTAGGAACAGCTGTCTTAGTTGCTTAGCTACGTAGTACGGCAATGCATTTGCTGTATTAAAGTTGCACGTAACACATGTGGTCAATGGAGACAACAGTAAGGCCATTTAGCTAGAGGTTGCGGTATAAGAACTGCAATCAACATCCACCTCATAATGACTGTCCATGTCACCATAATCCTCTTCATCGCAGCTGGACCATGCATTGATCATCATCTACACCTGAAGTGCAGCAAATAAGGTCCGGATTGTTTTGTTTTTTTTTGTATACCACAACCTCCAAATGACCTCACTATTGTCTCCATTGTTACCGCCCCCCACGCATTAACCACACACTGCATGTACTATCGGCTGTTTTTAAAATAAATAAAAAGGAGCTCGCCCTGCAGGAATTCATGGCAGTTCGCCTTCTGCCATCCAGCTACTGCAGCAATACTCATCAATCAGTGCCAAATTCTTTTGCGATCCGCGAACGCGTACCCCCTCGGCTTGGCGGATATCTACGACCATAGTCTGGGGACCGGACCATATGACGAGAATACTCATATATGGTCTGGTCCCCAGACTATACTATGAACAGCCATATCATTCAGATTCTTACCTGTTGCAGACATGATCAGATAGCGATGCATTGCGTGAATTGGGGACTGGTTTATTGCCTGTGAAACATGCGGTAACCTATGTAATTTTATGAGTGTAGCGTTAAAATGTTATTGGTCAAGTGATGAGTTCTTGCGGCAACATTTAGTAATCTTAATATATCAGACGCCAAACGAGCGGGAAAGACCTGCCTGTTTTAAACGACTGTAACTTCGGGAGAGAATGATTGTTATAACTTTAATCGCCGTATGGAAGTTGTATAGCCAACGTACGCTATTAAAAAGCGTGCATACCAACGGGCACAAATGTCGTACAACTTGAGCAAACTTGCAACAGATAAATACATGCAGGATACATTGGGAATTGCATTTCCAAGCTGATGAGATTGCTGTGTATCATTCAAAAGATACGTTTTAATTTCCAATACTAACAACAATTTCACTATAGTAAGCTGAATTCTGCCCCGATTAAACGCCGTGGCGTTTATAAATAATTGTGATTTTACGGTATGTCTTACTCAATGCTTGTCTTGGTGCTGTTAGCTACTAACGAATACTCTTCCGTATTGCAATCCCATTCCAAACCCCAGAACCAGCCTCATCTCAGTCACCAGTACCAGTCTCATCTGAGCCACCAGTACCAGCTTCATCCCCAGCCACCAGTACCAGCCAGTCCAGCCTCATCTCAGCCACCAGTACCAGCCTCACCTCGGCTACCATGCAGTACCAGCCGCAGCCTCATAACTTGTTCAGTTGCATAACAAAATTTGAGTGGGTGTATCCGTGTTGACACCAAATACATGTACTAAATACTGAGTGTAAATTTGCTGAAATCTCTGTGCTTGGTATGAACGCCTTACTCAATGCTTGTCTTGGTGCTGTTAGCTACTAACGAATACTCTTCCGTATTGCAATCCCATTCCAAACCCCAGAACCAGCCTCATCTCAGTCACCAGTACCAGTCTCATCTGAGCCACCAGTACCAGCTTCATCCCCAGCCACCAGTACCAGCCAGTCCAGCCTCATGCATCTCAGCCACCAGTACCAGCCTCACCTCGGCTACCATGCAGTACCAGCCGCAGCCTCATAACTTGTTCAGTTGCATAACAAAATTTGAGTGGGTGTATCCGTGTTGACACCAAATACATGTACTAAATACTGAGTGTAAATTTGCTGAAATCTCTGTGCTTGGTATGAACGCCTTGATTTCTTGTCCCTAGGTGCCACAAGCAAGCGACCACTCACCCTGCATCGCTCCTGAACTTTGTTTTATATGATGATGCTCCATTCAAACGGCACCTATTATTCATAAAATACACACGCCGCGTAGAGTGGTAAATAAAAATGTGGCTGGTTCTAATTGTTGTAAATATGCTTCTTGATCTGACTTGTTGACGTTATATAACTCGCTGACGTAAATCTTATTGTCGCTGTCTTTGCTACACACGATCAAAGTACCCCCTCTCAGTTACCGCCTCCATCACATGGACGTATAAAAACGATGCGTGGCTATTAGAGTAATATTGTAGGTCGTGCGCATTGGTAATTTTATTTAGTGCGATGGTAGGGGGTACGAAAGATCAAATTATCTCAAAGGTATGACTTGAAAAAAAGCACGAAATGTGGGTCACAAAAAGTACAATTTATAATGAGCTCTAAAAGTAAATAATTTTACACCATTCAAAAGGCATACCGTATTAGCCAATTATCTGAATTATATATTGTGTCCAGCAGTGGCGCATGTAGTAATATGCGAATAAATTAATATTTATACTTAACCTCTTCCATCGCCATACCGGATTGCAGCGGAACGTGCTTAGCCAGCTACTAGTCTACAAACCTTTGGCAGGAATCTGGACTAGGGTAGGTGTGGCACGACGTGTTTGGGGGTGTGCAGGGTTGCCGAAAGTCAGGCCGGGGTCCGGCCTGTGACCGGCCGGCCTGACAGCCCCGGCCTGCCAGGTCGGCCTGCCAGGTCGGATAAATTGATGTTATTGAACAATTTATTAAAAATTCATGGCTAACCACAAAACATTATGATATTATTAAACAATTTATTAAAAATTCATACTTCTTCAGCTCCATCCCAGCGGGTGTTTTCGCGACCTAAGCTGATTCAACAGCGCCAGAGATGGAACCTTCTCCCTCAACGTTTGGAGGCGTGTGTCATGCTGAAGCACAATGCATGGTTAATTACAAGTTTTTAGATAGCAAGCGC
This sequence comes from Spongilla lacustris, assembly GCA_949361645.1. Taxonomy (NCBI): domain Eukaryota; kingdom Metazoa; phylum Porifera; class Demospongiae; order Spongillida; family Spongillidae; genus Spongilla; species Spongilla lacustris. The sequence continues at coordinate 6,562,497 of OX442421.1, read as the reverse complement.
GCTGTTTGCATCACTGCATGTTATGTATCTCAGACTCAGTTTCTGTATCTGTAGGAGTAATCAAATCGCTTCAAATTCGGTTTGTAGGTAGAGAGGTCCTATATCTATCGATTTGTTCTATTCGTTAATTTTTATGCCATCCATTATGGAGATATAGTTGACGTACGTGCACATTTTCCCGCTCGATTCGCGCCGATGATTTGGTCAAATCGCGTCCCGCTCAAAGTATGGGAGATAGTTTGTTCAACTATATCTCCGTAACGGATGGCATAAAAATTAACGAACAAAACAGATCGATAGATATAGGACCTCTCTACCTACAAACCGAATTTGAAGCGATTTGATTACTCCTACAGAAAGTTACGTTGGGTTTGAACCTGGTGGGGTATCGAACGTTGCAATGATGGTACTGAGCAAGTGCAAGACACAAAAATGCATTTTACCCTATAGGGCAATGGTGTAGTATGAAGTGTTGAAAATAGGAAGTCGATAGCCTTTATTGTTCGGCAGATACAGCAATTCAAATGTTATAACACGATTATTTTATAATGTTATAAAACATAGGAGGAAACTGTCCCATATATAGCTAGCTAGCGATAGACATCGCGAAATTATTAATAATTTATTATAATAAGTGGGTGGATCCCGGCCTGCCGGCCTGTCAGGTCACGGTCCGGCCTGCCAGGCCAAGCTAAATGTCCGGCCTGGCAGGCCGACCTGGCAGGCCGGACTGGCCTTCGGCAACCCTGGGGGTGTGGTGATATGGCACCACCCTAGGCCTGCCACCCACTCGTAAAGTGCCATATCCCTGCCCAGAAATCACATCATCCCTGTTTGGTGATGGAAAATAAAAATAAATAAAAATTCGAGCACCACTTACTACACGAACGGGTGACACTCTGGCACATGGCATATTGCGCATGCGCGCTACATTTCACGTGACCACTATACACCAATGGCGATCGGACGCGGAATGTCGGTTAACTGGGTTTAAGTACCTTAAACTGTATCATAGTAGTGTACTTATAGCTAGTTCCACCGTTTTGTATAAAGGTCATCTTTGTTCTTGAAACAGCTAGTAATCTCTCGCAAGATGGTCTTCATAGATCTGTCTTCTTCCGTGATATTCATTATTTCAGCCGTATCCTCACCCCAGTTTTGGAGCCTTGAACCCCAGTAGTGGTTCATTCGAAATTGCTCATCCGGGGCGTCCAATGATTGGCCTTGGCTCAATGCGTTGAAATGGACACTTGCTGACAATACATGAGCAGGTTTGTAAACTGGCTTAACCAGCTCGTTTAAGGGTTGATGCGTCCTTCTCCACAATCTACCAAACAGAAAAGGTTGCTCTTTATCATTTAAGGGCTTCCCGAGGAAGAGGTAGTTCTGCATTGTGATCTCTGATACTTCGGGATGTTGCTTGGCAAAGTACTTTATGAATCTGGTTATAAAGCCTGGTTTCTGATCTTTTGGGCTAAACGGGTATTCGTCAATGTCGATAGCAGTTTGCCAAACCGAAACTTTACCCCACCGTGTAATACAATCTTGGTAGGCTGTCACCTGAGTCCCGCCGATAGAATACGGAGATGCTCTGTGGCTCCAGTCGACGTAAGTGACATAGCCTTCTTGTACGTACGGTGCCAGGATGCGGCTCTGTGATTCGTTGCCGAACACATACGCGTCGTACACGTAAAAGTGCTCGACCCCAGCATACTTGAGGTAGTGGAGCCATTGCAGCATCTCTCTCGAAGTGAGGCCGGCCAAGTCGGTATAGTATATACGAACCAATAGGACAGCCGTGAGGAAGTATGGCGATGTTGTTGACGTCTTCCACCAGGTACATTTAATCGAGGCCTGGGTGCTAACTTCTGTACTGCCCTGAACAGATGTAATAAAACCGCCCACATGCCTTGGAGTAACCGTTGTGTTGAGGGGCAGTGCTATCGCATCGTAGTTCAAAGTAGGAAGGGTTGACTCTACACTGAATCTTGGTAGCTGTACCGGATTGGTCAGAGTCACTGTGGCGAATTTAGCTTGCGAAATGAAGCGATAACTCAACAAAGTGACAAAGAACGCTCCCACTAGTACTGATACGAGAAAGTAACGAATTAGATTCATGCGGCTGTTTAATCATAGATAATATAGAATAAAGGAATTGGAAGCGGTATATACAATTACGTGACGTGACGTCACGTTGAGCATCCTTCCTTAAAGAGCTTCTTTAGTGTCATTTAACTTTTTACTGTTTGAGAGCAACCTTTTTGACACCCAAAAAGCATATAGCATGCAATTCTTTTACAGACGTCTCAGCTGAGGGGCAGACAGCGATCGTAGCTAGTGGTTGTGTGATTTTCCTGGACACTAGCAACATTTTAAGAGTTCACATATAGAGTACGTAGTAGGTAGTGTGGCGTTGTAATGTTTAGAAGTCTTTAAGAAGGGGTTTGACGTCGTTGATCGTGAATTTGTGCGCTTATGATGTCCAAAAAGTGCATCTTTTGTGTAATTTTCTCAGAAAAGTGGTTTGGACTCTAGAGTATTTGAGTGCATATATTGAATCAGACATACATATTGAGTGGCGTGATCAGTATACTTGTGTATGTGTTATACAGTAGCAAATGGCTAGCAAGCTTCATTGGGTCGATCGCGCAAGAATAGGAAGAGAAAATCAACAACAAAAATCAGTGGGAATCGTAAAAAATGGGAGGCCTTCAAAGAAAGTGTGTTAAAGAGCATAAAACATGTATCTACTTTCTCGGCAAAGCTTTCGTGCGCGATTGTTCTAGCTAGCTAGTGGCCATCATGGTGGTCATTGGCACTTGGGTCAAGTACATGCACACGTATGACTTTGGCTGCTTTTTTAGACAGCTTCATTCTATGAGTGTCTAACTCCTCTCTCGTCATCAAAAAGGTCACGAATAGCGCTTCAAAGGATCGTAGCAGACAACGCTGGCTTAGGAACATAAATTTACGGAGTTACGAAATGCGGATGAATCCCGTAATCTTTACCGTTTCCAATCCTATTATCTATGGTTTAATGGAGTCGCCAGTTCAAAGTTGGTCCCACCCCCAACTGACTTCAATTGTTCGCGAGACTTTATCATTATATACTGCACTGTCGGTTGTATCATAGATAGTTGTATATAAATACTTTATTCAAACATACCAAACTCGGTACGGCGTCAATGCATGCAATTATGCGTTTCTAAAACTCGCACTTAATGAAGTACTTATAGTGTTAACACTGCAAGGCCGTAGGTGGGCTTGTGGGGGAGGGGGGGGGGCTTCCCCCCCCCCCCCCCCCCCCCCCCCCCCCCCCCAAATTTTCCTTGAGAGAAAATATTTAAATGTTAGCCGTATCTCGTATAATTAGAATTAACTACTTACAGGATAGCGGTCGATCGTGAGTATAGTTCAATGAATCGCATACGGCGACGTACTATGCAGGCCCATAGCCAGTTGGTGTGTTGTGGGGGCGGGGGGGGGGGGGTGCAAAACATGTTAGAAGTGGACTCAACCAGTGGTGTAGTCAGGATAAGACATGTAGCAATGCAAGAACTGCTGTAGCATACTACCTGCATACTACATGCAGATATATGAAACCAAATGGGGTCAATTATAAAGTCTTCCTCTTTCCTACTTACTGCTTGGTAAAGTAAGCTATAGGCTGGTATAACATTTTCATTATTTGGTTCTAAGCATTTGGTTCTAAGCAGTATAAATCTGGCCAATGCCGTAGAAATGAAGCGTCGCGAATTCCTTTGCATTTGAATACAAAATTGCATGCGAGACATAAAAATTTCAAAAGTTTCAAAGCTGCTGCCCAGGGCAATGCACAATTCAAGGCAGCTCACGCTACAGATATATGAAAGCAAATGCGGTTAAAGTCTTCCTAGCTCTATTAGACAGCCCTATTTACTACCACAAAGGAAGGCTGCATGGCACCACATTTTCATTATTTGGGTTCATACAATGTATAGACTAGTAGATCTAGCCAATGATGACTGAATACCAAATTGCAAAGTCTGCATGCAAAGCTGCTGGGGCAATGCACAATGCAATAACTGCATGCACGTGCATAACATATGGCAGTTCACCCTACTACATGCAGATGTACATGAAAGCAAATGTGGTTATAGTCTTCCTCTACTACATAGTCCTATTTACTACTTGGTAAAGGAAGGCTGGTACCACATTCTCAATATTACAAAGTAGTAAATCTGGCCATGCAATGCCGTAGGATTGAAGTGCGAAAAAATGTTTTACAATTGAGTACAAAATTGCAAGACTTAAAAAAAAAACTGCTAAAGTTGCAAAGGTGCTGGGGCAATGCACAATTCAAGGCAGAATCTGATGTACATTATGGTAAAGTCTTCCTCTCAGTTGTACTTCCGGCATAGTCCTATTTACTACTACAAAGGAAGGCTGCATGGTACAACATTTTCATTATTTGGTACATGTAGTAAATCTGGCCAATGCCATACAGAATTGAAGTGTCGCAACTTTTTTTTTTGTGTGCAATTGACTGTATATAAAATTACAACTTGAAAATTTCAAAAGCTGTATGCACAAAGCTGCTGGGGCAATGCCACACTATTGCAATCACGTGCATCACCCTGCAAGCAGATATACATGTACGTGAAAGCAAATGCGGTTATTACATAGTACTATTTACTACTTGGTAAAGGAAGGCTGGTACCACATTGAATTTCAGTATTACAAAGTATATACTAAATCTGACCTTGTAAGGTCGTAGGATTGATTATTGCAATTAAGAACAAAATTCAGTGCAAGACTTAAAAATTGCAAAACTGAGTTGCAAAGCTGCTATGATGGAAGAGCTTACAGCTATATAGCGTTCCTAGTTCCATATACCCCCTGGCTGGTCAGGAGGGGGGCACAGGCTGGGGCTACTTGTATAGTGGCAAAATCAGTTACAACACGATCCATAAAATCATTATGTGATCGGAAAGCATATAATTAATGTTCAATTACGCAGTGATTTAATCCTCTCTTTTCCTGCATGTGATATTATGCCACATGCGTCCAAAAAAATGTAATTATCCAGCCGGTCACTTCATGCGTGATTTCTTTTCTGGTGTATAACTCATGCCGTGGTGCAAGCCCTTTCTAAAGGTACAGTCGAGGCTAAGGACTTAGGCATAGCTAGATACTTCCTTATACCATTTTGGCAACACTCTATTCATGTATAGTCTCGTACCCAGACCCTGATTCCCAGATGGATTACGTGGAAAGAGGGTCTGGTGAACTGCTCAATTCTACGGTCACCAAAATATTGGGGGAACCAATCAGATTCGAGGTAGCATACCTTAGTTATTGCAGGGAGTTATTGGTAATTGTGATGGTGATGGAGGATGT